>SJXQ01000727.1:67216-256179 GCA_006408695.1 Aepyceros melampus | reverse complement strand
CTCAGCCTTCTTCACAGTCCAACTCTCACATCCATACATGACCACAGGAAAAACCATAGCCTTGACTAGACGGACCTTAGTCGGCAAAGTAATGTCTCTGCTTTTGAATATACTATCTAGGTTGGTCATAACTTTTCTTCCAAGGAGTAAGCGCCTTTTAATTTCATGGCTGCAGTCACCATCTGCAGTGATTTTGGAGCCCAAAAAAACAAAGTCTGACACTGTTTCTACTGTTTCCCCATCTATTTCCCATGAAGTGATGGGGCCAGATGCCATAGTATATACTAGATTATTTTTCTATAATAACTTGGAATTTGGGTTTGTTTATATTTTAGTTTCCCCCTAACTGGGAAGTAGCCTTCCATTAATGAGGCTAAAAAGATACAATACTAGATAGCCCCTTTACTAGTTCCTTTAAAAACACCTTTTTTATTTTATATTTAATTAATCACCCTTTTAAATACAGACTTAGATTTGTGAACACAATTATTCTGAGAGTCAGGGATATAGAAATATGGTTGCATGATTTCTAGTGCCACTTTGGGTCTGTTGGGAGAAAGGGGGATGGTCTGCATTAATTAGTTGGTGTAAATATAGGCTACTATCCATCCACATATTTATTTTAGGAAAATTGAGAAGCCATGAGGTACAATGGTTTTATCTTTTTTTTTTAAGTGTATCTTGTCTTGATATCTTCTTATAATTCTGCCTATAGCATGTATAATCTCATTTAAACTGTATGTAAAAGAATGAGAAATCCATGGACAGCTGGTTTTCAAAATTATCTGTGCTGAAATTGATCACCTCTCATTTGACAAGATAATTTAATATATGGATAACTGCTGCTAAGGGATTTAAACATTCTCAGACAAGTGCCATGCAGACAGTAAGGCATACAATCTTAATTCTCCATGTTTTCAGTTAATAAGTAGAAGGAAAACATTACACTTCATGTGTCCCTGAAACTCACTGCATTACAGAAATTTCTAAATTAGAAGAGAATTAAGCCGTCATTCCCTTCATATCTCCCCCCCCACACACACACACACAAAGTAGTTTATTTTTCTTTACTTTGGAGAAAAGGTCGTGATGCCCATTAAAACAGCATTTGAGTAAGCGTGGTACTAACAGAGTGCTCAAGAACAAACCATGGTGAACTAGTCCCTTACCTTCTGCCAGTGACACATGAAATGTTATTGCCTATAGAATGAGAGAACAGATGACATTTCACATTTTCTAAGACACTATGGTGTATAATTTTCAAGGAAATGAATAACTTATATGATGATCTTTTATTACCAACCTAGACAGCATATTAAAAAGCAGAGACATTACTCTGTCAACAAAGGTCTGTCTAGTTAAGGCTACAGTTTTTCCAGTATTCATGTATGGATGTGAGAGTTAGACTATAAAGAAAGCTGAGCACCAAAGAATCAATGCTTTTGAACCATGGTGTTGGAGAAGACTCTTGAAAGTCCGTTGGACTGCAAGGAGATCCACCCAGTCCATCCTAAAGGAGATCAGTCCTGGGTGTTCATTGGTAAGGCTGATGTTGAAGCTGAAAATCCAATACTTTGGCACCTGATGTGAAGAGCTGACTCATTTGAAAAGACCCTGATGCTGGGAAACATTGAGGGCAAGAGGAGAAGGTAACGACAGAGGATGAGATGGCTGGAAGGCATCACTGACTCAATGGACATGGATCTGGGTGGACTCTGGGATTTGGTGATGGACAGGGAGGCTTGGCGTGCTGTGATTCATGGGGTCGCAGAGTCGGACATGACTGAGTGAACTGAACTGAGAAGGAAAATGATAAAACTCAGTTGTTACTTTCCTGGCACTCAGATGGACAAGAAACATTGGTTTATTGCAAGTGACTGTAGAGCTAAGAAGAAAATATTTGAATTATCCCCTTAAAAAATGAATCAAAAATTTCCAGTAATACCAATTATGAAACCATAGCAACTCTGCTTAATATCCCTTTGCGTGTGTGTGTGTGTGTGTGTGTGTTTAACTCAAAGTGTTAGAATCTCTTTATCTCCCAGTGTTCTAAAGTTTCATAGTAATAACTTCAGTGTAGACCTTATATTTTCATTAGGTCAAGTGTTTGGGAGGATTTTCTAATCTGGTATACTCTAAAGTGATATATAATTATCAGTCCTTATAATTTTTTGGTATGATTTATATTTTTTCTTGTTTAACTTCTGCCTAGAAAACTTCTGTTTTCTCTGCTGACTCTTTCAGGGACCCCTTTTAGTTAGACTTCTAGACTAAACCTCTAATTTTTATATATTTCATATATTTTTTCTTTCTTTCTATGTGTTCTTTAATTTTAATTTCTGAAAGATTTCTCTTTCAAAACTCTATTGATTTAATTAATGTATGTTATCATATTTTCAAATAACTTTTTTGATGATTTTCTGATTTTACCTTTATTATTATGTTAGACAAGTCTCTCTTCTGTATTATATGTCTACCTTTGTTTTCCCTCAAATAAATCTAAAAATATCAGAAAGTGTACATGGACCATAACTTATAGGAAGCAGCATTATTGTATCTTTACTTTTAGTTGATAGTTTACAGCTATTGTTCAGCTTCCAATCCCTCTGCTTACAACCTTCTACTGTGTCACATCTATAAAAACCAGAATAATTTCAATGATTAGTCTAGGCAGATTGAGTCATCTTCACCAATGACTTCTATTGCATGTTTTCTGCTTAGGGTTTGGCATTATTCATTCTCATCCTTTTATTCTACTGTTCTTTAAACTAGTGACTATTAAAGAATACCAATTGCTTACTCAAAATATTTTCTCACTGCTGCTTCTAAAAGCAGATATTGGGATAGGAGCAGTATTAAGAACCACTATGAGTGGTTTACTTTTTTTTCTGTCTTCCCCATATCATTTTGCAAACATTATGCATGTTTACAATGGTATTTCTACTAACATTTTTCTGCATTCTACTGTTCCTAATGCAACTTATTTAACTTGTATTAGTACAGAGATGCTGAGATTATCATTTCTCCCATCTTTGGTTAAATAGAAGTTTGTGTTTAACCAGAAGACCCTAAACTAGAAATTTTATCCACACTCTAAACCTAACCAAGGATGATGACATAAAACCAATTCCAATTAGGAACTGTTAACAAATTTCCTTAGACTTTGTCAGATTTAAATAATCACACTATGTGTCAATAGAAATTATCAGCAAAACAACTCATAAAAGTTCAAAATTTATCTGTAACCTTGAAAAAATAAGAACACAGGGCATTATCATTGCTAAAAATCCATACTGCATAATAATTAGAATTATTATAGAAGCTTATTACATTTTTTCCATTCTTAAACATTTGCCAAAGCTTACAGTAATCACACCTACAAAGGGAGAAGTACAACTATATTAAAATCTTAAAAAAATATAATTAAGCACATCACATTCCGACTGATAAGGCACACATACTAACAATGCATTCTGAAGAGAAAAAACGTCTTACTATATATACAGATTAAAACAAAAATTATCCGCCTTGAAGATGTTATCATAAGCAATTATGTTTGAACTTCTGAACTCCTTTATCTTTGTTATTGTCATTTCAGAGTCAAATTTATGTCTAATTAATTACACAATTACAGAAAATGTTGATATTACAAACATCCAGTTAGAATTGAACTTCCTATACAGAGAAGGAGAAAAATAGGATATATGCCTACAAAGAGTGATTCTCCATCACTGATATTGAAAAATTTGTAAGTCTTCATAGATAGCTATCTATTGTTACATATATCTTAATGTCTAACAACTGCAGACCAGTTAGGGAGATGTATACAAAGTTGTAAGAAGACAAAGAAAACTCCCTTCTTTTCCTTGACTGATCTTTGTGTGTTAGTTGCTCAGTCATGTCTGACTGTTTGTGACCCCATGGACTCTAGCCTGCAAGGCTCCTTTGTCCATGGAATTCTCCAGGCAAGAATACTGGAGTGAGTAGCCATTCCCTTCTCCAGGGGATCTTCCTGACTCAGGGATCAAACCCAGGTCTCCTGCTTTGCAAGCAGATTCTTTACCCTCTGAGCCACTAGGACATCCCCAGACTGACTTATCCTGTAGCAATTTTTCAAGTAGTATCATTCTGCCTCCTTGTACTTTTTTCAAGTTTACTAGCTTATATGCTAATTAGGACACATAGATATACAATTCTATGCCTTTATTCATAAATTTTAGTGAGATAATATGCACAAACTAGAAAAATTATTCTACATGATGAAAGGAATGTGATTGATAATTATACTTTGCTTGAATTGTTGATCAATTTTGATATCCAACTGTTTTTTTCTTATTCCTTTCAAATAATAAATTATATAACCTTAGCTTCACTTTATGAGTCATTATAACAACTGTATGTTTGATAGTTCTTGATTTTCTAATTGAACACAAAACCAGAAAGTAACATGTATTCTCTATTGAAAAGAAATGTCTTCTCTTTTAAAAGATGAGTCCTTTGCTATATTATATTTATTATCTGGAGAGGTAATGGAGATGCAGGCAGCAAGGAGGTTGACTGTTTCCATTTGGGAGACAGCAAGATGGTTTGTCTGTCACTTCATCATTTTATATAGGATGGGAGACCATTTCATTTTTTATGGTATTGAATGTTTCTTAAAATATGCCAAATATATATTTTGTATCTTTCACAGCCAGCAAAGAAAATCCTGTGTCAATAAAAATATAAATTCAACTAGTAAATCACTTTTAGCATAGTTTGCTTTAATAAGAAACTTTAAGTATTAACATCATGGTGTCTGGGTTAAAATAATGTCAGTGTATTCAAGACATTCAGTGAATTTTTGAGATATGCCCTTTGAGTAAACTGCTTGAAACAATAGAAATGATCTTTGGAAGAGCAATCAGAATTATCTGATATTTCATCAATACTGAAACAAAATATGGAAAAATGAAAATTGTTTTCTGTTTTGAATAAATATTGTTTAGTAGGCATTTTACTGCATTTTTGTTTTCATGGCAACATTTTTTCTGCTTTTTACATTGTTAATTTTCTAGTAGTACTAACTTCAATTGTCTATTAAAATCAAGATAATTTTCAATTAAAGGGAAATTTCCCCCAATGTAATGGAGCTCCACAGATACAAAGACATTCTTAAACACATGTACCTTGTATATTTATTACTTTTATCCAAAGAACTGTTTTGTACTTTGCATACCAGAGGTTTAATCTGACTGTAAAGCAAAATATTTACTATAAATGCATCAGTAACTGTTCTTACAGATTGTGTGTCAGTGAAATTATAGAATGTAAAATAATGCCATTTGATAAGGAGATGTTTTTCCCAATAAAATATTATGTTTCTTTTTCAAACAAAAAGTATGATACTTTTTATCCACTTTGTGTTCAGTGTTCAAGCATCTCAAAAAGAGCTTGAGAGTTACGCATTTCTAAGTCTTTCATTTTCCGTTGGAAAATATTCAAGTTTTATATGGAAAATAATTCATGGTTGTTTTGGAAACAAGTTGTATCACCAGAGAGATCTTTTACATAAAGAAAAAAAATTTAGTCTTTCTCCTTTTTCTGGAAAGAAGGATTGTTTAATTAAAACAATAACATGGATTCAATTCTGCAAGCCCAAACAAAGTCATAGAATCACTTAATATTATATTTATCAAGTTATTCTAAATTGAATGCTTATAGCAATATTTACATCTTTAGTTTCCTTTTTATAGTTTTTTTTTTAAGGAAATTGGAAAAGTACATTAATCAAAGTGCATATAGACAATTTTAAAGAGAAACACTTTTATAGTAGTCAGATATAAAAATATGTTATATATAAATGAATAAGGTTTATAACTGACAACACAGAATATATGTAAGCTAGAGATGATGGAAGAGCACTTTTAGAACACAAAGAAAAATTAGAAAATCCATTAACTTGGAATTCCAAACACAAAAATGTCTTTCAAAAATGAAAGATATTTTTCTGAAAACATAAGCTGGGAAGTAAAACAAAGCTTTTTCCTGACAACAAAAGCTATATACCTTCACTACAAAAGGAAATTCTTTAAGCAAAGGAAAAAAATATATAACAGATGAAAAATTGAATTTATATACAGGAAGAGAGAGTGCCAGAAATGTCAAATATTTAAGTAAGTATAAGAAATATTTTATTTTGTGTAAAAATCATTTTAGAAGTTAGCGGGAGGTATTCTGACCATCTGAAGAAATGGCAGAAATGTAAATCTGATGTTTTCAATTTTTGTCCCCGAAAAACAATGAAAACAATTTTAACATTGCCATAAAACAGAGTTCAGAAGCAAGATCACATATATACAGTATTTTTTTTAACAAAGGTACCTAGATAACTAAATTGAGCAGCCATTTAACAAAGAATGCTAGATAAAAATCAGAATGCTAGATAAAAATGTATCTTATCAGAAAGAGAAATTAAGTTTTAATACCCTACCTTATGTAGAAAAATAAAAATTGATCATAGGCTTAAATGAAACCCAAAACTAGAAAACTTTTGAAAGAGAACAAGAGAATATCTTTTTATCATCACGAGAGACATAAATGTATCAGTTAACACAAACAGGACAAACAATCACTGAACTCTTAAGGAAATATATTTTGTAAAACAAGTTCTGACAAAAAATCAAAGGGCTCTTCAGACAATTCATTTGCAAAAATAAAAATTAATTCACAATTGTGAAAAACATATTTGTCATGTGTATATATGATTAATATATTTGAGTAGAGTTCTGATTATGGTAGAGAGTGATTACATGCCTTCTATAATCACTGTGAATGCTAAAAATCACATAGGATCACAAGTACTTCAAATGAGTCTTCTGGAACTGTTTCTTCTTTCACACTATGATTCCATAGCTGTAAGATAAATGTGCATAAAATAATATGTGTGAGTGGGTGTGTTAGTCGCTCAGTCATGTCTAACTGTTTGCAACCCCATGGACTGTAGTATGCCAGGCTTCTCTGTCCACAGAATTCTGCAGGCAAGTTACTGAACTGCATAGCCATTCCCTTCTCCAGGGGATCGTCCTAATCCAGGGATCGCACTAGAGTCTTCTACATTGCAAGCAGATCCTTTACGGTCTGAGCTACCAGAGAAGCCCACAATAATACATATTTCACATTATATATACATTGTGCTTGGATTACATAAGCAGTTGAACCTTGAACAACATGGCTTTGAGCTATGCAGTTTCACTTATTTATGTCAATCTTTTTTTCAATAAATACGTACTACGTGCTTGCATGCTCAGTCATGTCTGACTCTTTGCGACCCTTTGGACTGTAGCTTGCCAGGATCCTACATCCATGGGATTCCCCAGGCAAGAATACTGGAGTGAGTTGCCGTTTCCTCCTTCAGGGGATCTTGTTGAACCAGGGACTGAACCTGCACCCCCTGTTTCTCGTGCATTGGCAAGCAGAGGCTTTACCACTGAACTACTTGGGAATGGTGCCGTGTGTGTGCCTCTGTCCATGGGATTCTCCGTGTAAGAATACTGGAATGAGTAGCTATTCCCTTCTCCATGGGATCTTCCCAACCCAAGGACTGAACTCAGGGCTCCTGAACTGCAAGAAGATTCTTTACCATCGGAGCCACCAGGTAAGCCCTATTATAGTACTACACAATTCAAGGTTGGTTGAATCTAAAAATGCAAGACCTTGGATAGAGGATTAAAATTTAGTTATATTTGACTCTTGACTGTGCAGGGGTCAACATATCAAGCCCTTGTATTGTTCAAGATTCAAATATATATATATATATATATATATATATATATATCTCACAATGTTATATTTATATATTCAGAAATTATTAAGGAAACTGTATACTGTATGCCATACTAGCTACACAAATTTACAGTCATATCAGCTTGTACAAGGATTCCCTTTATTCCACATCCTCACTGACACTTGCTTCTTCTCTTTTTGATAATAGCCATCCTAACAGACTTGAAGTGCTTGTCATTTTTAAGTCTTCTTTGAAAAGAAAAAGGATTGGGATATGTGGGATTTTTATTTTTTAGTTCTCAACTTGCACAGAATTTTCATCTGTAGCACACTTAGATAAAATTTATAACATAAAAATATTGAGGAAAAAGAACTGGCAGCAAGAGAACATAGATCAGTAGGGTCTCAAGGAAACAATAAGTTCAATGATATTTGAATTCCTTATTGTGGCTGGCAAACATCATAGATGTAAAAATCACATTTGTATATAACAACTGACATATAATATGTGAGCACTTAAAAACCTTTGTAAGATTGTGTGTAAATTAAAATGTAGCACACAGATAGAGTTTCACCCAAGGCCACAGATAGCCTTTTGAAGCCAAAATATTCAGCTCAAAATGCATTTTTTAAAATAATGCCTGCATTCACCTAACTAGTAAAAGAACAGTATTTCTCTAAAATCATTTCCTCTCTTACAAATTACCCACATCTGACTTACTCCCCTTTTCCAAGTTTAAAAACAACCAGTCTTTAAAAATCTCTCCATCTCATGATCATTTATATAATTCTTATTTTTTTCTTTTTGAACTTCATCACCTCTTTCTTTCACTCCCACCTCCTATCTCTGATAACCATCAATCTATTCTCAGTACATATGAGAGATCATAGCAGTTCAGTTCAGTCGCTCAGTCGTGTCCGACTCTTTGTGACCCCATGAATCGCAGCACGCCAGGCCTCCCTGTCCATCACCAACTCCCGGAGTTCACTCAGACTCATGTCCATTGAGTCTGTGATGCNATTGCATAGGAACCTGGAATGTCAGGTCCATGAATCAAGGCAAATTGGAAGTGGTCAAACAAGAGATGGCAAGGGTGAACGTCGACATTCTAGGAATCAGCGAACTAAAATGGACTGGAATGGGTGAATTTAACTCAGATGACTATTATATCTACTACTGTGGGCAGGAATCCCTCAGAAGAAATGCAGTAGCCATCATGGTCAACAAAAGAGTCCGAAATGCAGTACTTGGATGCAATCTCAAAAATGACAGAATGATCTCTGTTCGTCTCCAAGGCAAACCATTCAATATCACTGAGTATTAAGCTGATGAAAATTTTTGAGTGAAGGTTTCCCTGTAAAAAGAAAATGGTCATGTGAAATTTGAACAAACTATAATTCAATACTTTCATTGTATTGTGCTAAGAGCACTTATGTGAGATATAATAAAAGTTTATGTGTACAATACAATGTTTAGTATGCATACGATGTTGTACAGAAAATCTCTAAAATTTATTTCTCTTGCTTAACTGAAACTTCATGCCTATTCGTTAATCATTTCCTATTTGACCATCAGCCTGGCCCTTGACAATCCTCACTTCACATTTTTATGCTATGATTTGACTATTGCAGATACTCGATTTAGGTGGAATCATGCAATATTTGTCTTTTTGTGGCTGATATATTGGCTTATAAATTTCTTGTGGCTTTTGTATTAGATTTCTTTTCTTCTGTGGCTTTGGCATTAGGGTCATGCTGGCCTCATAAAATGAGCTTGAAAGTTTCCTCTCCCCTTCTTTTTTGAAACAATTTGAGAAAGTTTGGCATTCAGTTCAGTTCAGTCCAGTTGCTCAGTTGTGANTTTGTATTAGATTTCTTTTCTTCTGTGGCTTTGGCATTAGGGTCATGCTGGCCTCATAAAATGAGCTTGAAAGTTTCCTCTCCCCTTCTTTTTTGAAACAATTTGAGAAAGTTTGGCATTCAGTTCAGTTCAGTCCAGTTGCTCAGTTGTGACCGACTCTTTGCGACCCCATGAACCATAGCACGCCAGGCCTCCCTGTCCATCACCAACTCCTGGAGTTCACTCAAACTCATGCTCAGCCAGTCGGTGATGCCATCCAACCATCTCATCCTCTGTCATCCCCTTCTCCAGCCATCAATCTTTCCCAGCATCAGGGTCTTTTCAAATGAGTCAGCTCTTCACGTTAGGTGGCATTAATTTTTCTTAAATATTTCATAGTAAAAATACAAAGAAAATAGAGAATTCTGAAAGAATCAAGAGAAGAGAGAAATCCATATTCAAGAATACCCTCATAAAGCTATCAATGGATTTCTCAGAAGAAACTTTGTAGGTCAGAAGAGACCTGGATGATATACTCAAACTACTGAAAGAAAAATAACTGCCCACCAAGTATATTATATCTGGAAAAACTAAACTCCAACAATGAAAAAGAAAGAAAGAGTTTGCAGACCAAAAAGCTGACTCATAACCACTAAACCGGCTTTACAAGAAATGTTAAATGAAGTTTTTCAAGTTGAAATGAAAGGATATTGGTTAGTAACATAACATTTGAAAATATGAAACTCACTGGTAAAGTATGCAGTCAAATTCAGAATACTGTAATAGTGCAATGATATATAAATCACTTTTACATAAATGGTACATAAATCACTTTTAACTCTAGTTTTTAAAAAGTTAAAAGGCAAAACTGTTTAAAACAAATAAAGAAACAAGCAGATAGCTAGTGGGAAACTGCTGTATAATACAGGGAGCTCAGCCCTGTGCTCTGTGATGAACTAGAGGGGTAGGATAGGGGCTAGGAGGAAGGCTCAAGAGGGAGAGGATATGTGTATACTTATAGCTGATTTACATCATTGTACAGCAAAAACCAACACAATATTGTGATGCAATTAGCTTCCAAATAAAATGAATTAAAAAAAATAATTTGTTAATAGATATGCAATACAAAAAGAGGTAAATTATGACATCATTAACATAAAATAGAAGAATAAATGGAAATTTTCTTTCAAACTTATACAAAAATCAACTCAAAATGGATTAAAGACTTGAATCTCAAACTTAAAACTATTAGAAGAAAACTTAGAGAAAAATCTCTTTGATATTAGTCTGGTCATATTTTTTATATGACTCCAACAGCACAGACAATAAAAATTTTTGAAAATAGACCTGATAAACCTGTACGCAAGACAGCAAACGAGACACAGATGTATAGAATGGCCTTTTGGACTCTGTGGGAGAGGGAGAGGGCGGGATGAGTTGGCAGAGTGGCAGTGTAACATGTATGATATCATAAGTGAAACGAATTGCCAGTCTAGGTTTGATGCAGGATGCAGGATGCTTGGGACTGATGCACGGGGATAATCCAGAGAGAGGGTGTGGGGCGGGAGGGGGGAGGTGGGGGTCGGGATTGGGAGTTCATGTACACTCGTGGCTGATTCATGTCAATGTACAGCAAAACAAATACAGTATTGTAAACCAAAACAAACTAAAAAGTAAAAATCAATTTAAAAAAAAAAGAAAGAAAATAGACCAATGGGATTTCATCAAAAGCTTCTGCACAGCAAGGGAAATGACCAACAAAGAGACAACCTAGAGAAGGAAGAAAATATTCGCAAGCCATGTATCTGAAAGGGTTAATATCCAAACTATATAAGGAATTCAGTAGCAAAAACCAAATAACTCAAAATGGCATAAACCAAAAAAACACTTTGCTGAAAACAGCAAAAACCAAATAAGTCAACTAAAAATGGACAAAAAATTTGAATAAACATTTCTCCAAAATGACATACAAATAGACAATAGGTTTGTAAACATAAACAAACAAAAATGTTCCAAATCACTAATCATCAGTTCAGTTCAGTTCAGTCACTCAATCATGTCCGACTCTTTGCAACCCCATGGACTGCAGCACACCAGGCCTCCTTGTCCATCACCAACTCCCAGAGTTTACTCAAACTCACGTCTATTGAGTCAGTGATGCCATCCAACAATCTCATTCTCTGTCATCCCCTTCTCCTCCCACCTTCAATCTTTCCCAGCATCAGGGTCTTTTCCAATGAGTCAGTTCTTCACATCAGGTGCCCAAAGTACTGGAGTTTCAGCTGCAACATCAGTCCTTCCAACACTAGTCCTTCCTGGCCGTTATTTTCAATTTCCAACCATAGTTATGAATCCTCTTTCATATTTATTTTTACTCATTTGATTGTTAATTTGCCAAATCTCTCTTCCTTTTGGATCCTATACATATTTTTTTTCACGCAAATGTAATTGATAATAAGTCACAAAAGTCTAAAGTTATGTCCTGAGATAATTACACAGTTCTTTTTAATATTCTAGCACAAAAATTATTTAAAATTCTATGTCTCTACATATCACATGATAGTGTTCTTCAAATTGTAGTGATATATTCAGTAGAATGGTTTACCTGGTGGCTCAGACAGCAAAGCATCTGCCTACAATACGGGAGACCTGGGTTCGATCCCTGGGTTGGGAAGATCTTCTGGAGAAGGAAATGGCAACCCACTCCAGTATTCTTGCCTGGAAAATCCCATGGATGGAGAAGCCTGATAGGCTACAGTCCATGGGGTCGCAAAGAGTCAGACACGACTGAGTGAATTCATCACTCACTAACCTCTTTAATTACAAAAAGAACATGACTTGAAAATGTCACAGAAACAATCATTAGGAGAGGTAGAGCTTTAGTTGCAGCTTTCTAATGTTCAGAAAACCCGTCTTATATTGTGTGTTTAGATATTTTCTCTCAAAGAGGAGTAGAAACAGTAAAAAGCATGGTTGTTGAGAAACAGTCTCTCTCAGAAAACTTACTCCTTTCTCCTGGATTCAGCATCCATGTGATTGGGTTAAGTTTCATTCACGCGTGAATTAAACAGAAACTCACATACAAGGTAGCAAATTAATTGGTGGCAATAACGGTTGTAAAAAGTGGCACTCAGCAACCTGACAGCATGTGATCTATGCCAACAGTGCTTAGGTATTCCTTTAAACAGTGTTTCTGGCAACTTTATACACTGTAGCTACTGCAATGATAAGAATTGACGAATACATCTAAAAACATCCAATGACCATACTAAAGCTAATGAACAAGACAATAGGAGCCTAAATATTGCCAAAGAGATCAAGAGTAATTTTACAAATTAACCACCAGAAGTAGTAATCCTAAAACATTTGTCAATTAACTACATTTACTCCATTTCTCCTTTCATTTACTGTAGCATATCTCTGAACAATACTGACTTCTGATTCAATTTCTCTGTGTGTGTGTGTGTGTTCATCTGAAACTGGATATGGTTAATTTTAAATATGAATTTTCCAATAAATTCGCATTCTCTTTGTCATTTTTTCCCATGTTGTTTACACTTATTTCCTTTTTTTTTTTTTTTTAGAAGTACTACAGAATAAACTAGGTAAATTTTCTGGTGTCTCATTAGTCTTGATCCCCTTTAAAATGACTGATGCAACATTTAACATTGCCTGACTTCTCATCTGTATTCCTTGTATTGGCATGCCTTTCTTCTGCATGGCTATTAGTTCCACCCTAATATTTTGGTGCAGGAATTCTCCCATTTTAAACTTGTCCATTTCTGTTTCCATACCTCCTCTAGTTTTCCATTCCTTCTCTTTCACTTGATACAATGCATTCCCTATAAAGACTGGCTTCTTCTCTCTTGCAGGGACTTGCAAGTTTCATTAAGAAGTTTGTGAGATGAAATGCATGAAGTTGATAGGTAGATGGTTTCTATTCTATATAGATTTTTCTAGAAAACATTCAATGATGTAAGTTAATAGGAATAAAAATAATTTAGAGCCATGGCACTCAATTCTTTGGCTTTCTGCAGTAGGTGATAAAACCAGAGACTACAGGCTTTCACAACTGATTTTGAAAGTCCTTCACTTGACAACTAATTTAAATATATTGCAGTTGTGTTAAGTGTAAAGATTTAGAAAACATCTGCCTTACAAAAATATTGTACTCTGACTTATTACAGCCATTCACTTTATCAATTTTGTGACATATTCCTGAAAGAATTTTTCAGGACTTATACATGTTTACCCTAAATATACAAATGATGTTTTCACTTAATGATATCCTGCTTAATCTATTTAGAAAGATTTGTAAAATTAGAAAGTCAACATCACTACACTACAACCAAGATAACATTCACTCTGATTATTTTATTAAGTATATTTTTGATCAAAATTTTTAACTACTTATATCCTTAAAACTATGCATAAAAGAAATATGTACCAGATCAAATCCTAGTTTCTGTCAACACCTTAGCCATTCTTCTTATTCAGGCAATTATGAAATTCATTTCTTTTTCTCAATTTTCTAAGAGAGAAGTGGAATTCCTTGCCATTTTCCCATTTTTGTATTCTATTGTTTTCTGATTACATTCATTCTGTGAACTGGAAATCTTCTGTAAACTGGAAATTTTCAGCTTATTTTCATGTTCTGCGTTGCTTTTCCTTGACACTTATTTGAGTTTCTTCATTTTACTTTTCAGGGGAACTTCAGAATGAAATTGGTAACTGTTATTCTTACGTCCTTTTGGTGAAGTAATTTCTAGAAACATACTTTCTTTGTTTCCCTTCCTTCCTCTGATATAATCCTCAGATAATTATCATAATTTTATCATATGCTTTTGACATGAAAGGGATTAGGCTAGAAGAATGTGGTTTTCTCCATTTAATAGAAAGTTTTCTTTAACTTGGGTACTCCAAGTTGTCCTCTGAGATGCAAGGCCCATTGTTTTGTACATGATATTGTCCCAGTTCTTAGAAGGCTGAACTCAGGCTCCAAACCTGGTGAGTGAGAGAAGTTCATCCAGAAGGACTTTGTCTATTAATAACAAATGTAATCTTAAGACTTGCTAGTGAACTTTTCTTAACCGTATTCTCAAGACATCAAGGTGTATAAAAGTTTTTCTTGATTTTGCCTTGTTATTTGTTTACTATCATAGCTGTTATTCTTCTTTCACATTTGCTTTGATTAATTCAATGATTCAACAAATTGTTCATCCTTCAGAGTCTTTTGTATTACATTTTGACTCAGATAAACTTCATTGATAATATATTCCTAAATTCTAAAATGATTTTATAAGATATTTCTATACAATTTTAGTAACCTATTATAAGAATTATTTATATCCTCATCACTCTACATATCAAACAGTATTCTTCATACTCTAGTAAATGTTTCATATGGAATGAACTTTGGAGATTTCTGTCATTACTTTTGAATGAGCAATACCTGATCAGTATGCAAACACAAACACTGGCAGGTGTGTGGCTTTAATTGCCTCTTCCTTATGATGTAAACAGATCCTGTCTCATATATGTGTGTTTCTATATTGTCTCTCAGATAAGAGGAAGGCTCAATACAAACATGGTGAGTAATGCTTAGCTCTCAGAAAACTCCATTCTTGTGTCTATCTTGAATCTTGCCTCTAGTGCAATACGATAGGATGGGAGAATAAAATAAGCATGTCTGTAGTCAGCAAAGAAGAATTTCTAACATTACCTTCTAAGTTTCTGTAATTTCAGTGAATTGTCTTTGAAGGATAAATGATGAGTGATTCAGCAAATTTTTTCTCCTTTCCTCCTTTCTTCCTTTTCATCTTTATTTAATCTTCCTCATCCTCCTCCAATATCCTTCTGATCTTTTTTGCTTCTTTATTTCTACCTTTCCTACACCTGACCACTTTTATTTTCATGTTTGAAAAAAACAGAGTATGACAATAATATAGGATAGAAAGAGAAAGCCCAAGAGATTCAAAACAAAAAAGGGAATAAAGACAACAGAAAAAGAAAACAATAGTAAGAAAAATCTTTGGTAAGGAAAAAAAAAGTAAAGGGTTTCCTACTTTGTTCTTTTGCAGCCTGGAGGAATGTACCATTATACCCTGGTGAGTTACATAGACCCTGCTGAAGAAAATCCTATGATCAAAAATATTTTAAATGAACATCTACTGTGTGTTAACCATATACTGAAAATCAAAGAAACTCTGAAGCATACATAACATGAATTCCATAGATTACTCATATGATGAGATAATAATGTGTATGAAATGCTAAATTTTAGCAGACTTTTTAACTGTGTCTTACATTCTATATAAAGTGGTTTTCATTGGCTAAAAGCTGAGGAAACTAATGTGATCAACAAACTATTTAGTCAGAAACACCACGTTCCCTATTTTCTCTCAAACACTGTAAATAGAGTCTAGATATTTATCCTGCAGGAATGTCAATTTAGAGGGCATAGGGATGGGTCAAGTCTCAAGTCAGACATAATTTAGAAGAATGTTTTAAAAAACAGTTTAACTTATAAAAGGATATTTTCTTTGATTGCTATTATTCTTGAATTAATCCTAGGGAGTTTATACTCATAGTATTTTGGACAGACAGGCAGCTTTGTTTTTCAGATAGTAGGTTCTCATGTTCACTTATTCCTTGTAGACTGGAGGAAAGAAGAATTCAAAGCTGGTGAGTATGTGATGATCCACAAGGGACCTTTTTCTTCGTGGGACAGTCTGGAGGAATGTTGGGTGGAAGTGGGCTGATCTACCCAGGGTCAAAGGAGTCCTCAGAGAATAAGAACCCTCTGGCCCAGGCCTACTGAGACCCTTCCCAGAAACATGATGGTCTACTTGTCTTTGCAGTAAATATGACCCTGGATGCAGCCACTGCCATCCTGCCCTCCTCCTGTCTAAAGAAGGGAGACAAGTTTCCTGGCAAGAAGAGTGTCAAGAAATTCCCAGCTCCTCAGAGAGATTCAGCTCCATTCCCTGTGTGCTGGGTCAATTGCGCATCACCTCAGGGAGATACTCCTGGGACGTAGAGGTTGGGGACGCCTGTTCCTGGGACCTGGGAGTTTGTAGGGATAATGTAACAAGGAAGGGGAGGGTCACAATGTCCCCAAAGAATGGTTTCTGGGCCATTAGGTTCTATGAGGGGGAGTATTGGGCCCTCACCTCCCCAGAAACCTGTCTTACTCTCAGAGAAAAACCCTTTATTGTGAGGGTATTTCTGGATTATGAGGCTGGAGATGTATCTTTCTATAATATGACAGATGGATCCCACATCTTCACCTTTCCCCAGGACACATTCTGTGGTGTCCTAAGACCACTTTTCAGACTTTGGTCCTCTGAGTCAGGCTCCCTAACCATCTGAGCAGGTGAAGAATGTGCTGATCTTGTAATTCATATATCTACCCCACTCCATGAGAAATGATTACTTTGATCCCCAATGAAAATCTCCCCCAGTGAGATACAAATAGATATTTTTCTTATTCCTTACTTGTTCATTCTCAAGATGAAGCTCTGGACACAGACTGATGATTGCCTCATATCAATTCTCCCTTCTTCTTTATTTTATCCTTCTTTATTTATCCTTATTATTATACTTTCCTATGACAGCCAATATAAATATTAGATTTCTTTATCTCCTCTACTGAAAGTGGATAAATGATGATGCTGTATATCAACTGAATTATAAGGATGTGTCCTTAAAGGTAAATTGTGCCTTCCTATTCTTTACTTTCTGCTGACTGTAATATATCATGATGGCTAGAGCTCAAAAACTATATGACATGTCATATGACATAAATGGTGGAGAAATTAAAATGAACTGGGTTTTTGACAATTTCTTGGGGGCTACTCTATTACCCAGTTCCAGAATTCTTTTCTGTGAGACATAAACCTATATCTTTATCAACTTATATGTTGGATATTTGTCACTTGTGATTCTTCCCCTTACTTATGCACTCTCCCTTTTAAGTTTGGCAGCAGATGACACCCACAATTGAATATGCAGGTGAAACTGAAGGTGTAAAGTTCTGTATTTGATCACTTAACTACTCCTACTTCTCCAGAGTATCAGTCTCATTAAGCCCCTTTATTTCTTCTAATTCATCCGTCACTTCTGATTTCATACCCTTTCCTATTTATGTATCATGGCTAATAATTTCAAGTATGTTCTTATTAATAAATAAAACTCTTGTTGTCATTGTCCTGTCACATCAACTTGACAAAATTCCAAACATGAATTGATCTAATTATCCACTTCTTATATTGGCAATTTATCGTGTGATAACAATTCATGCAAATGAGTTGATTGTTTTCCTTATACATATGTAATCACGTATCAACTCTTGCAAACTAGTATTATCTGGTAATGCTCCCACGCATCTCTAGCTATTTGCAATTCCTTATTTTGCAATCAATTTCATTAAAAATGGCAGGGATAGATATACTTATGAATGATTTGCATTGTACGGCAGAAACCAACACAACATTCTAAAGTAGTTATCCTTCAATTAAGGAGTAAATGAATAAAAGAAAAATACAAACACCTACTCAACAATATCTTCTACGGAATAATATAAATGAAAAATATTTTGACAATAAATACAATAAAAAATTCTAATTAAGACTGGCAAAAAAACTTTTATTAAAATTTCCCTTTATTTATTTTATTTTATTATTTATTTTTTTTTTTTTGGTATTTTTAGGGGGGGCAGTGTGCGGGTCCCCAGAGCACTCAGTGCAGTCCGGGGCACCAGTGAGCCCCGAGCCCACCTCCGGCAGGGCCCCCCATGTGTGGCTTTGTCTGCTTGGCACTCGGCACGGCCCGGGCTCCCTCCTCCAAATTTCCCTTTCTTTAAACTTCTAAGTCTATTATTGTTCAGTCACCCAGTTGTGTCTGGCTCTTTGTGACCTCATGGACTGCAGCAGCCAGGCCTCCCTGTCCCTCACCATCTCCCAAAGCTTGCCCAAGTTCATGTCCATTGCATCAGTGATACCATCCAGCCATCTCATCCTCTGATGCCTTCTTTTCCTCCTGCCCTCAATCTTTCCCAGCACCAGGGACTTTTCTGATGAGTCAGGCTGTTTGCATCAAGGTGACCAAAATACTGGAGCTTCAGCTTTAGCATCAGTCCTCCCAATGAGTATTCAGGGTTGATTTCCCTTAAGATTGACTGGTTTGATCTCCTTCCTATCCAAATGACTCTCAGGACTCTTCTCCAGTGCAACAGTTCAAAGGCATCAATTCTTTGGCGTTCTGCCTTCTTTACAGTCCAGCTCTAACAATCATATGTGACCACTAGGAAGACCATAATAGCCTTGACTATACAGACATTTGTCAACAATTATGTCTCTGAATTTCAACACACTGTCTAGGTTTGTCATAGCTTTCCTACCAAGAAGCAATTGTCTCCGGATTTCAAGGCTGCAGTCACCCTCCACAGTGATTTTAGAGCGCAAGAAAGGAAATCTCTCACTACGTCCACATTTTCCCCCTCTATTTGCCTTGAAGTAATCGGACCGGATGCCATGATCTTAGTTTTTTTTAGTATTTAGTTTTAAGCTGACTCTTTCACTCTCTTCCTTCACTCTCATCAAGAGGCTCTTTAGTTCCTTTTCACTTTCTGACATTAGAGTGGTTTCATCTGCATATCTGAGGTTGCTGATGTTTCTCTCTATTTTGATTCCAACTTGTAACTCATCCAACCTGGCATTTCTCATGATGTGCTCAGCATATAGCTTAAATAAAGAGGGTGACAGCAGACAGCCCTGTCGTACTCCTTTCTCGGTCGTTAACCAATCAGTTGTTCCATACAGGGTTCTAACTGTTGCTTCTTGACCTGCATACAGGTTTCTCAGAGACAGGTAAGACAGTCTGGTATTCCCATCTCTTTAAGAGCTTTCCAGTTTGTTGTGATCCACAGAGGCTTTACCATAGTCAATGAAGCAGGGTAGATTTTTTTTTGAATTCCTTTGCTTCCTCTATGATCTAAAGAACGTTGGCAATTTGATCTCTGGTTCTTCCTCCTTTTCTAAACCCAGCGTGGACATCTGAAGTTCTTGGTTCATGTAGTGATGAAGCCTAGGATGCAAGATTTTAAGCATGACCTTACTAGCATGGGGGATGAGTGCAATTGTCTGATGGTTTGAACATTCTTTAGTACTAGCCTTCTGGGAATTGGGATAAGGATTTATCTTTTCTAGTCCTATGGTCACTGCTGAGTCTTTCAGATTTGCTGACATATTTGCTACACTTTGATAACATCATCCTTTAGGGTTTTTAATAGCTCTCCTGGAATTACATCTCATCAAATAGCTCTATTAACAGCAGTGCTTCCTAAGACCAACTTGACTTCACACTCCAGAATGTCTGGCTCTGGGTGACTAACCACACCATCATAGTTATCCAATTCATTAAGATCTTTTTTGTATAGTTCGTCCATGTATTCTTTCCATCTCTTTAGCATCTACTAGATAGACACTGTTTCTGTCCTTTAATGTGCCCATTGTTGGGCGAAATGTTCTCTTGATATTTCCAATTTTCCTGAAGACATCTCTAGTCTTTGCCTTTCTGTTGTTTTCCTCTATTTTTATGCACTGTTCATTGAAGAAGTCTTTCTTGTCTCTCTTTGCTATTCTTTGGAATTCTGCATTTAGTTGGATGCACCTTTCCCTTTCACCCTTGCTTTTCACATCTCTTCTTTCTCCAGCTATTTGTAAAGCTTCCTCAGATAACAACTTTGCCTGCTTGATTATCCTTTTCTCCAGGATGGTCTTGTTCACTGCCTCTTGTACAATATTATGACCTCCATTCATAGTTCTTCAGGCACACCGTTTACTAGATCTGATCTCTTGAATCTATTCATCACCTCCACTGCATATTCATAGGGGATTTGATTGAAGTCATACCTAAACTGTGGAAAATTCTGAAAGAGATAGGAATATCAGACCACCTGACCTGTCTCTTGAGAATCTGTATGCAAGTCAGGAAACAACAGTTAGAACTGGACATGGAACAACAGAACGGTTTCAAATAGGAAAAGGAGTATGTCAAGGCTGTATATTGTCACCCTGCTTATCTAACTTATATTCAGAGTACATCATGAGAAACCCTGGACTGGAAGAACCACGAGCTGGAATCAAGATTTCCAGGAGAAATATCAATAACCTCAGATATGCAGATGACACCACCCTTATGGCAGAAAGTGAAGAGGAACTAAAAAGCCTCTTGATGAAAGTGAAAGTGGAGAGTGCAAAAGTTGGCTTAAAGCTCAACATTCAGAAAACAAAGATCATGACATTCGGTCCCATCACTTCATGGTAGATAGATGGGGAAACATTGGAAATAGTGTCAGACTTTATTTTGGGGGGCTCCAAAATCACTGCAGATGGTGATTGCAGCCATGAAATTAAAAGATGCTTACTCCTTGGAAGAAAAGTTATGACCAACCTAGATAGCATATTCCATAGCAGAGACATTACTTTGCCGACTAAGGTCCGTCTAGTCAAGGCTATGGTTTTTCCTGTGGTCATGTATGAATGTGAGAGTTGGACTGTGAAGAAGGCTGATGTTGAAGAATTGATGCTTTTGAACTGTGGTGTTGGAGAAGACTCTTGGGAGTCCCTTGGACTGCAAGGAGACCCAACCAGTCCATTCTGAAGGAGATCAGCCTTGGGATTTCTTTCAAAGAAATGATGCTAAAGCTGAAACTCCAGTACTTTGGCCACCTCGTGCAAAGAGTTGACTCCTTCGAAAAGACTCTGATGCTGGGAGGGATTGGGGGCAGGAGGAGAAGGGGACAACAGAGGATGAGATGGCTGGATGGCATCACTGACACTATGGACGTGAGTGTGAGTGAACTCCAGGAGTTGGTGATGGACAGGTGCTGGGGTCCAGCCCCAGTGGATCCAGGGAATTCGAAGCGGGGACGGAGTCGGTGAGGAGAGATTTATTTATTCAGAGATATAAACAGACATTAGGAAAGAATAGCGTATCGGAAATCTAGTGCAGAAAAGAGGCTGAATAACTTGGTTTACGTGGAGAACCAATAAAACTCCGAGACAAGGAGTTTGCACCACCTATGTAGGCCACAGGCGTCCTCCCGGTCTCCCAAAGGAGCAGAGACACAAAGTGCCTCCCCGTTCTGATCTTAGAAGCCCAGGCAAAATTAGTAGGCCTGGTGAGTTTCCACGTTCCAAATGGGAATTCAGCCAGAAAAAAACAAGAAAGAACGACATGGGGGAAATCAGTCTTTCCAGGGACTGATCCATTTCTTTATTTTTCAGGTCCGCGTTTATACTTTTTGCTATACATAGAGATAAGTGGAAAATACAAAGTCGTGCAGGGTCAGCAGCCCTGACCTTTGTCCAGACCAGGCTTTCTTTTTGCATATCTTTTTGTATACAAAAGGTCTCAGGTGATTTGCCTTATCTTCTGGCCAAGAGGCCTGTTAATACTTTATGGTTCTCTTCCTTGATGAATGTTATTCTGATTTTCCCTGAAGTGTTTTTCTTTAATTGGCATCACCCTCAAAGCACTAAACAAAGTTACATTCCTATAGAACAAAGGTGCAATGGGTTATAACAAAGGAAGCACTTAACTCAAACATCTATGTTGCTGCATGTTTTTTCCACATACCAACTATATCAACGAATGAAAGATATGGAAGCTTGGCAGCAAGTATTGGCTCAACAATGAAATCCTTAATCAGGTTTATTCTAATGACTTTTCCTAGAATCTTTTAAGCTTTCTGTGCCTCTCGTGGTTGGGAGGCTGTAAACAATCACATGCGCAGTTGTAAAAATCCAGACAGACCTGTCAGGCAAGTCAGGAAGCTATCAGAGGGGTTTGGATTGGAACACTCTATTATGCCCAGGAGACCAGAGCTCTAAGTTGAATTCTTTTAGAGAAAGGTGGTCGGGTGTAGCCCCTTGCAAAGTCAGAAGAGTGGAAAGCACAGCACAGTAAGGCAGGCAGACTCTGGTTTTGAGGGTGGATGCTCAGGAAATTCCAGGGGAACCCCTGAAGCCAGATCACGACCTTGCGTATGTCAGGCTTCCTTCCCCATGACCTATGCCACGGGCAGGATTCCTCACGCTGGCTCCCGGCATCCAGGGAGGCCTGGCGTGCTGCAATTCATGGGGTCGCAAAGAGTCAGACATGACTGAGCAACTGAACTGAACTGGCTGACCTAATGCTTTCTCTCACTCTTTTTAGTTTAAGCTAGAATTTTGTTATAAAAAGCTGATTTTATGAGCCACAGTTAGCTTCAGGTTATTTTTTTCCTGACTGTATACAGCTTCTCCATTTTCACCTGCAAAGAATGTAATCAATTTGATTTTTGTATTGATCATTTGGCAATGTCCATGTGTAAAGTCATCTCTTGTGTTGTTGAAAAAGGGTTTTGCTATGACTAGTGCTACTGTGGGCAGGAATCCCTTAGGAGAAATGGAGTAGCCATCATGGTCAACAAAAAAGTCCAAAATGTAGTACTTGGATGCAATCTCAAAAACAACAGAATGATCTCCGCTCATTTCCAAAACAAACCTTTCAATATCACAGTAATCCAAGCATATGCCGCAACCAGCAATGCTGAAAAAGCTGAAGTTGAACGGTTCTATGAAGACCTACAAGACCTTTTAGAATTAATACCCAAAAAGATGTCCTTTTCATTATAGGGGACTGGAATGCAAAAGTAGGAAGTCAAGAAACACCTGGAGTACAGGCAAATTTGGTCTTGGAGTACGGAATGAGGCAGAGCAAAGGCTAACAGAGTTTTGCCAAGAGAATGCACTGGTCATAGCAAACACCCTCTTCCAACAACACAAGAGAAGACTCTACATATGGACATCACCAGATGGTCAACACCAAAATCAGATTGATTATATTCTTTGCAGTCAAAAATGGAGAAGCTCTATACAGTCAGCAAAAAACAAGATTGGGAGCTGACTGTGGCTCAGATCATGAACTCCTTATTGTCAAATTCAGTCTTAAATTGAAGAAAGTAGGGAAAACCACTAGACAATTCAGGTATGACCAAATCAAATCCCTTATGATTATACAGTGGAAGTGAGAAATAGATTTAAGGGACTAGATCTGATAGACAGAATGCCTAAGGAACTATGGATGGAAGTTTGTGACATTGTACAGAAGACAGGGATCAAGACCATCCCCACGGAAAAGAAATACAAAAAAGAAAAATGGCTGTCTGAGGAGGCCTTACAAATAGCTGTGAAAAGAAGAGAAGTGAAAATCAAAGGAGAAAAGGAAAGCTATAAACATCTGAATGCAGATTTCAAAAGAATAGCAAGGACAGAAGAAAGCCTTCCTCAGCGATCAATGCAAAGAAATAGAGGGAAACAACAGAATGGGAAAGACTAGAGGTCTCTTCAAGAAAATTAGATACCAAGGGAATATTTCATGCAAAGATGGGCTCGATAAAGGACAGAAATGGTATGGACCTAACGGAAGCAGATGATATTAAGAAGTGGCAAGAATACACAGAAGAACCACACAAAAATATCTTTACAACCCAGATAATCACAATGGTGTGATCACTCACCTAGAGCCAGATCCTGGAATGTGAAACCAAGTGGGCCTTAGAGAGCATCACTATGAACAAAGCTAGTGGAGGTGATGGAATTCCAGTAGAGCTATTTCAAATCCTGAAAGATGATGCTGTGAAAGTGCTGCACTCAATATGCCAGCAAATTTGGAAAACTCAGCAGTGGCCACAGGAATGGAGGTCAGTTTTCATTCTAATCCGAAAGAAAAGCAATGCCAAAGAATGCTCAAACTACCGCACAATTGCACTAATCTAAGTTCAGTTCAGTTCAGTCGCTCAGTCATGTCCGACTCTTTCCAACCCCATGAATCACAGCACACCCCTCCCTGTCCATCACCAAGTCCCGGAGTTCACCCAGACCCACGCCCATGGAGTCAGTGACGCCATCCAGCCATCTCATCCTCAGTCATCTCTCATTGACTATGCCAAAGCCTTTGACTGTGTAGATCACAATAAACTATGGAAAATTCTGAAAGAGATGGGAATACCAGACCACTGACCTGCCTCTTGAGAAATGTATATGCACGTCAGGAAGCAACAGTTAGAACTGGACATGGAACAAAATACTGGTTCCAAATAGGAAAAGGAGTACCTCAAGGCTGTATATTGTCACCCTACTTATTTAACTTATATGTAGAGTACATCATGAGAAACGCTGAGCTGGAAGAAGCACAAGCTGGAATCAAGATTGCCAGGAGAAATATCAATAACCTCAGATATGCAGATGACACTACTCTTATGGCAGAAAGTGAAGAGGAACTAAAGAGCCTCTTGATGAAAGTGAAAGAGGAGAGTGAAAAAGTTGGCTTAAAGCTCAACATTCAGAAAATGAAGATCATGGCATCTGGTCCCATCCCTTCATGGGAAATAGATGGGGGAAACAGTGGAAACAGTGTCAGACTTTATTTTTAGGGGCCTCCAAAATCACTGCCCATGGTGACTGCAGCCAGGAAATTGAAAGAAGCTTACCCCTTGGAAGAAAAGTTATGACAAACCAAGACAGTGTATTAAAAGCAGAGACATTACTTTGCCAACAAAGGTCCATCTAGTCAAGACTATTGTTTTTCCAGTGTATGGTCATGTATGGATGTGAGAGTTGGACTGTGAAGAAGGCTGAGTGCCAAAGAATTGATGCTTTTGAACTGTGGTGTTGGAAAAGACTCTTGAGAGTCCCTTGGACTGCAAGGAGGTCCAACCAGTCCATCCTAAAGGAGATCAGCCCTGGATGTTCTTTGGAAGGACTGATGCTAAAGCTGAAACTCCAGTACTTTGGCCACCTCATGCGAAGAGTTGACTCATTGGAAAAGACCTTGATGGTGGGAGGGATTGGGGGCAGGAGGAGAAGGGGACGACAGAGGATGAGATGGCTGTAAGGCATTACTGAGTTGATGCACATGAGTTTGTGTGAACCCCGGGAGTTGGTGATGGTTAGGGAGGCCTGGCGTGCTGCGATTCATGGGGTCACAAAGAGTCTGTGAGAGTTGGACTGTGAAGAAGGCTGAGTGCCAAAGAATTGATGCTTTTGAACTGTGGTGTTGGAAAAGACTCTTGAGAGTCCCTTGGACTGCAAGGAGGTCCAACCAGTCCATCCTAAAGGAGATCAGCCCTGGATGTTCTTTGGAAGGACTGATGCTAAAGCTGAAACTCCAGTACTTTGGCCACCTCATGCGAAGAGTTGACTCATTGGAAAAGACCTTGATGGTGGGAGGGATTGGGGGCAGGAGGAGAAGGGGACGACAGAGGATGAGATGGCTGTAAGGCATTACTGAGTTGATGCACATGAGTTTGTGTGAACCCCGGGAGTTGGTGATGGTTAGGGAGGCCTGGCGTGCTGCGATTCATGGGGTCACAAAGAGTCAGACACGACTGAGTGACTGAACTGAATTCTGTAAATACTTCAAGGTTAAACTTGAATCAAATAAGCATGGGAAAATTATATACATGTGAAGTGATGTCACTCAGTCCTGTCCGACTCTTTGTGACCCCATGGACTGTAGGTTACCAGGCTCCTCCATCTATGGGATTTTCCAGGCAAGAATACTGGAGTGGGTTGCCATTTCCTTCTCCAGGAGATCTTCCCGACCCAGGGCTTGGACCTAGGTCTCCAGCATTGTAAGCAAACACTTTACTGTCTGAACCACCAGGGAAGTTCTTTGATCATTTAAATGAAAAGTGTTAGTCACTCAGCCATGTCTAACTCTTTGTGACCCTATGAATGTAGCCTGCCAGGCTCCTTTGTCCATGGGATTCTCCAGGCAAGAATAAGGTGTAGGTTGCCATTGCAACCTCCAGAGGATCTTCCCCACCTAGGAATCAAACTCAGGTCTCCTGCATTGCAGGCAGATTCTTTACCATCTGAGCCACCAATAATTTCTGTAGACCACATGTAAAATGGACCTAATAGGAACTTCCCTGGAGTCCAGTGGCTAAGGCTCCATGCTCCCAGTGCAAAGAGATCAGGCTCAATTCTCAGTCAGGTAACTAGATCCCACACGCCCCCAACTAACAGTTTATATGCCACAATTAAAAGATCCTGCATTTTTCAACAAACAGCAAATATCCTGTATGACACAACTAAGACCTAGGACATCCAAATAAATAAAATAAATAAATATTTTAAAAAGAAATGGGCTTAATAATCCCCAACTCCTGTTATTCATACCTTCAAGCAATCCCCTCCCACATCATACCAAAATTGGTTTATCACTTCCAAGATTTGACTCTATTTTTTTTTCTTTTTAATTTATTTATTTTAATTGCAGGCTAATTATTTTACAATATTGTGGTTTCTGCCATACATTCATATAAATCAGTAATGGGTGTACATGTGTTCCCCATCCTGAACCACCCTCCCACCTCCCTCCCCATCCCATCCCTCACAGTCATCCCAGGGCATCTGCCCTGAGCACCCTGTCTCATGCATCGAACGTGCACTAGCAATTTATTTCACATATGATAATATACATGTTTCAATGCTATTCTCTCAAATCATCCTACCCTCACCTTCTCCCAAAGAGTCCAAAAGTCTGTTCTTTACATCTGTGCCACTTTTGCAGTCTCACATGCAGGGTCATCGTTACCATCTTTCTAAACTCCATATATATGCATTAAAATACTGTATGGGTGTCTTTCTGACTTACTTCACTCTGTACAATAGGTTCCAGTTTCATCCACCTCATTTCAACTGATTCAAAGGCATTCTTATTAATGGCTGAGTAATATTCCATAGAATGTTGATGATGAATTGATGCCGAAGAATTGATGCTTTTGAACAATGGTGTTGGAGAAGACTCTTGAGAGTCCGTTGGACTGCAAGGAGATCCAACCAGTCCATTCTGAAGGAGATCAGCCTTGGGATTTCTTTGGAAGGAATGACGCTAAAACTGAAACTCCAGTACTTTGGCCACCTCATGCAAAGAGTTGACTCATTGGAAAAGACCATGCTGGGAGGGTTTGGGCCCAGGAGGAGAAGAGGACGACAGAGGATGAGATGGCTGGATGATGTCATTGACTCGATGGAAGCCAGTCTGAGTGAACTCTGGGAGTTAGTGATGGACAGGGAGGCCTGGCGTGCTGCAATTCATGGGATCGCAAAGAGTCAGACACAACTGAGCGACTGAACTGAAATGAATATTCCATAGTGTATATGTACCACAGCTTTCTTACCCATTCGTCTGCTGATAGACATCTAGGTTGCTTCCATGTCCTGGCTATTGTAAATAGTGCTGCAATTAACATTGGGGTACACATGTCTCTTTCAATACTGGTTTCCTCAATGTGTATGCCCAGCAGTGGGATTGCTGAGTCATAAGGCAGTTCTAGTTCCAGAATTTTAAGGAATCTCCACACTGTTCTCCATAGTGGCTGTTCTAGTTTGCATTTCCACCAACAGTGTAAGAGGGTTCCCTTTTCTCCACATCCTCTCAGCATTTATTGTTTGTAGACTTTTGGATAGCAGCCATTCTGCCCAGCCTGAAATGGTACCTCATTGTGGTTTTGATTTGCATTTCTCTGATAATGAGTGATGTTGAGCATCTTTTGTCTTCTTTAGAGAAATGTCTGTTTCGTTCTTTGGCCCATTTTTTTATTGGGTCACTTATTTTTCTGGAATTGAGCTGCAGGAGTTGCTGGTGTATTTTTGAGATTAATTCTTTGTCAGTTGCTTCATTTGCTATTATTTTCTCCCATTATGAAGGCTGTCTTTTCACCTTGCTCAGAGTTTCCTTCGTTATGCAGAAGCTTTTAATTTTAATTAGGTCCCATTTGTCTATTTTTGCTTTTATTTCCATTTCTCTGGGAGGTGGGTCATAGAGGATCTTGCTGTGATTACATCAGAGAGTGCTTTGCCTATGTTTTCCTCTAGGAGTTTTATAGTTTCTAGTCTCACATTTAGATCTTTAATCCATTTTGAGTTATTTTTGTGTATGGTGTTAGAAGGTGTTCTAGTTTCATTCTTTTACAGTGGTTGACCAGTTTTGCCAGCACCGCTTGTAAAAGAGATTGTCTTTTCTCCATTGTATATTCTTGCCTCCTTTGTATATTCTTGCCTCCTTTGTCAAACATAAGTTGTCCATAGGGGCATGGATTTATCTCTGGGCTTTCCATTTTGTTCCATTGATCTATGTTTCTGTCTTTGTGCCAGTACCATACTGTCTTGATGACTGTTGCTTTGTAGTAGAGCCTGAGTCAAGCAGGCTGATTCCTCCAGTTCCATTCTTCTTTCTCAACATTGCTTTGGCTATTAGAGGTTTTTCTGTATATCCATATAAATTGTAAAATTATTTGTTCTAGCTCTGTGAAAAATACCATTGGTAGCTTGATAGGGATTGCACTGAATCTATAGATTGCTTTGGGTAGTATATTCATTTTCACTACATTTATTCTTCCCATCCATGATCACGGTATATTTCGCCATCTATTAGTGTCCTCTTTGATTTCTTTCACCAGTGTTTTATCATTTTCTATATATAGGTCTTTTGTTTCTTTAGGTAGATATATTCCTAGGTATTTTATTATTTTCGTTGCAATGGTGAATGGAATTGTTTCCTTAATTTCTTTTTCTATTTTGTCATTGTTAGTGTATAGGAATGCAAGGGATTTCTGTGTGTTGATTTTATATCCTGGAACTTTAGTATATTCATAGGTTAGCTCTAGTAGTTTTCTGGAGGAGTCTTTAGGGTTTTCTATGTAGAGGATCATGGCATCTGCAAACAGTGAGAGTTTTACTTCTTCTTTTCCAATTTGGATTCGTTTTATTTCTTTTTCTGATTGCTGTGGCCAAATCTTTCAAAACTATGTTTTGTAGTAGTGGTTAGAGTGGGCACCCCTGTCTTGTTACTGACTTTAGGGGAAACACTTTCAATTTTTCACCATTGAGGATAATATTTGCTGTGGCTTTTTAATATATGGCTTTTATTATGTTGAGGTATGTTCCTTTTATTCCTGCTTTCTGGAGGGTTTTTATCATAAATGGATGTTGAATTTGTCAAAGGCTTTCTCTGTGTCTATTGAGATAATCATATAGTTTTTATCTTTCAATTTGTTAATGTGGTGTATCACATTGATTGATTTGTGAATGTTGAAGAATCCTCGCATCCCTGGGATAAAGCCCCCTTGGTCATGATGTATGATCCTTTTAATATGTTGTTGGATTCTGACTGCTAGAATTTTGTTAAGGATTTTTGCATCTATGTTCATCAATAATATTGGCCTGTAGTTTTCTTTTTTGTGGCATCTTTGTCTGATTTTGGTATTAGAGTGATGGTGGCCTCATAGAATCAGTTTGGCAGTTTACCTTCCTTTGCAATTTTTTGGAAGAGTTTGAGTAGGATAGGTGTTAGCTCTTCTTGAAATTTGTAGTAGAATTCAGCTGTAAGGCCATCTGGTCCTGGGCTTTTGTTTGTTGGTAGGTTTTTGATTACAGTTTCGATTTCCATGCTTGTGAAAATCTTAACGGATTTTCTATTTCTTCCTGGTTCACTTTTGAAAAGTTATACTTTTCTAAGAATTGGCCATTTCTTCCAAGTTGTCAATTTTATTGGTGTATAGTTGCTGATAGTAGTCTCTTATGATCCTTTGTATTTCTTTGTTGTCTGTTACAACTTCTCCATTTTCATTTCTAATTTTCTTGATTTGATTCTTCTCCCTTTTTTTCTTGATGAGTCTGGCTAATGGTTTATCTATTTTATTTATCCTTTCAAAGAACCAGCTGTTAGCTTTTTTATGGTCTCCTTTGTTTCTTTTGCATTTATTTCTGCCCTAATTTTTAGGATTTCTTTCCTTCTACTAACCATAGGGTGCTTCATTTCTTCCTTTTCTAGTTGCTGTAGGTGTAGAGTTAGGCTATTTATTTAATTTTTCTCTTGTTTCTTGAGGTAAGCTTGCAATGCTATTAACCTTCCCCTTAGTACTGCTCTTACAGAGTCTTGTAGGTTTTGAGTTATTGTGCTTTCATTTTCATTCATTTCTATGCATATTTTGATTTCTTTTTTATTTCTTCTGTGATTGCTGGTTATTCAGAAGTATATTTTTTAGTATTGGAGCTTCAGCTTTAGCATCAGTCCTTCCAATGAACACCTAGGACTGATCTCCTTTAGAATGGACTGGCTGGATCTCCTTGCAGTCCAAGGGACTCTCAAGAGTCTTCTCCAACATCACAGTTCAAAAGCATCAATTCTTCGGCACTCAACTTTCTTCACAGTCCAACTCTCACATCCATACACGACCACTGGAAAAACTATAGCCGTGACTAGATGGACCTTTGTTGGCAAAGTAATGCCTCTGCTTGTAGAGTTAAGTTGCTTATTTGATTTTTTTCTTGTTTCTTGAGGTATACCGGTATTGCTATGAGCCTTCCCCTTAGCACTGCTTTTATAGTGTCCCATAGGTTTTAGATTGTTGTGTTTTCATTTTCATTCATTTCTATATATATTTTGATTTCTTTTTGCTTTCTTCTGTGATTTGTTGGTTATTTAGAAGCATGTTGTTTATCCTCCATATTTTGGAAATTTTAATAGTTTTTCTTTCCTGTAGTTGATATCTAATCTTACTGCATTGTGAATCAGAAAAGATGCTTGGAATGATTTCAATTTTTTTTTTAATTTACCAAGACTAGATTTATGGCCCAGGATGTGGTATATCCTGGAGAAGGTTCCTTGTGCACTTTAGAAAAAGGTGAAATTCATTGTTTTGGGGTGAAATGTCCTATAGATATCAATTAGGTCTAACTGGTCTATTGTATCATTTAAAGTTTGTATTTCCTTGCTAATTTTCTGGTTAGTTGATCTATCCATAGGTGTGAATGGGATATTAAAGTCTCCCATTATTATTGTGTGACTGTTAATTTCCCCTTTCATACTTGTTAGCATTTGCCTTACATATCACAGTGCTCCTATGTTGGGTGCATATATATTTATAATTATAGCTTCTTCTTGGATTGATCCTTTGATCATTATGTAGTGTCTTTCTTTGTCTCATTTCACAGCCTTTATTTCAAAGTCTATTTTATTTGATATGAGTATTGCTACTCAGCTTTCTTTTAGTCTCCATTTGCATGAAATATGTTTTTCCAGCCCTTCACTTTCAGTCTGTATGTGTCCCCTCAGTTTATGGTGGGTCTCTTGTAGACAGCATATATAGGTGTCTTATTTTTGTATCCATTCAGCCATTCTTTGTCTTTTCGTTGGGGCATTCAACCCATTGACATTTAAAGTAGTTATTGATAAGTATGATCCTGTTGCCATTTACTTTATTGTTTTGGGTTAGAGTTTATACACCCTTTCTGTGTTTCCTGTCTAGAGAAGATCCATTAGCATTTGTTAGAGAGCTGGTTTGGTGGTGCTGAACTCTCTCAGCTTTTGCTTGTCTGTAAAGCTTTTGAGTTCTCCTTCATATTTGATTGAGATCCTTGCTGGGTACAGTAATCTGGGCTGTAGTTTATTTTCTTTCATCACTTTAAGTATGTCCTGCCATTCCCTCCTGGTCTGAAGTTTCTATTGAAAGATCAGCTGTTATCCTTATGGGAATCCCCTTGTGAATAATTTGTTGTTTTTCCCTTGTTGCTTTTAATATTTGTTCTTTGTGTTTGATCTTTGTTAATTTGATTAATATGTGTCTTGGGGTATTTTGCCTTGGGTTTATCCTGTTTGGGACTCTCTGGGTTTCTTGGACTTGGATAGCTATTTTCCTTCCCCATTTTAGGGAAGTTTTCAACTATTATCTCCTCAACTATTTTCTCATGGCCTTTCTGTCTTCTTCTGGGACTCCTATGACTTGCATTTTGGAGCATCTGACATTGTCCCAGAGTTCTTTGAGGTTGTTCTCATTTCTTTTAATTCATTTTTATTTTTTCCTCTCTGCTTCATTTATTTCCACCATTCTATCTTCTATTTCACTAATCCTATCTTCTCCCTCAGTTATTCTACTGTTGGTTTCCTCCAGAGTGCTTTTGATCTCAGTTATTGCATTATTTATTGTTGATTGGCTCTTTTTAATTTCTTCTAGATCCTTGTTAAACTTTTCTTGCATCTTCTCAATCCTTGTCTCTAGTCATTTATCTGTAACTCCATTTTGTTTTCAAGATTTTGGATCATTTTTACTATCATTATTCTGAGTTCTTTTTCAGGTAGACTCCCTCCTTTGTTTGGTTTGATGTGCTTTTATCACGTCCCTTTACCTGCTGAATATTTTTCTGCCTTTTCAACTTGTTTAGGTTGCTGTGTTTGGGGTGGTCTTTCTGTATGCTGGAAGTTTGTGGTTCCTGTTTATTATGGAGGTTTCTCCCTGTGGGTGGGGTTGGATGAGTGGCTTGTCAACGTTTCTTGGTTAGGGAAGCTTGCATCAGTGTTCTGGTGGGTAGAGCTGGATCTCTTCTCTCCGAGTGCAAGGCAGTGTCAAGTAGTGAGTTTTCAGGTGTCTATGGGTTTGGTGTGACTTTTGGCCACCTGTACTTTTGTGCTCAGGGTTATGTTCCTATTTTTGTTGGAGAATTAGCTTGGTATGTCTTTTCTGAAACTTGTTGGCTCTTGGGTGGATCTTGGTTTCAGTGTAGATATGGAGGCTCCTGGATGAGCTCTTGTCAATTAATGTTCCCTGCAGTCAGGAGTTTTCTGGTGTTCTCAAGTTTTGGACTTAAGCCTCCTGCCTCTGGCTTTCAGTCTTATTCTTACAGTAGCCTCAAGACTTTTCCATCCATACAGCACCAATGATAAAACATCTAGGTTAGTGGTGAAAGATTCTCCACAGTGAGGGACACCCAGAGAGGTTCACAGAGTTACATGGAGAAGAGAAGAGGGAGGAGGGAGATAGAGGTGACCAGGAGAAGAAGAGGGGAAATCAAAAGGGAAGAGAGCAATCTAGCCAGGAATCAACTCTCTATTTGCTCTCCACAGTCTGGAACACTCAAAGAGGTTCACAGAGTTCCACAGAGAAGAGAAGAGGGAGGAAGGAGATAGAGGTGACCAGGAGAAGTGGAGGGGAAGTCAAAAACGGAGAGACAAATCTAGCTAATGATCAGTTCCCTAAGTGTTCTCCACAGCCTGGAATATCCAAAGAGATTCACAGGGTTAATTAATAGAGATGAGAAGGGGGAGTGAAGAGATAGAGGTGACCTGGGGGAGAAAAAGGAGAGTCAAAAGGGGAGAAAGTAATCAAGCCAGTAATCACACTCTTTAGTAAAAATGGGTACTGAGGATTGGATTCTTAAAGGTACAAAATTGATATCAAATACCAAAAAGCAAAGATTAAAAATCTAGAGTAGAGGTTAGACTCCAAAAAATACAATAAAAACAAAACAAAACAAAATCGCAAAAATTATTTTTTTTAATATATGAAATTTGCTTTAAAAATAGGGTCTTTTTTAACAAGGTAATAGGTTTTAAAAATGAAAATTAAAGGAGTAATAAAGAACTTAAATTTTTTATTTTTAAAAATTAAAAAATGATAATAGTAAAATATATCTAGGAATTTCTCTGGAGCTGTTGAGGGCAGTGTGGGGTCAGTTTCAGATAGTTCCTTGTTCCAGCTTATACTTCTTCTCAAGGTCTATAGGTCCCTTCCAATGTAGTCAGTGCTAACTACAAGGTTTTAATCTGTTGCACCTGTCACTTTCAGAGCAGTTCCCTCTTCTTTGTTTATTTTGGTTTCCTGTTTGCAAGTCTCTTCAGTATCTAACTTCCACCCTGACACAAGGGGGTGAAGATGAAGTCGCTCAGTCGTGTCCGACTCTTTGTGACCCCATGGACTGTAACCTACTAGGCTTCTCCGTCCATGGGATTCTCCAGGCAAGAATACTGGAGTGGATTGCCATTTCCTTCTCCAGGGGATCTTCCTGACCCAGGGATCGAACCCAGGTCTCCCGCATTGGAGGCAGACGCTTTAACCTCTGAGCCACCAGGGAAGCCCCCAAGGGGGTGAAGGTGATCATTTATGTAGGCTCACTTGTTCAATTGTGCTTCAGGGAGGGAGGAACACTGCAAACAAGTATCACTGGCATGTGTGGGGAGTGTTCACAGTGTCTGGCCACACTAGGTTTGCCCCCGCTCCCTGCATGTGTGCTTTCCCCATCAACACTGCTCAGGCTCCAGGTTGCTCTGCGGGGAACTGTCTAAAGCCGGCCCTGGGTTGCATGCACTTCCCAGGTCTAAGCCACTCAGGTTAAGGTTCCCGAGTACCCCACAAAGGCACAGACTCGGTTAGGCCTGTGTTTTGTGCCCTTCCCAGGTCCGAGCAGCTCAGGTGACCAGGTGCTTGGTGAGCTCACTCTCCTCAGGTCGGGCAGTGCATCTTATCACCTCCCCAGTCCCAGCCACTGTTTCCCAGGTGCACAGTGGGAGCACCGTCTCAGGTGTATCCTGTGTCTCCTCTGGGGAGCTGATCTCTGGCTGTGACCCTCCTGGTGGATGTCAACCGTCCAGGATCCCAGGAAGACTTGGTTAGCAACTGGGAGCCTGCTCGCAGTTTGGGAGGGGATGCCATCTCCGGGGCCGAGTTTGCCCCTTACCTTCCGGCTCTGGCTGTCGCCTGCCTGCCTCTCTGCCTCTGTCAGGGGATGGGCCGGTCTGCTGCCGGCTAGCTCTTCTCTGGTATTCGCTCGTTCCTTTGTTCTGTCAGGGGGCCCGGCAGTGCCTTAGGTTAGAGCTTGCCGTGGGAAAGCTCTCTCTCTCTCTTTCTTCTTTTTTTTTTTTTTTTCTCTCTCTCTTTCTCTCTGGCTGTCCCACAGTTTGGGCTCCTTTCTCACATTAGCTCCCTCAGATTCCCCTCGGGGCATTCAGGCCTGGTCCTTATCCTAAACAATGCAGTCTGCGCCTCCCTGTTCAGCCCCCACTTGCCCGTGGCAGACGCCAGCATCTGGGCTACTTCTCCAATGAGAGTTGCAGTTAGGCACATAATCTCGGGGGGTTATTTATTTCTTTTTTCCTTCCAGTTATGCTGTCCTCTGAGATTCCAAAACTCCCCACAGACCCGCCGGTGAGAGGGTTTCCTGGTGTTTGGAAACTTCTCTTTTACAACTCCCTCCCCAGGTAGGTCTCAGTCCCTAACTCTTTTGTCTCTCTTTTTATCTTTTATATTTTGTCCTTCCTCCTTTTGATGACAATGGGCTGCCTTTCTGGGTGCCTGTGTCCTCCACCAGCATTCGGAAGTTGTCTTGTGGTGTTTATTCAGTGTTCAAGTGATCTTTCAATGAATTTGTTGGGGAGAAAGTGGTCTCCCTGTTCTATTCCCCCACCATCTTAGGACCGCCCCTCCCCCCCCCCCAGATTTAATTTTAAAAGACAGTGAGGCCTTTGTCTTATTGTTCTCTTAGTCTCTCTCTTGGATCACTCACAGAAGAAAACTAGCTATCATGTCATGAGCAGCCCTCCTAAGGAAGCCCACATGGCAAGGAAGCAAAGCCTTCTGCCAACAGCCATGAGTAAGATATCTTGGAAACACATCTTTCAGCCCTGATCAAGTCTTCAAATGACTACAACCCCAGTCAACAGCTTGACTGCAATTTCATAAAAGACCCTAAACAAGATCCACCCAGCTAAGCTACTCTTACCCTCAGAAAAATGTTTTTGACCCTCAGAAAATAAGTGAGATAGTAAATGTTTGTTGCCTTAAGCTGCTAAATTTTGGAGTAATTTGTTTCTTATCAACAGATGTAATAATAAGACCAGACTGTCAGATAAAATAGTTAAGTAAGTTTACAATGAGTGAAGTCAGTTCAGTTCAGTTCAGTTGCTCAGTAGTGTACAACTTTTTGTGACCCCATGAACTGCAGCACGCCAGGCCTCTCTGTCCATCAACAAATCCTAGAGCCTGCTCAAACTCTGTCCATTGAGTCGGTGATACCATCCAACAGTCTCATCCTCTGTCATCTCCTCCTCCTGCCCTCAATCTTTCCCAGCATCAGGGTCTTTTCCAGTGAGTCAGTTCTTCACATCAGGTGGCCAAAGAATTGGAGCTTCAGCTTCAGCTTCAGCATCGATCCTTCCAATGAATATTCAGGACTAATTTCCTTTAGGATTGACTGGTTTGATTTCCTTGCAGTTCAAGGGACTCTCAAGAGTCTTCTCCAACACCACATTTCAAAAGCATCAATTCTTTGGCACTCAGCTTTCTTTATGGTCCAAGTCAATCATCTTTAATGTTATACCTCTAAGCACTACCTCATAATCCAACAACAGGCATTTTCAAAGAATACATGCAGCTGGAACTCCTATACACTGCCTGTGGGAGTGTAAATTATTGTAGCCACTTTTGAAAACTATTTGGTAAGTATCTACTTTAGCTAAACATAGCCTAGCTATGACCCAGCAATTTCACTCTCAGATAAACACCCAACAGAAATTGGTGCAAATACTTATCAAACAATATATATGATTGCTCATAGAAACTTTGTTTATAAGAACCAAACATTCATATATAACTCAAATGTTCAAGCACAGGAGAATAGATAAATAAGTTGTAGTATATTTCTAAAATGGAATATTGTGCAGCAATGAAAAAGAATAAACTACAGCTGCAAGCACAAAAACATGGATGAATCTCACCTCATAATTTTAAGCTAAAGAAGCCAGACAGCAAAGAGTATATAATCTATAATTCCATTTATATAAGTCTAAAAACAGAGAAAACCAACCCTTGCATAGAAATCAAACCATAGGTGCTTTTGGTAGGGGTGATATGGAAAGGGTGGAGAAGCCAATGGCACCCCACTCCAGTACTCTTGCCTGGAAAATCCCATGGATGGAGGAGCCTGGTAGGCTGCAGTCCATGGGGTCGCAAAGAGTCGGACACGACTGAGCGACTTCACTTTGACTTTTCACTTTCGTGCATTGGAGAAGGAAATGGCAACCTACTCCAGTATTCTTGCCTAGAGAATCCCAGGGATGGGGGAGCCTGGTGGGCTGCTGTCTATGGGGTCGCACAGAGTTGGACACGACTGAAGCGACTTAACAGCAGCAGCAGCAGCAGATATGGAAAGGGTTTGTTCCCTTTAAAAGAGCATTCTAGAGGGCTAAAAGTGTTCTATATTTTGATCTAGGTGGAGTATAACTGATATACCTTCACATAAAAATACATCAAGCTGTACACTTAAGATTTGTGCACTTTTCTGCACATATATTAGATTTAACAACAAACTCTGAACTTTTAACATGGTTAAGATACAGTTCCGAATTACCAAAAGGTAATTTTTTTCTTTTCAACTTTATGATTGTCTATATTTTTTATTTTAATAAAAAATATGCATCTTTTTTATTTTAAAATGTCAGTTCAAAAAAATGGTACATTACAATTTAACTGTCATTTACTACAGCTATGAAATAGCCAAAAGACTAGGAGAAAAGACACTGAAATGTTAAATGATTTTCTCTCCAGAAAAAGGAGCAATTAATTTTTTCTTATTTTTTTTTGTTTCTATATTTTCAGCATGTAGTGTGGAGCATGAATTGCTTTTATAAGAGGGAAAAATGTTTAAAGATTGACTGGTAGAGCTGTCCTTTGCCATAACTGTTACCAGGAGCACTAGGACAGGAAGATGAACCAAAACATAGTATTTCTGAGGAACTTGTGGAAAGGTTTATTGACAGAGGGTTACATTTTTAAAGGTTTGTATTAGACTTTAAAATATGTTATTTCATGTCATTTTTTTTGCTTGAATTTTTATTTTTTTTATTTAATTAATTTTTATTTTTTTAGTTTGTTTTGCTTTACAATACTGTATTCATTTTGCTACACATCGACATATTTCATGTCATTTTAAATAGGTATTACTTGACCTATAGGACATTGCATGCAGTAAGTATGGAATAAATATTTACTTTATCAATGAACAGGAGCATTAAAGAAGTCTTTCGGCTCATGTGCATCATATATATTATGTACTAGTATAATCTACCAAAATGGTAAAGTCAACTGTTGTAGCCTAGTGAACCACTGTGAATAGAGTCTCCAAAGGCCACTCATCTCAGAGCAACCTTCTTATGCAATGAGACTTTCCCTGCAACACTCTAGGCAACTGTGGCCTACCTAGGCAGACACAAAACATACAATCAAGCAGAGAAGACCATAAATGTTTCCCTATGAGAAATTTTATGTGTCTATCTTTACTTATGCATCTATCTATCTACTACTTTTATGATTTAAAAGGCAAAGCAAAATCACTGTACAGAGGAGGCCGTCCTAAGATGGCAGAGAATAAAATGGGGAGACCACATTCTCCCCCACAAATTCATCAAAAGGACATTTGAATGCTGAGTAAATTCCACAAAACAACTTCTGGATGCTGGCAGAGGACATCAGGCACCCAGAAAAGCAGCCCATTGTCTTCGAAAGGAGGTAGGAAAAAATATAAAAGATAAAAAAAGAGACAAAAAAGGTAGGGATGGAGATCAGTCTTGGGAAGGGAGTCTTAAAAAAAAAGAGAAGTTTCCAAATACCAGGAAACACTCTCACTGGCAAGTCTGTGGTGAGCTTTGGAACCTCAGAGAGCAACATAACCAGGAGGAAAAATAAATAAATAATTGAAACTCACAGATTACGTGTCCAATGGTAACTCCCAGCGGAGAAGCCGCGCAGACACCCACACCCGCCACTAGCAAGCGGGGTCTGGTCAGGGAGGCACAGGCTCAGGCTGCATTGCTTAGGGTAAGGACTGGGCATGAATGCCCCGAGGGCAATCTGAGGGAACTAACTTGAGATAGCAAACCAGACTGTGGAGATAGCTACCCCACAAAAAGCCCTAACCTAAGGCACCACCAGACCCGCTCACAGTACAAAGGACTGAGCAGAGCTAGCCAGCTGCAGACCAGTCCGTGCCCCGCTGGAGACAGGCAGGTGAGGGCAGCCAGAGCTGGAAGGGGGCAATCACCGGCCCAGAGAGGCATCATCTACCAAACTACAAGCAGATTTCATTGCTAACCAAGACTTCTTGGGATTCTGGATAGTCAACATCTGCCAGGAGGATCACAGCCAGAGATGAGCACCCCAGAAGAAACACACGGCACACTTGAGAAGGTGTGCCGGTTGTACACCCAGAAAACTGAGCAGCAGGGACGGGGGAAGCAATAAGTCACAGCGACCATGCTCACCAAACACCTGGTCACCTGAGCTGCTCGGACCTGGGAAGGGCACAAAACACAGGCCCAACCGAGTCTGCGCCTCTGAGGACTATCCGAGTGCCTGAACCTGAGCAGCTTAGACCTGGGAAGTGCATACATCCAGGGCCGGCCTCAGACAGATCCTAGCAGAGCAACCTAGAGCCTAAGCAGTGTAGGCAGGGAAAGCACACACGCATGAGCAGGGGCAAACCCAGTGTGGCTGAAACACTGTGAGCACACGCCAGTGTTATTTGTTTGCAGCGTTCCTCCCTCCCCACAGCGCGACTGAACAAGTGAGCCTAAAAAAGTGTTCACCACTGCCCCCTTGTGTCAGGGCGGAAATTAGACACTGAAGAGACTAGCAAACCGAAGAAGCTAAAACAGAGGGAACCGCCTTGGAAGTGACAGGTACAATAGATTAAAACCCAGTAGTTAGCACCAACTTCATAGGAAGGGGCCTATAGATCTTGAGAAGTATAAGCCGGATCAAGGAACTATCTGAAAATGAACTGACCCCACACTGTCCACAACACCAGAGAAACTCCTAGATAATATTTTTACTATTATCATTCTTTAAATTTTTAAATTTTTTTTATTTTTAAGTCCTCTTTTACTTCTTTAATTTTCATTTTTATAACCTACTATTATTTGCAAAAAAAAAACCTAATTTTTAAAGCAAAATTGTGTATATATTTTATAATTTTTGTGACTTTGTTTTTTTTTATTTAATATTGTATTTTTGAGAATTCAACCTCTACTCTAGACTTTTAAATCTTGGCTTTTTAGTATTTGTTATAATTTTGTACCTTTAAGAACCCAATCTTCAGTATCTATTTTTACTTGGGAGCGAGATTACTGGCTTGACTGGTTTCTCCCTCTTTAGACTCCTTTTTCTCCACCAGGTCACCTCTATCTCCTCACTCCCCCTTCTCTTCTCTACCCAACTCTGTGAATCTCTGTGTGTTCTGGACGGTGGAGAACACTTAGGGAACTGATTACTGGCTGGATCTGTCTCTCTCCTTTTGATTCCCCCCTTTATCCTCCTGGCCACCTCTGTCTCCTTCCTCCCTCTTCTCTTCTCTGTATAACTACGTGAACATCTGTGAGTGGTCCAGTCTGTGCAGAGCACATAAGGAAGTCATACTGGCTAGCTTGCACTCTCCTCTTTGATTCCTCCTCTTCTCCTCCTGGTCACCTCTATCTCCCTCCTCCCTTTTCTCTTCTCCATGTAACTCTGTGAACCCCTCTGGGTGTCCCTCACTGTGGAGAAACTTTTCACCTTTAACCTAGATGTTTTATCATCAGTGCTGTATAGATGGAGAAGTCTTGAGGCTACTGTAAGAATAAGACTGAAAACCAGAAGTAGGAGGCTTAACTCCAAATCCTGAGAACACCAGAGAACTCCTGACTCCAGGGAACATTAATCAACAGGAGTTCATCAAAAGCCTCCATACCTACACTGAAACCAAGCACCACTCAAGGGCCAACAAGTTCCAGAGCAAAACATACCATGCAAATTCTCCAGCAACACAGGAACATAACCCTGAGCTTCAATATACAGGCTGCCCAAAGTCACTCCAACCCACTGACATCTCATAACTCATTACTGGACACTTCATTGCACTCCAGAGAGAAGAAATCCAGCTCCACCCACCAGAACACTGACACAAGCTTCCCTAACCAGGAAACCTTGACAAGTCACCTTTCCAACTCCACCCACAGTGAGAAAACTACACAATAAAGAGAACTCCACAAACTGGAAGAATACAAAAAGGCCACCCCAAACACAGCAATATAAACAAGATGAAGAGACAGAGGAATACCCAGTAGGTAAAGGAACAGGATAAATGCCCACCAAACCAAACAAAAGAGGAAGCAATAAGGATCTATCTGATAAAATTTTCAAATAATGATAGTGAAAATGATCCAAAAATCTTGAACACAAAATGGAGTTACAGATAAATAGCCTGGAGAAAAGGATTGAGAAGATGTAAGAAAGGTTTAACAAGGACCTAGAAGAAATAAAAAGAGTCAATCAATAATGAATAATGCAATAAATGATACCAAAAACACTCTGGAGGGAACCAACAGTAGAATAATGGAGGCATAAGATAGGATAAGTGAGGTAGAAGATAGAATGGTAGAAACAAATGAAACAGAAGAAGGATAAGTGAGGTAGAAGATAGAATGGTAGAAACAAATGAAACAGAGAGTAAAAAAGAAAAACTAATTAAAAGAAATGAGGACAATCTCAGAGACCTCTGGGACAATGTTAAATGCCCCAACATTCTAATCATAGGAGACCCAGAAGAAGAAGACAAAAAGAAAGACTATGAGAAACTATTTAAGGAGATAATAGTTGAAAACTTCCCTAAAATGGGGAAGGAAATAATCACCCAAGTCCAAGAAGCCCAGAGTCCCAAATCGAATAAACCCAAGGCAAAACACCCCAAGACACATATTAATCAAATTAACAATGATCAAACACAAAGAACAACTATTAAAAGCAGCAAGGGAAAAACAACAAATAACACACAAGGGGATTCTCATAAGGATAACAGCTGATCTTTCAATAGAAACTTCAGACCAGGAGGGAATGGCAAGACATACTTAAAGTGATGAAAGAAAATAACCTACAGCCCAGATTACTGTACTCAGCAAGGATCTCATTCAAATATGAAGGAGAAATCAAAAGCTTTAGAGACAAGCAAAAGCTGAGAGAGTTCAGCACCACCAAACCAGCTTTCTAACAAATGCTAATGGATCTTCTCTAGACAGAAAACGTAGAAAAGGTGTATAAACTCTAACCCAAAACAATAAAGTAAATGGCAAGGGATCATACTTATCAATAATTACCTTAAATGTAAATGGATTGAGTGCCCTGACCAAAAGACAAAGACTGGCTGAATGGATACAAAAACAAGATCCCTACATATGTTGTCTACAAGAGACCCACCTGAAAACAAGGGACACATACAGATTGAAAGGGAGGGGCTAGAAAAAGATATTCCACACAAATAGACACCAACAGAAAGCAGGAGTAGCAATACTCATATCAGATAAAATAGACTTTAAAACAAAGGCTGTGTAAGAGACAAAGAAGGACACTACATAATGATCAAAGGATCAATCCAAGAAGAAGATGTAACAATTATATATGCATCCAACATAAGAGCACTGCAATAGTAAGACAAATGTTAACAAGTATGAACGGGGAAATTAACAATAACACAATATTAGTGGGAGACTTAAATACCCCCACTCACACCTATGGATAGATCAACTAAACAGAAAATTAACAAGGAAATGCAACTTTAAATGATACAATAGACCAGTAAACCTAATTGATATCTACAGGACATTTTACCCCAAAACAATGAATTTTGCCTTTTTCTCAAGAGCACAAGGAACCTTCTCCAGGATATAGCACATCCTGGGCCATAAATCTAGCCTTGGTAAATTCAAAAAAACTGAAATCATTCCAAGCGTCTTTTCTGACCACAATGCAGTAAGACTAGATCTCAATTACAGGAGAAAAAATATTAAAAATTCCAACATATTGAGGCTGAACAACATGCTGCTGAATAGGCAACAAATCACAGAAGAAATCAAAATATGTATAAAAACAAATGAAAATGACAACACAACAACCCAAAACCTGTGGGACACTGTAAAAGCAGTGCTAAGGGGAAGGTTCATAGCAATACAGGCATACCTAAGGAAACAAGAAAAAAGTGAAATAAATAACCAAACTCTACAAGCAGAGACATTACTTTGCCAACAAAGGTCTGTCTAGTCAAGGCTACGATTTTTCCAGTGGTCATGTATGGATGTGAGAGTTGGACTGTGAAGAAAGCTGAGTGCCGAAGTATTGGTGCTTTTGAACTGTGGTGTTGGAGAAGACTCTTGAGAGTCCCTTGGACTGTAAGGAGGTCCAACCTGTCCATCCTAAAGGAGATCAGTCCTCGGTGTTCAATGGAAGGACTGTTTCTAGAACTGAAACTCCAGTACTTTGGCCACCTCATGTGAAGAGTTGACTCATTGGAAAAGACTCTGATGCTGGGAGGAATTGGGGTCAGGAGGAGAAGGGGATGACAGAGGATGAGATGGCTAGATGGCATCACCGACTCAATGGACATGAGTTTGAGTGAACTCTGGGAGTCAGTGATGGACAGGGAGGCCTGGCGTGCTGTGATTCATGGGGTCGAAAGTGTCAGACACAACTGGGAGACCAAACTAAACTGAACTGAACTGAACTGAACTTGCACCTAAAGCAACTAGAAAAGGAAGAAATGAAGAACCCCAGGATTAATAGAAGGAAAGAAATCTTAAATATTAGGGCAGAAATCAATGCAAAAGAAACAAAAGAGACCATAGCAAAAATCAACAAAACCAAAACTTGGTTCTTTGAGAGGATAAATTGAACTGACAAACCATTTGCCAGACTCATCAAGAAACAAAGGGAGAAAAATCAAATCAATAAAATTAGAAATGAGAATGGAGAGATCACAACAGACAACACAGAAATCCAAAGGATCATAAGAGACTACTATCAGCAATTATATGCCAATAAAATGGACAACGTGGAAGAAATGGACAAATTCTTAGAAAAGTACAGCTTTCCAAAACTGAACCAGGAAGAAATAGAAAATCTTAACAGCCCCATCACAAGCACGGAAATTGAAACTATAATCAGAAATCTTCCAGCAAACAAAAGCCCAGGTCAAGATGGCTTCACAGCTGAATTCTACCAAAAATTTAGAGAAGAGCTAACACCTATCCTACTCAAACTTTTCCAGAAAATTGCAGAGGAAGGTAAACTTCCAAATGCATTCTATGAGGCCACCATCCCCCTAATACCAAAACCAGAAAAAAAATGCCACAAAAAAAATAAAATTACAGGCCAATATCACTGATGAACATAGATGCAAAAATCCCTAACAAAATTCTAGCAGTCAGAATTCAACAACACACTAAAAAGATCATACACCATGACTAAGTGGGCTTTATCCCAGGGATACAAGGATTCTTCAGTAACCGCAAATCAATCAATGTAATACACCACATTAACAAATTGAAGAATAAAAGCCATATGATTATCTCAATAGATGCAGAGAAAGCCTTTCACAAAATTGAACATCCATTTATGGTAAAAACCCTCCAGAGAGCAGGAATAGAAGGAACATACCTCAACATAATAAAAGCTATATATGACAAACCCACAGCAAAATTATCCTCAATGGTGAAAAATTGAAAGCATCTCCCCTAAAGTCAGGAACAAGACAGGGGTGCCCACTCTAACCACTACTACAAAACATAGTTTTGAAAGATCTGGCCACAGCAATCAGAACAGAAAAAGAAATAAAATGAATCCAAATTAGAAAAGAAGTAAAACTCTCACTGTTTGCAGATGACATGATCCTCTACATAGAAAACCCTAAAGACTCCTCCAGAAAATTACTAGAGCTAACCTATGAATATACTAAAGTTCCAGGATATAAAATCAACACACAGAAATCCCTTGCATTCCTATACACTAACAATGACAAAATAGAAAAAGAAATTAAGGAAACAATTCCATTCACCATTGCAACGAAAAGAATAAAATACCTAGGAATATATCTACCTAAAGAAACAAAAGACCTATATATAGAAAATGATAAAACACTGGTGAAAGAAATCAAAGAGGACACTAATAGATGTTCTCACTGTTTGCAGATGACATGATCCTCTACATAGAAAACCCTAAAGACTCCTCCAGAAAATTACTAGAGCTAACCTATGAATATACTAAAGTTCCAGGATATAAAATCAACACACAGAAATCCCTTGCATTCCTATACACTAACAATGACAAAATAGAAAAAGAAATTAAGGAAACAATTCCATTCACCATTGCAACGAAAAGAATAAAATACCTAGGAATATATCTACCTAAAGAAACAAAAGACCTATATATAGAAAATGATAAAACACTGGTGAAAGAAATCAAAGAGGACACTAATAGATGGAGAAATATACCATGATCATGGATTTGAAGAATTAATGTAGTGAAAATGAATATACTACCCAAAGCAATCTATAGATTCAGTGCAATCCCTATCAAGCTACCAACAATATTTTTCACAGAGCTAGAACAAATAATTTCATAATTTGTATGGAAATACAAAAAACCTCAACTAGCCAAAACAATCTTGGGAAAGAAGAATGGAACTGGAGGAATCAACCTGCCTGACTTCAGGCTCTACTACAAAGCCACAGTCATCAAAAGAGTATGGTACTGGCACAAAGACAGAAATATAGATNCTTGGTCTTGTTTTTGTTGAGTGTATAGAGCTGCTCCATCTTTGGCTACAAAGAATATAATCAATGTGATTTCAGTGTTGACCATCTGGTGATGTCCGTGTGTAGAGTCTTCTCTTGTGTTGTTGGAAGAGGGTATTTGCTATGACCAGTGCATTTTCTTGGCAAAACTCTATTTATTAGTCTTTGCCCTGCTTCATTCTGCATTCCAAGGCCAAATTTGCCTGTTAGTCCAGGTGTTTCTTGACTTCCTACTTTTGCATTCCAGTCCCCTATAATGAAAAGGACATCTTTTTTGGGTGTTAGTTCTAAAAGGTCTTGTAGGTCTTCATAGTAATAATGCTTATCTAATAAGATAAGGGGCTTCCCTGGTGGGACAGAAGGTAAAAAATCTGCCTGCAGTGCAGGAGACCGGGATTCAGTCCCTGGGTTGGGAAGATCCCCTGGAGAAGGGAATAGCAACCCCTCCAGTATTCTTGCCTGGAGGATCCCATGGACAGAGGAACCTAGCGGGCTATGGTCCATGGGGTCGCAAAGAGTTGGACACGACTGAGCGACTAGCACCACAACAGTAAGATAATGCTCATCAGGAGTGAAGGAAAAGCCTTTTCTGATGTTTCTTCCACTCTCAATACTTCTGACACCAGGTGTGTGGGTTTACCACATGCCAGTGGTCAGTTTCTCTGGACTTAAGTTGGGTGTCCTACAATGTAATTCAATTCTGACACTACCTGGAGTTAGCATCAGATTCTACAAATTAAGGGCTTATTCCCACAAGGCTCCCCCAACCCCATCCCCTTCAGATGCCAATTGTAAGTGTAGGTTCTTATCTGTCTTTCTGACCAGTGAGCTGTATTGGAGGTGTTCCCATGAGCCCCTCTTCAGGTTCAGCTCGTTTGCTAGTCCAGCTCACATAACTCAGGAAAACATTCACTTACTGGTTTATTATAGTGAAAGAAAGTGAAGTCGCTCAGTCGTGTCGGATTCTTTGCAACCCTGTGGACTGTAGTCCGCCAGGCTCCTCTGTCTATGGGATTCTGTAGGCAAGAATACTGGAGTGGGTTGCCATTGCCTTTTCCAGGGGATCTTCCTGACCCAGGGATTGAACCCAGGTCTCCCGCATTGCAGGCAGACGCTTTACCCTCTGACCCACCAGAGACTGGTTTATTATAAAAGGATATAATTCAGGAGTAGCCAGATAGAAGAGATTCCTAGAACAAGGTATGTCGGAAGAGCTCAGATTTCTATTCTATCTCTGGGCACTGACACCCTCCCTGTATCTGCGTGTGGTCACTCAAGTCATATCTGATTCTTTGCAACCCCATGGACTGTGCCAGGCTCCTCCGTCCATGGGATTTCTCAGGCAAGAATACTGGAGTGGGTTGGCATGCCCTCCTCCAGGGAATCTTCCTGACCCAGGGATCGGAACCGTGTCTCCTGAGTCTCCGGCATTGGCAGGTGGGTTCTTTACCACTGAACCACCTGGGGAGTCCACCAATCTGGAAGCTCATCAAATCTAGTTCAAGAATTATAGAGTTTAATCTGTACTTCCTTTCCCTACCCCCAGTTTCCCTTCTCAGAGGTTGGTGGGTGGAACTGAAATGTCCAACCTGCTAATCACTTGGTCTCCTGGTGACCAACCCTACCCACCCTAAGGCTATCAGGGCTCAGGTCACCTCAGTAGCTAAGCTCTGTTAGGAACAACAAAAGACACTCCTATCACTCAGGAAATTCCAAGGCTTTTAGGAACTCTTTGCCAGGAACTGAGGACAAAGACCAAATATGCTTTTTATTATACCACATCAAGTACATAGCCCAGTGTCTGGCACATGGTGAACGCTCTGTAGATGCTAATGTCTGTCCTCCTTCTTAAATTATTTGTTTGAGTCAGTTGATAGCTTTGATTCTGATTCCCATTAGACTTAGGTAAGAAGGACATTATACATCTTAGTGATGAAAAATGGTTATTTATATCTTACATAATGCTTTTTTAGCAGAATGTAATCTCTTATAGTGCTTTACATTTTCCTATGGAACCATTAAGCCAAAAACCCCTCATTTAATAGAATAGTTATATTTTAGGAAAGTTTGTCAAAAGGCAACTTTTTAATCATCTGAAATCTATATTTCTGTTATAAAATTGGAGTTGTATTTTTGCTTAAAAGGTGGCCTTAAGATACAATCATGATTTGAAGTGTCACACACATATATATTCTTGACTGTGGAAACTTTGGCTTTGTAACACCCATGATGGCACCATGATCTGGGCTACGGATGTTGGCCTAAAACGGAGACTGCCAGATATTTCTCCAGCAAAGACAGGTTTATTCAGAGTTACCAGAGAGTTGCAGTTTGGGGTCTGCAGTCAAGTGCGAGCCCCCTCCTAGCAAGGGAAGGGTAAAAGAAAGTTGGGAAGAATACAGCAAACCCAGAGTCCATGGCTTTTCATTGGCTTAGAGGAGTCTTCCTGCTGGGCTCTGCTATCTGGTAGGTGTGAGAGCTCCCCCTTGGGATCTCCCAACTCCATTTAATTGAGTTTTCCGTTTGTTAATTTTTTGCAGGAGGAATAACTCCTAGACGCTGTTAAGGGCTAGGTTGTTCAGTTTCCCTTAGGTGTAGAGTCACTCAGCAATCACCTAGAAGATTTTGCTAATTATTGTTTCTTAACAGACTTAGAAGCTATTAACACATCTGTTTTTTTGTAAGGTAACTGGTCCTTACTAAGCTTGCCTTTTTACTACTCTTGGTGACCAAATTAAGGTCAGGGTTATGACTGTGACCCCCAAATTTTGTTATTTAAGAAGCACCCTATCATAAAGAACAATTAATTTTTAAAATTTAAAATTCTAATAAGTGAAGTTTCATTTTATTGGACGTTGAAGCCTTGCATATGATCTGTTCCTATGATAGATACAAATTGTTACAGTAAGCATTGGTTTCCTCATCTTCTTCCCCTAAGCCAGTCATTTAGCAGTCTGATGTTTCACAAGTGAAACTGGAGTTAAACCTGAGAGGATAGGAGAGGCCCTCACAAAGGAAACTGTCTTTTGGCCAGAGGAGCCCTATGCCTATTGTGATACATTATCTCTTGCAGTTCTGGTGAAACTTGAAGATGAGTATGTTTCCCCTGGACAAAAAGTACTTTGTTATTGTGCTCTGTATTCCAGTTTCTTGCAATAGAAGACAGTTGTGAAGTTGCTCAGTCATGTGCGACTCTTTGTGATCCCATGGACTATATATAGCCTCCCAGGCTCTTCCGTCCGTGGTATTTTCCAGGCAGGAGTACTGGAGTGGGTTGCCATTTCCTTCTCCAGGGGATCTTCCTGACCTGGGGATCGAACCCAGGCCTTCCGCATCACAGGCAGACGCTTTACCCTCTGAGCCACGAGGGAAGCCCTATAGAAGACAGTGAATGCTTTTAAAATGCAAGCATGCAAACAAACAAAAAAGTCATACAATAAAATTTCAAGCTCTATAAATGAATGAATCTCCCCCATCTTCTCTGCCAACAGAAAAAGAAAATAGAAAGTAGGACATAGGAAATCAGGGGCTCTATTCCTGTTGTAGAAGTCAGTGAGCGACAAGGGTGTTCAGATTCCCAGGCAGTTTGTTTCTGACTATCATTTCCTCTGGAACTCTGCTTTCCTAGTCCAGGGCTAGGGACTTAAACACTAGGATTCAAATATGACCATTCCTAATCTTAGCACAATATTTTGGTAGAATAATCTGAACAAAGCGATATACTATTTGTCTACAGACAGCATAGTTAAAGGAACATAGGCATTGGAGTATGATGTCCCTGAGGTTGAATTTTTTGCCTTCTTTTTGTGTGTGTGCTTACATAAGACATTTAACTTCTCTAAATCTATTTCCTCATATGCAAAATGAACATACATATACTTCAGACTGTTGCTATGAAAATGAATAAGATTATGTATACAAAGCTCCTAATATAGTACTTGGCACATAGAAGTGCTCAACTAGTGATAACTTATTATCAATAATAAATGCACATTGTCTTTCCAAAGATGTTTGCTGTAGAAAATTATTTTGTATTCATGAATTAAAATTTTCATTGTTGTGAATTGATACTTGGTATCAAGGCCATTTTAAAAGAGACAAACATTTTAACCAGTGCCACTGGAAATCTGGCAGAATGTGGAAGTTCTTTGGGAGTGAGGAACAAAACCACCACCTTCTGCTTAGTGGCATAGTTACTCTCTAGGAGAAAGGTAGATCTCACGGGTAGATTTAGAAGAGAATAGTTTAGAAGATCAAGACCCAGGGTCTTGATCATAGCATGCTTCCTATTAGTTGTACATACTTATTCAGGATATGGGGAGAGACCAGTGATCTGAGAATTAGGGTGCTTGTTTTTTTTTAAATTTTTGCTACTGCTACGTCGTTTCAGTCGTGTCTGACTCTGTGCGACCCCATAGACGGCAGCCCACCAGGCTCCCCTGTCCCTGGGATTCTCCAGGCAAGAACACTGGAGTGGGTTGCCATTTCCTTCTCCAATGCATGAAAGTGAAAAGTGAAAGGGAAGTCGCTCAGTCGTGTCCAACTCTTAGCGACCCCATGGACTGCAGCCCACCAGGCTCCTCCGTCCATGAGATTTTCCAGGCAAGAGTACTGGAGTGGGGTGCCATTTAAAATTTTTATTGGAGTATAACAGATTTACAATGTTGTGTTATTTTAGGTGTACAGCACAGTGAATCAGATATATATATGTATGTGTGTATATATATATATATGCTCTCTTTTTTAGTTTCTTTTCCCTTATAGACCATTGCAGAGTATTGAGTAGAGTTCCCTGTGCTATACAATAGGTCCTTATTAGGTATCTATATATAGTAGTAGGTATATATCAGTCTCAAGTCTCCCAATTTATCCCTTCCCCTCTCCCCAGAGTGCTTGTGATGAATGTATTTTTCTTTTTAATAAATTTTTTTTTCCTCCTCTCCCCAGCCGCTCAGATAAAGAACTTGATGAGCCAACTAGGAACTAAGCAGGATTCAAGCAAGCTACAGGAAAATCTGTGAGTAGCTTCCTAACAAGGTTGGGATTTGTGAGGGCCTTTTGGGGACACACTTAATGCTCTTGCTGCTTGGCAGCTTAGGTTTCAGGCCTGTGAAGTCAGCACAAGAGGCAGTGGGCCATGAGTTCATAGCTGGATCTAAAAGAAGGGCAACAAAATCCATTAATGGGTTGTGATCTCCCTTGCCTCTCAGAGTCCTTGGACTCTGCCTTTCTTCCTCCCTTGGACTGCTTAGCAGAACAGTTTAGGGAAGTAGAGAGGGAATCCCTACCAGTCTTAAACTGCATTCTCCCCTACATGAGCTTCCTTGTTGGCACAGGCCTCCTGATGACCTACAGTGCTTATCTAATCTGTTGGTTTCCAACTGTATATAATATTAAAGAAGTGTATTCGGAATGACCCAAGGAGAAAATAGCGGAATAGATTCTTTTTATTATGTCCTTCTTGACTCTATCTCTGCTGTTAGAAGTTCTAGTTTTCATCTTTAACACTATTTTTGTTTCCTGTCCTAGACATTGGCAAGTGAGAGAATCACTTACTGTTAGTACTTGGAGCTTTTTTGCGGGAGACGTGAGGTAGCTGCGGGTATGTTAGTACTGTCCATGATGCTCAAGCTTCGGATTGACTGTTTTTGGGGACTTTTGTTTTTTATTTTATTATTATTATTATTATTGCTAACCATATGGCTGGTTGGATCTTAGTTCACCAAGCAGGTATTGAACCAGTGCCCTCTTCGGTGGAAGAGGGGACCACTGAACCACCAGGAAATTCCCATTTTTGTTTTTTGATTTTTTGACTCTCTGTTGGTTTTGACTCTCCTGGTTTTTTAAATTTTTTTGGCTTTGCTTTTTTTTTTTTTTTCCCCTTCTATTTTGGAGACCCCTTTGCAGTGAAAAAATATTAGTAATTAGTAGTGTGGTTTCTCTGTCCTCCCTTAAAACCTTTGCAGAAATGGCCAGATAGAAAAAACCATGACTTAAAGGAATCTTTTTTGTATTTCCAGTACCTTTCAATCCCACACATTTCCCCCTCTTTAATTTCCTTTCCCCTCTGCTCCTTACTTTTTTTTTTTTTTTTTTTTTTTACACAATATAGGGCTTCTTTGTTTTGGAGGAAAGAGCCAGAAAGTCAAGCATAAAGCATAGGTAGGGAGCCAAGGATAAAGCTGAAAAAGCACCAGCTTTAAGCACAAACATGGGAGGTGATCTTTGGAGGTTGTTCCCTAGGGTAGAAGCTGTGCTTCTAATGCACATTTCATCCATCCCCCAGGGTGTGGATTCTGTCACTAGTCAGTGGACTGTGACAGACAGTAACTGTGCAGAACTCGGGCAAATCAGCGTGAGAATTTTCGGAGAGAGTTCAACATGTTAAAACTATTAGATTGTGGTGTGGGGGCAGCTGCTTTTGTATTTCTATCAGAACTGCTGAGAATGCTTTTCTTTTCTCCCCAAAGAATTAAAATACCTAATCAGCAGTTTTCATTGAGGTAGGTTCTTTCTACTCAGTAACATGAAGACAACTTGAAGTGAGTTTGACTAGGTGGTCCTTTTGGAATTTTGTTGTGAACCTGAGCATCTGGGAACCCATTCCTTCAGGTGCCCTTTCATTCTCTGCATCATGAGACACTCTGAGAACAGCTCTCAAAAAGTGAGAATATCCTAAAACACATCTTTTCTCTCCTAGGCAACAGTTACAACACCTACAAATCAGCTTGCCAAGGAAACAAATGAATTACTGAAGGAACTGGGGTCCTTGCCCCTTCCTTTATCTACTTCAGAACAGGTTGGTATTTTCTGGGGTTTTGATTTATTTATTTTGAATAAATAAATATTGGTTTTTTTGGAGAGGCGGTATGTGAAACAAACTTGGCCTTCAAACTGAACCTCAGTTTCCTTATCCATAAAAAATGGATAAGTATCTATTGTGACAATAGAAAGAAGGCATGTACCAGATCTTGCAAGGTATTAGTAGGTACTCAATATGGGTAGCTGCTGCGATAATTAGCAACAATATATTAATATATTAGTAAAATGGGCTTAACTGAAGAAGAATCTCAGTGTTTGCATCTTGTTGGGATTTGATTAGCAGCTTTATGCTTTCTGGCTTGATTCTAGTTTGCTTGTATCCAGTATCTATAAATTTCAAGCAAACATCTTTTTTTACTTGGCAGTCACTTTCATGTCACGTTTTTGTAGGTTTCCAGCTAAGGAAACTCTGAGAAAGATTTCTCTACTCAAGTCAATTTCTTCAGTGCCCATTTAAATCCTTTAAAGACACAGTTTCTATTGGAATTCATTGTTTCCTTGATATGCCATGCCTTTCCTTCACTTGTTCTTGAAGTCAAATGTGTCTCTTCCATTGTAGCTTGACTTTTTAACCTACTGTTCATGGTCTGCCTCACATCCTGTCTCCTCCAGGACAAAAATCTTCTCTATTTTAGACTCTTGTGATTTTATTTTGCTTTAGTTTCTATACATGGGAGCACTTAACTTACATTGTTTTTTATTAGTGAATTTTTAAAAATAAGATTTCATCTCTGATGGCTATAAAGATGAAGCCTACCATTTCCCCTTCCTGGATTGTCTGTGAATTGTAACTGTTGGAACATAATATAATTTTAGTGTATTGTGATTACCATTTAAAAGAAATGAAACAGAATAGAAACATCAGAATGTGTAACCATGTAATTAAGGGAAATACTGATACATGAAACTTTTGTATACACATGTGTATATATGATGCGAGGTCAAGATGTCACATTTTTATTCTGGATCTCCATTAAAAAAGTTTGAATATCGTCAGTTTAGCTCATTCCTGGCAAGGCGTTTAATGAAGTATGTGTTCAGTCTTTGGAATTTTGGCATCCCCTTGCACGAAAGAAAAGAACCAAAACCAGGTGCTTTGTCATCCTGCTACAAAGTAGTAACCTTCACATAATCACCCTTTGACTCTGCCTCTGTGCTGTTTGTGTTGGTTGTTTCTCATACTGGACCAGTTCCCCTTGCCATTCATTGTTTCAAATTGTTCCCAAATCACCCCTTTCCTCTCCCAGCTGTACACATAGGGAATACACACTTGTAGATAGTTTTAGCAGCAAAAGAAAAAGGGAATCTAAGAATCTGATGTCAGCAGAATGTGTTGCAGTCCACGGAGTCTCAAAGAGTCAGACATGACTGAGCCACTGAACAATAGCAAAGTGTTAAATAGAAGCATAAGCAAAATAGAAAGTTCAATCTGCTTAAAAAAAAAAAATCAAATGTATTCCAAAATAAAATAGAAATTATTTTTGGATTATACATCTTCTTGTTTCCTTCCATTATCTTGGATCATTCAGTTCAGTTCAGTCGCTCAGTCATGTCCAGCTCTTTGTGACCCCATGGACTGCAGCTTGCTAGGCCTCCCTGTCCATCATCAACTCCCGGAGTTTACTCAAACTCATGTCCATTGAGTCAGTGATGCCATCCAACCATCTCATCCTCCATCTTCTCCTTCTCCTGCCTTGAATCTTTCCCAGCCTCAGGGTCTTTTCCAATGAGTCAGCATCAGGTGGCCAAAGTATTGGAGTTGCAGCTTCAAGCATCAGTCCTTCCAGTGAATATTCAGGACTGATTTCCTTTAGGATTGACTGGTTGGATCTCCTTGCAGTCCAAGGGACTCTCAAGAGTCTTCTCCAACACCATAGTTCAAAAGAATCAATTCTTTGGTGCTCAGCCTTCTTTATAGTCCAACTCTAACATCCATACTAACTACTGGAAAAACCATAGCCTTGACTAGATGGACCTTTGTTGGCAAAGTTTGGATCATTAAGAACATAAGTCCACAGAGGTATTATCTCTGGTGAAATAAAAATCCTGGATTCCCTTCCTCCTCTTGTGCTGAATATTGTTTTCCTTTTCAACTGTTTCTTTATCTAATTAATCTTAGCCCTGTCACTCATCTTTTTGCTACTGGACTATCAAACTATACATTGTACTTTCACATTTCTTTCATACTTATGCATTATTATCAGTGATCTAATTGCCAAATCTAGTGGAGGTTTTTTGCGTTTTTATTAATTTCTCTTTGTTTTATTTGATCCTCCTGTTCATCCTGTCTTTACTGAAATGTCCTTTTTCTTCCCATGATTTCCATAGTAAAGACAACAAAGTAGATTCCATGTCCCCCGACTCTGGTGACCTCTTTCTGGCCTTTTGTCTCTCTTACCCCAGGTTGATTCTCAGCGTCTTTCTCTGACTCTGTGTCTTCTTGGAAGTGGGTGTGCCCCAACGCGCTACCAGTGATCCTCTAATATTGTTATTTTATGCTTTCTCCCCCAGGAGTCTTTTCTACTTTTAAGAGTTTCCTGTGACTTTTATGACCATGGTCCCCAAATCTTTTTCAATCCCTTGCCCCTGCACCTCTAAGTACTTGGCCAGTACTGCTAATTCCTGCTCTGACATCGCTTCTTTGATATGCTAATGAATCCCTTCTGTTTTCACCCAAACCCCTCACTAAGCTGACTGACAGTACTTATTGTCATAAAAAAAGTTTGTGCCTTTTGACCTAATATTTCCACTCATGCAAATGTTTCTAAGTTCTAAGGGAAAAAAACCCAGCTACGCACTCTGGAGCCACCTGGCTCCAAATTCTACCCCTGCCATTTACTATATGATCCTAGGCAAATTGCTTAACCTCTCTGTGTCTCATTTTCCAGATCTGTCAAATAGGTACTTTAATAGTATAGGTTGATATATGGATTAAATGAGTTATTATATAAAGTGGTTATACAATATGATATGTGATAAGCATTGTATAAATATTAGCTCTTACAATAGGGCTTACTTCAGCTTTATTTATTTGTAATAGTTAAAAATAGAACAATCTAGAAGGAATGCTTACATAAAATTTACTAGATCAACTTAATGGAGTATTATGTAGCAAAGACCAAATTGTATGTTAACATGGAAAATGTTTATGATATACTTAAAAGATAATATTTTTGGATAGTGAGATTGGGGAATGATGTTTTTCCCCTCTATTATTTAATGTTTATGTAAAAATTAAAATCTCAGGAATGGGATAAAAAGTCCCTCATCTGAATTTGCTTTCAGTGTTACCATCTCTCTCCCAGGTGTGAAATGTGAGTCATCCTTTGACTTTATCCTCCTTTCCCCACAGCCAGTCGCATAATGTTTTTTAGACTCATTTCTTTGTGATCTCATTACTGATACCATGTCTTCCTAACCTTAAACCTTGATTATTGTGGTCATCTTTTTGATTTACTTCATTTTTGAATTCTATTGTGTTCACCATCGTGGACTCATCTTTCTAAGTTATCATTTTGTACACATCATGTTCCCCTCATAGAAATCTTCATTGCTCTTTGTTCTTTAGAGGTTGAATCTCAAACTCATTAGCTTGGCATTTAAAACCTGCAGCGGGTGGGCTTCCTTGGTGGTCCATTGTTTAAGAGTCTGCCTGCCAAGGCAGAGGACACGGGTTCAGTCCCTCATCTGGGAAGATCCTGCATGCCACAGAGCAACTAAGTCTGTGAGCCACAAATACTGAGCCAGCTCTAAAGCCTGTGTTCCACGATGAGAGAAGTCACTGCATTGAGAAGCCTTTGCACTGTAACAAAGAGTAACCCCCGCTCTAGAGGAGGCCTGTGTGAAGCAACAAAGACTTGGACAGGCAAAAATAAATTTAAAAAATAAAATAAAACCTGCTGTGGGGACTTCCCTGGTGGTCCAGTGGCCAAGACTCCGCCCTCCCAATGCAGGGGGTCCAAGTTCGATCCTTAGGAAACTAATTCTACATGCCACAACTAATAGTTCACATTCCACAACTAAAAACTCCACAGGCCACAACTAAAGAACCTGCATGCCTGAGTGCATGCGTGGTAAGTCGCTCCCATCATATCTAATTCTTTGTGACGCTATGGACTGTAGACTGCCAGGCTTCTCTGTTCCTGGGATTCTCCAGGCAACGATACTGGAGTGGATTGCCCTGCCCTACTCCAGGAGATCTTCCAGACTAGGAGTGGAACCCCGTCTCTTAGTCTCCTGCGTTGGCATGCGAGTTCTTTATCACTAGCGCCACCTGGGAAGTGCTGCATGCCACAACAAAGATCAAAAATCCTGCATGTGCCACTAAGACCCAGTATGGCCAAGTAAGCAAATCTTTAAAAAATAAAAATAAAACTTGCAGTGGCCAGCCCCTTCCCTATTTTTTCAATTTTATCTTTTAGCTATTCTCATGAAAACACCTTTGGTTCCAGTCAAACTACCTTTTTATAAATCCTCTGCAAATTTCTGCCACCATGCCTTTGCTCACACAGTTATCTTGCATGGCTTTGCCTTTCCCCTTCTCTCTACTATTCATGCCTTACTCTTCCCTTAGTGTCCACCACCTCTTGAGGCCTTGATCACTTGGATTCTTAATGATTATACTTGCCTCTGTATAACCTGTAGTACCAATTGACTATAGCAAGTGCTCTCAGTATGTGCTTTTTGAGACATAGTATCAGTAAGCTAAGTAAACATAGCCTGTAACTCTGCAGAATAAGCTTTTAGGTTCTCAAAGATTTTGAACCTCACTACAGTGTAAAGGCAAATGATTCTATGGTGTTCACGTAAGCTGTGAACTAACTATAGATGAATACAGTTTAACATGTTAGCAAGGAAACAGTCTCTGTTTGAGTCCAGTCTAAATCCATAGGTGTTTACTCTGCTTTTAGATTCTCCTGGGAACCAAAATTCTGAACTGTGGTTCCCTCTGAGATTCCCTTACAAGGTAAAAGACACCTAGTTCACAGGTTTGTAAGAATGAAGAAGGAAAACTCTGACATGGCCTATAGTATTAACCAGAGATTTGAGTTAGAAAAGAGCAAGTTCATTCATTTAAGGAAGAGCCTATTTCATAGTTCTTTTCCTAGTTGGGAATTTTTAGGGGGTGTACTTTTGCTTTTAAAGGGAATTAAAATCAAATGATTCTGGGTTAATATGAAATTTTAAGTTCTTGTTTAATTTCCCAGCGCCAGCAGAAACTTCAGAAGGAACGTCTCATGAATGACTTCTCTGCAGCCTTAAACAGTTTCCAGGCTGTGCAGAGAAGGGTGTCTGAAAAGGAGAAGGAGAGCATTGCCCGAGCAAGAGCTGGATCTCGTCTTTCTGTGAGTTTATTTCCAAAAGGGGGCCTCTGCAAATTTCAGGATGTTCTTTCCTAAGTTAAAAAAATTTTTTTGACCATTTGTCTTTGCTTACTATCCCTACAAATAATAAACATGGGCATTAGCTGCTATGAAAATGTCAGATTGGTATAACCTTTGTTAAAAAAGTGTACATATGGTCAAAGACTGGAAAGGAGTATGCACAAAGATTTACGAAAATGACAGGTAGAATTATGTGTAATTTTCTTTTTTCTCTCTCATTGTCATATTGATCTTATGTTAAAAGCTTTTTAAAAAGAAAGGATAAATCCGTTTCCTAGAATGTAGAAGGCTAGGTTATTTGGACTAGCCTTCTCTTTGAAAAGAATTAACATATACTAGATTTTAACAACCCAATGTCTCAAAAATATCGAAGAGCCCTGAAAATATTAAGATCAAAGCCTAAGAGAAGGTGTGAACCCATAGAGATAAGCAGAGCACCAAAAAAACTACTTTTCCACTGATTACATTTACTGAGGGCAAACGTGAATTCAGTTTTGATGTCCTTTTAGCATGAAGTCAAAGTAATGGGTCCATGCAAGATGGATATTATAAAAGAAGGTGCTTGCTGCTTAAATTAAACTGGGCCCTAAAAAAAATGAAAAGTAAGCCCTCCTGTCCCCTAGCAGACTGCTAAAAAGATTGATTAACACTGAGGACGGCAGGAGGGAGGGGAAATCCAGACAGTAAATTGTACCACAGAGTAACCTTCAGGCAGATTTGCTGTCCAAATTCATACTACCTGAATGGTCCAAAAGCCTGAAGCTTCCAGAAGTCTTGGTCTGGTCGAGTACCTTCACGCCAGACAAAAGCAAATACAAGTCGTCTCTGTTCAGACATTTTTTATCCTAGCCCCCAAAGAATACCAGCAAATAATTTTTGCAGTGTAATGAACAGCCCAGGGTACACAAAGGATGTAATGCACAGGAACTTTCCTACCTGACCAGTGGTAGTATGAGTTGGAACAACCACTGGAAAACATTTGGCTGTAATTTCAAAGCACCTTATGACCCAGCCGTTCTACCCCAGAGAACTCTGTATGTTTGTACCAAGGTATAAGTAGAGGAATGTTCATAGCAACATTATTTGTAGTAGTCAAAAATCAGAAACATTCCAATGTCAGTTAACAATAGAAGAGATAAATACTTGGTGGTACTATAATATATTACAACAGAGAAAATGAACCATAGTTATATTTAGCATCAGGGATGGATCTGGCGTAATCTAATCTGATCCAATCAAAGCATGAAAGAATACAAACAGTATAATTTCATTCATGTAAAATTCAAAATCAGATAAAATGTTAAATATTGATATGTATTAATATTTTTAAAATACAAGAAAATGGTGGCCAAAAAGTCGGGATAATGGTTACTGTGGAGGAGAGGGAGGCGGTGGTTATTGGAGAAGGGCACAGAGGTAGGCTTTAGGACACAAGCAGTGTTTCGTTTCTTGATCTGGGGAGAGAGTGAAAACTAATAATAATTTTTAAAACTCCACTGTATTCCTCTGGGTGGGTAGAATTTTGAAATTTTCTTTATTTTGCTTAACTTTTTGATTACTGTTATCATTAAAAAAGGGAATTTTTTTTAAATAGATTGCTCTCTCAACTTTTTTTCTTAGTTGTTAAATTACAAAAGTAATGTAACATTAGACTGATTTTTGAATTGGTTTGTCACTTTAGAACTCAATATGCTTTAAAGATCTATTTTTTAAAAGAAATCTTTACAAGTTCTGAAAATGTGTTTGCTTGCACGTTTTCCATTCTTTCCCTTTAACCCACCTCTCTCCAAATTTAAAAATGTTACCACTGTTATTAGTTTTTATTCCTTTCTCCTACCATGTTCTTTCAGTTTTGATTCTGAACCCAAAGTGGAGTGCAGATTGGCTTTTGACTACTTCACACCCGTTTCCCAGTCAAGACAGATTGCCAGAGCCCTGTGTCATCTTATAGATCCTATCAGAGCCAAAAGATGTTGCTTCTTTATACTGTAGCTAAAGGAGGCCATTGTGTGTATGTGAGTGTGTGTGTGTGTGTGTTTGTGTCTGTGTCTGTGACATGTTTGTGAATAACAGCAGCAATAATGCCATCTACTTTCTAGGCGGAGGAGAGGCAAAGAGAGGAACAGCTCGTCTCCTTTGACAGGTAAAGGAATTATTTTAAGGTAGATAGTTGAGATGGGATTTTATACTTTATACTTACTTTTAATTTTAAAAATCAGTGAGAAAAAGGAGGAAAAATAAAGGGACCGCTGGGGTCAGTTCAGTTCAGTTGCTCAGTTGTGTCTGACTCTGCGACCCAATGGACTGCAGCACGCCTGGCTTCCCTGTCCATCACCAACTCCTGGAGCTTTCTCAGACTCATGTCCATTGAGTTGATGATGCCATCCAACCATCTCATTGTCTGTCGTCCCCTTCTCCTGCCTTCAATCTTTCCTAGCATCAGGGTCTTTTCCAGTGAGTCAGTTCTTCGCATCAGATGGCCAAAGTATTGGAGCTTCAGCTTCAGCATCAGTCCTTCCAATGAATATTCAGGACTGATTTCCTTTAGGACTGACTGATTTGATCTCCTTGTAGTCCAAGGGACTCTCAAGAGCTCTGGGGTAGGTAATTTATAATCCATCAAATTAAAAACAGTCAAAATAGTGGGCTTTTCCATGATCTTTGAATTATGAAAGGGATAATTTCAAGTGAATAAAAAACTTTCAAGAAATCTCTGATGTCTGTGTGTTGAGGAGAGGGTTTGGCTCAAGAGGAATAAATAGAAACCCCCAAAACCTACAATTTAGGAGGGCTGAGATTTTACCTGTAATTCAGATATAAGTTCTTCAAAGTTCCTGGGTTTCTGTTTACTCATCCCTAAAATGGAGGCAACCCTAGGAAAAGCAAATGATTTGTATCTACAAGACATCTCCTTCCTCCTCCAAACTGAATTAACTAATTCCATAGAGATGTATTGATGTTCAGAACATAAAGTGTTTTGTCACAGGTGTGCATCTGTCTTGCCACCCCTATACTCTGAGCGCCTCAGAGGCCTGGAGTGCCCTCTCACTCAGTTTTGTATCTCCAGCACGTGGAGAAAGTTCTCTAAGTATTGTGGAGGTGACATGTGATTTATGCGTACTACTGGAAAGGTGCATTTAATACTGAATTTCAAAATGTCTGATAAGTCATATGCCTGTCTTCTAAATATGGTACCAGAAAAGAAGAGTTGTAACATTTCATTAGCTTTTTCATTTTGCTTTTCTGTTAAGAGACATTTAACAGCCTCAAAGAAATCCTTGAAAACCAGGAGATGTGATTCTGTCAGACTAATTGGTGAGGCACTGACAGGTCACTTAACCTGTTCTTCTCTACCCATTTAGTACCTGAGATGCCAACACAGCTTCCACTTTGAGAGTGTCCTGGGAGAGAATGGGCCAGAGATTTCAAATCTCTGACCGCTTCTTGTCTAGCAAGATTATAGCGTGTATCCCTGGATGGAAACAGCAAGGAGTCCCATCCCTTGTAATTCTGCCTCCTCTTAGTTTTGGCCATGAAAGCTGAGACTTGGTTTTCTTGGTGTTACCAGTTCTTTGCCTCTGGATGTGAAGAATGTAACCCCCAGGGACTTGTATTGTTACCAGAGGAGTTGGAGGCCTGGTGCTGTCTTTGGACAGGCTCTGCTGACAGCAGAGATGATAGGTCCTAGGTACACCTTTGCAGGGAGGATCAGCCCATGTGCTTGTCTCCCTGCAGCCATGAGGAGTGGAACCAGATGCAGAGACAGGAGGATGAGGTGGCCATCACTGAACAGGACCTGGAGCTTATTAAGGAGAGGGAGACGGCAATTCGGCAGCTGGAGGTGAGGGCCAGGTCATGTTTTTTGTTTGACTCGTGTATCTGCAGTCTGGTTTTTCTCTCAGTGATTATGAGAAAGGATGAAATGAGTTGTACGGTTTGCATATTATGTGTCAGTGTAATCATGGTGAATTTGAACTACTCTTACGACCATATCAGGATTTCTTGGTACCTCAGCTGGTAAAGAATCCACCTGCAATGTAGGAGACCCTGGTTTGATTCCTGGGTTGGGAAGATCCCATGGAGAAGGGATAGGCTACCCATTCCAGTACTCTTGGGCTTCACTGATGGCTCAGCTGGTAAAGAATCCATCTGCAATGCGGGAGACCTAGGTTCAGTCCCTGGGTTGGGAAGATCCCCTGGAGAAGAAGGGAACGGCTACCCATTCTAGTATTCTGGCCTGAAGAATTCAGGCCACAAAGAGAATTCAGGGTCACAAGGAGTCGGACATGACAGTGCAACTTTCACACTTCGCTAGGATGGTACTGGTCATGGTGCCTGAGGATACCTGGACCCCCTCCTCAGTCACCATATTTTATATGGTCTCCATGAGAATACCCATGGAGAACAGAACAAGGCCAACAAATATTTTATTAAGACCTTGTCCCCAAACCTCAATGCCAATCTCTAGGTTCGGTGGGGCTCTACAGAGAGCCCTTTGCTTAGTCTGAATAACCCAGAATAAAGACAGGCCAAAAAGTTTGCTCCATTTTTGTGCATCTGAAAGTCCAATCACAAATTGTGGGTATCCCATGAGTGAGTCAGAGAAACAGGAACAATTTTTGAGGTGAGGGTTGAGACAGAAGTCTCAAGGCCTGTCTTACCTGAGTTTCCAACTTTAATTTTTTTCATGATGACCAGTAAAATACCCTTAAACCTGAGTACTTTTCTCCTGGAGATGAAAGACTGCCATCTTGGGGGCAGTAGGGGGAGGAGGGTTGTAGAGAGGAGAAACTTTGATCTCCTCCTTGACCTTCATCTGTGGCAGTGGTTCTGAACCCTGACTGTACTTTTAGAATCACTTGGAGATTTTTTTTTTTAATGCCCCACCTCTTCTCATATACCCATCAATTACTAGTTTGAACTGTGTGTGATTTTCTTAATTTTTTGTAGCTTAAAAATGGACAGACCCACAGGAAGCCCTGGGTAAGGGCATTTTTTATCTTACAAACTTCCCGGGTGATTACAAAATACAGTCAAGGTTGAGACACATTGCCCTAGAGCCCTCTGTTTTTTTTCTTGACACTTTTTTTTTTAATTTTTTTTTTATTGAAGGATAATTGCTTTACATAATTTTGTTGTTGCCCTCTGTTTTTTGATGAAACAGTTCATCCTTGCGCTCGTACTTAGTCATGTCTGACTCTTTGTGACCCCATGGACCGTAGCCTGCCAGACTCCTCTATCCAAGGGAATCTCCAGGCAAGAATACTGGAGTGGGTTGCCATTTCCTACTCCAGGGGATCTTCCCAACCCAGGGATTGAACACATATCTCCTGTGTCTCCTGCATTACAGGTGGATTCTTTACCGGCTGAGCCATCAGGGAAAGCCCGAAGTTTGACTTCAGAGATGTCATGTGTTTTCTTTTTCATCTATTGCTACTAATCATCTAATTGATTCTTTAATATGAGAAATCCCGTCCAGCCGAGAGTAGAATGAGATGTGTGGAGCTGAGGAGAGGAGTGTCATGGGCACTTCATATTCAGCAGAATCAAGGTCTAATTCCTTAGCCGTTGCACTTTGGTGTCCAGTCATTGCATCGAACGTGCAAACCCTGCTCTAACAGTGCAGCAGCACACTCCAGTGTGCTTCTCTTCTACTCCCACTCTGTCCTTCCCACACTCTGGCCACCAAATATGTGTTTTTCCCCCCACATTAAGCAATTCTGCCACATCATCAAGATATGCTACAGTGCAATTAGTTCTAACGCTGTCTTCCTAGAGTTAGCCTCAGATCCCACAGATTGAAGGTTCAGTCCCACAAGATTGCCCCCCTTTCCGCAACTTCAGGTGCTAGTCGCAAATCCAGGTTGTCACCTGTGCTTCTGACCAACAGGTTGGAAATTGGAAGTTCTCATGATCCCCTCTTTGGGTTTGACTCATTAGCTGGAGCAGCTCACAGAACTCAAGAAAACAGTTTACTCATTAGGTTACTGGTTTGTTATAAAAGGATACAGCTCAGGAAGAGCCAGACGGAAGAGATGTACAGGGCAAAGTATATGGCCAGGGGTACATGGCTTCCATGGGCTTCCCCGGTGGCTCAGTGGTGAAGATTCCGCCTGCAGTGCAGGAGATTGAGGAGACATGGGTTCGATCCCTGGGTCAGGAAGATTCCCTGGAGGAGGACATGGCAACCCACTCCAGTATTCTTTCCTGGAGAATCCCATGCACAGAGGAGCCTGGTGGGCTACAGTCCATAGGGTTGCGAAGAGTCAGACATGACTGAAGTGACTGAGCATGCACGCATGCGTGGCTTCCGTGCCCTCTCCAGGCCCACTACACTCCCCGTGTCTCCACGTGTTCACTAACCAAGAAGCTCTCTGAACTTCTGGTTACATGAGCATGATTAATTGAATAATTGGCCTTTGGTGATTGATCTAACCTTGAGCCCTCCACCCCTCCCCAGAGGTTGGAATTGGGGCTGAAAGTTCCAACCAACTAAACACCAAGGTTGGTTCCCCTGGCAACTAGCCCGCTTCCTTAGGGGTTTTCCAAACCTATTAACATACTCAGGAGTGGTTGAAAGGGTTTGTTTTGAATTAAAAAGGACATCTTTATCTCTTTTATCACTTAGAAAAAAATATTAGGAGCTCTGTGCTGAGATTGGGACAAAGATCAAATATATATATTTCTTATTATGAATCATAATATCACACCCATGTTATAGCCAAACTGGGCTGTTTGTTCTTTAACCAAGTTACCTTTCTATGTATATGGCTTTTAAGTCCTGCCTCTTCTGCCATAGTCTTTCTTCTCTGTTTGAGGTAAATGCTATACCATGTGTTAGTCATTTACCATATAATAACCTTTCTTTTAAGTGGTACACTCAATACGTCAGCAAATTTGGAAAACTCAGCAGTGGCCATAGGACTCGAAAAGGTCAGTTTTCATTCCAATCGCAAAGAAAGGCAATGCCAAAGAATGCTCAAACTACCGCACAATTGCACTCATTTCACATGCTAGTAAAGTAATGCTCAAAATTCTCCAAGCCAGGCTTCAGCAATACGTGAACCATGAACTCCCTGATGTTCAAGCTGGTTTTAGAAAAGGCAGAGGAACCAGAGATCAAGTTGCCAACATCCACTGGATCATGGAAAAAGCAAGAGAGTTCCAGAAAAACATCTATTTCTGCTTTATTGCAGAGAAGGCAATGGCACCCCACTCCAGTACTCTTGCCTGGAAAATCCCATGGATGGAGGAGCCTGGTAGGCTGCAGTCCATGGGGTCACTGAGTCGGACATGACTGAGCGACTTCACTTTCACTTTTCACTTTCATGCATTGGAGAAGGAAATGGCAACCTACTCCAGTGTTCTTGCCTGGAGAATCCCAGGGAAGGGGAGCCTGGTGGGCTGCCGTCTATGGGGTCTCACAGAGTCGGACACGACTGAAGCAACTTAGCAGCAGCAGCAGCAGTAGCGGCTATTTTATTGACTATGCCAAAGCCTTTGACTGTGAGGATCACAATAAACTGTGGAAAATTCTGAAAGAGATGGGAATACTAGACCACCTGACCTGCCTCTTGAGAAACCTATATGCAGGTCAGGAAGTAACAGTTAGGGCTGGACGTGGAACAACAGACTGGTTCCAAATAGGAAGAGGAGTACGTCAAGGCTGTATATTGTCACCATGCTTATTTAACTTATATGCAGAGTACATCATGAGAAATGCTGGGCTGGAAGAAACACAAGCTGGAATCAAGATTGCCGTGAGAAATATCAATAACCTCAGATACGCAGATGACATCACCCTTATGGCAGAAAGTGAAGAGGAACTCAAAAGCCTCTTGATGAAAGTGAAAGAGGAGAGTGAAAAAGTTGGCTTAAAGCTCAACATTCAGAAAACGAAGATCATGGCATCTGGTCCCATCCCTTGATGGGAAATAGATGGGGAAACAGTGGAAACAGTGTCAGACTTTATTTTTTTGGGCTCCAAAACCACTGCAGATGGTGACTGTAGCCATGAAATTAAAAGACGCTTACTCCTTGGAAGGAAAGTTATGACCAACCTAGATAGCATATTAAAAAGCAGAGACATTACTTTGCCAACAAAGGTCCATCTAGTCAAGGCTATGGTTTTCCAGTGGTCATGTATGGATGTGAAAGTTGGACTATGAAGAAAGCTGAGTGCCAAAGAATTGATGCTTTTGAACTATGGTGTTAGAGAAGACTCTTGAGAATCCCTTGGACTGCAAGGAGATCCAACCAGTCCATTCTGAAGGAGATTGGTTCTGGGTGTTCTTTGGAAGGACGGATGCTTAAGCTGAAACTGTAGTACTTTGGTTACCTCATGCAAAGTGTTGACTCATTGGAAAAGACTCTGATGCAGGGAGGGATTGGGGGCAGGAGGAGAAGGGGATGACAGAGGATGAGATGGCTGGATGGCATCACTGACTCGATGGACGTGAGTCTGAGTGAACTCCAGGAGTTGGTGATGGACAGGGAGGCCTGGTGTGCTGCAATTCATGGGGTCGCAAAGGGTCGGACACGACTGAGCGACTGAACTGAACTGAACTGAATTGAGCCCTTTCTTCTTACTTATCTTATTGTATACTGATCCCTCCACCCCACCTCCACCCCCAGATAACTATTATTAAGCCCTTTTATATTGACAGCAACTAGCCAACTGTCCTAACAACTATAGTAACTCTTAACAAGTAACTGAGGTGCTGGCTAGAACTTGCCAAGTTGTGATCAGGATGTCATTGCTTTGAAGGTATCATTTTTGTATTGTAGCATCTGAGAGGCAGCGCGTTGCTTATTGAAAGAGCATGGGCTTTAGGAATATAATCCTGGCTGCAGTGCTTAGTTTCCTCACTGATGTTGTGTGACTAGACCTGTTACATAACCTCTCTGAGCCTCATTATCCTCAAAGAAGACACTTACTTCATAGAGTTACTGAATGATTAATTCAAACATCATGAACTTTTAAAAAGATTATTAATTTATTTACTTACGACTGCACTGGGTCTTTATTGCTACCCGAGGGCTTTTCTCTAGGTGCAGGGAGCTGGGGCTATCTTTGTTGTGGTGCACAGGCTTCTCATTGTGGTGGCTTCTCTTGTTGCAGAGCACAGGCTCTGGAGTGCAGGCCAAGGATCAGACGTGTGTCTCCTGCCTTGGCGGATGGAGTCTTTATCACTGAACCACCAGGGAAGCCCATCACGAACTTTTATTTCTCAGTTTTGCCATGTGCTAGCTGTGAGATCTTAGGACAAGTCATTAAACCTCTTTGAGCCTTGACTTTCTTCTTCTGTAGAATGGAGATAATACATGTCTTATTGGGTTGTCATGAGGACCAGTTACGCACACACGCACGCTAAGTCGCTTCAGTCGTGTCCCAACTCTGTGCGACCCCATGGACAGCAGCCCACCAGGCTCCTCTGTCCACAGGATTTTCCAGGAAAGAATACTGGAGTGGGTTGCTATTTCCTTCTCCAGAGGACCAGTTAAGTAATAGTTCTAATAGCTAACACTTATGAAGTGGTTATTGCATAGTTCTGCACTCATCTCACATGCTAGTAAAGTAATGCTCAAAATTCTCCAAGCCAGGCTTCAGCAATACATGAACCGAGAACTTCCTGATGTTCAAGCTGGTTTTAGAAAAGGCAGAGGAACCAGAGATCAAATTGCCAACATCCACTGGATCATGGAAAAAGCAAGAGAGTCCAGAAAAACATCTATTTCTGCTTTATTGACTATGCCAAAGCCTTTGACTGTGTGGATCACAATAAACTGGAAAATTCTGAGAGAGATGGGAATACCAGATCACCTAACATGCTTCTTGAGAAATCTGTATGCAGGTCAGGAAGCAACAGTTAGAACTGGACATGGAACAACAGACTGGTTCCAAATTGGAAAAGGAGTATGTCAAGGCTGCATATTGTCACCCTGCTTATTTAACTTATATGCAGAATACATCATGAGAAACGCTGGACTGGAAGAAACACAAGCTGGAATCAAGATTGCCGTGAGAAATATCAATAACCTCAGATATGCAGATGACATCACCCTTATGGCAGAAAGTGAAGAGGAGCTAAAAAGCCTCTTGATGAACGTGAAAGTGGAGAGTGAAAAAGTTGGCTTAAAGCTCAACATTCAGAAAACGAAGATCGTGGCATCTGGTCCCATCCCTTCATGGGAAATAGATGGGGAAACAGTGGAAACAGTGTCAGACTTTATTTCTGTGGGCTCCAAAATCACTGCAGATGGTGACTGCAGCCATGAAATTAAAAGACGTTTATTCCTTGGAAGCAAAGCTATGATCAACCTAGATAGCATATTAAAAAGCACAGATATTACTTTGCCAACAAAGGTCTGTCTAGTCAAGGCTATGGTTTTTCCAGTGGTCATGTATGGATGTGAAAGTTGGACTGTGAAGAAAGCTGAGTGCCAAAGAATTGATGCTTTTGAACTATGGTGTTAGAGAAGACTCTTGAGAATCCCTTGGACTGCAAGGAGATCCAACCAGTCCATTCTGAAGGAGATTGGTTCTGGGTGTTCTTTGGAAGGACGGATGCTTAAGCTGAAACTGTAGTACTTTGGTTACCTCATGCAAAGTGTTGACTCATTGGAAAAGACTCTGATGCAGGGAGGGATTGGGGGCAGGAGTAACCTAGATAGCATATTAAAAAGCACAGATATTACTTTGCCAACAAAGGTCTGTCTAGTCAAGGCTATGGTTTTTCCAGTGGTCATGTATGGATGTGAAAGTTGGACTGTGAAGAAAGCTGAGTGCCAAAGAATTGATGCGTTTGAACTGTGGTATTGGAGAAGACTCTTGAGAGTCCTTGGACTGCAAGGAGATCCAACCAGTCCATTCTAAAGATCAGTCCTAGGTGTTCTTTGGAAGGAATGATGCTAAAGCTGAAACTCCAATACTTTGGCCACCTCATGCGAAGAGTTGACTCATTGGAAATGACTCTGATGCTGGAAGTGGGAGGGATTCGGGGCAGGAGGAGAAGGGGATGACAGAAGATGAGATGGCTGGATGGCATCACTGACTCGATGGACATGAGTTTGGGTGAACTCCAAGAGTTGGTGATGGACACAGGGGCCTGGTGTGCTGCAATTCATGGGGTTGCAAAGAGTCGGACACAACTGAGCGACTGAACTGATTGAACTGAACTGATACCTTTGAAAGATGTGCAAGTAAGAACTCTAATCTTAAATGGTTACATGTTTCACACATGCTACTTATTAAACCATATTTTAAATTTCTGGTTAAAACCCAAAGGTTGTCAGAAAGAAAAAAATTTGAAAAATTATGACAAAAATTTTTTAATTGACAGTTATAAATAAACATTCTCTACTGCAAAAGGAATATGAGAGCTGACATGGTAGGTAGAGGTTTGAAATGGAGAGAGAATATTGAAAGACAGAAAAAAAAGAAGAGAAACTTAAAATAGTAATCTTGAACTGGTGATCATTGTCCTAAAAGGTTGTGAATCTTGCTCTAGTTAAGAATAACAAAAACTATTTCATTAGAAAAGTGAATTTCACTCATATAACCCATTAAACAGGCCTTCCTAAAGGAAATTAACCTGCAGTATTTACTGGAAGGACTGATACTGAAGTTAAAATTTCAATACTTTGGCCACTGATATGAAAAGCCTACTTATTGGAAAAGACCCTGATGCTGGGCAAGACTGAGTTCAAGAGGAGAAAGGGACAACAGAGGATGAGATGGTTGGATGGCATCACCAACTCAATGGACATGAGTATGACATGGGGTTGCAGAGTCAGACACGACTTAGCAACTGAACAATAACAACAACAACAACAACAACAAAATGATCTCGATATTTAGGTTATTCAAGTGTAGTTAAGATGAATTAATACAGAATAGAGTATTGATATAAGATGTAATGTTTCCCCAAAGTCCCTTTTCTGATGTTCCTAGTGGGGTTTTCAATGGGAACCAAGTACATAATTTTTTAAAAATAATAATTTGTTTTATTTTTCTTTTTTAGTAATTGGTCCAGTGGCAGCTGGTAAGTTCTAACCGTCTTTCTCAGTTTCTTCTGGCCATCTGTAATACCTGTTTTCCTTTATTTGCCCTCATACTTTTAACATCTGACCAGTCTAAACCCTGAGTGACTATTTTCCACCACTTTTCTTCCACACTTTTTAGTATTACTTTAGGTTACAAATAGTTTGGAGGGTTGTTGGGTTTGGGGGTTTTTAAGGAGGAAGGCTGTAAATTAAAGGCTTACAGAAATAGGAAACCATATGTCAAGGATAAAGAAAAAAAAAATTGTTCCTTTGGTTAGAGAATTAAGTTATAGAATAGAAACAAAGGGAAACAATGCTGGCAAAATACGCTGAAGTCAGATCACCAGAAAGACCATGGATATAACATAATAACAAATTTATATTTTAATCTGAAATATAGGGTCACAAAACAAAATTCCAAAAGATGAAAGGTAGAAAAATAAAATTAGAAAATCTGAATAAGCTGAGAGTATAAGGAAGGACAGATGCACAATGTAAACAAAGAAAAACAAATTAAAATAAGTTGAATATAGAAAGAAAAGTTGATCTTTGTCCCCTCCTTCATCTCTAAATCTGAACCACCACTGCTGCTCAGAGAGTAAACGTTAGGAGCACTACTCTAGAAGCCTTTTCTGATACTCTCTCCTTGAAAGAACAGAATAGGAACTTATGCAATACTCAGGCCAACTTTTAAAAAATGAGTAAGTCTCCATTTTCCAAAAAGAGTTAGTCTGAATGGATAAATTGAAAAACAAAAATGACAAAACTCCAATGAATGAAATCAAATAATAAACAGAAAGATAGTCCATGTTCAATATAACCAAGATGTAAGATCTTCTCAAATTTATCTATAGATTCATGCAGTTTCAATCAAAATCCTAGGAAAATATTTTGTAAATGCTGAAAAACTGATTCTAAAGTGTATATGAAGTAGCAAAAGACACAGAATAGCCAATATATTGAAAGAGAAGAACAAAATTGGAGGATGGACACTACCCAACTTAAAGACTTATATATAAAGCTACAGTAATCCAGACAGTGTGGTATTGGTGAAAAAAAAACAGATAAACAGATCAGTAGAACAGAATAGACAGCCCAGAAATAGCCCTACTTTCATATACAGTCAAATAATCTTTGACAAGGAAGCAAAGACAAATATGCTGGAGCAAAGATAAACTACAACAAATGGTATTGCAACACCTGCACATACACTTGCAAAAAATGAACCTTGACCCAGATCTTATTTAACTCAAAATGGATCACATCCCTAAATATAAAACCCAAAATTTTAACACTCCTTGGAGATAGCATAGGACTAAATCTAGATGATCTTGGGAATGGCAATAACTTTCTAGATACAAAACTAAGAGCAGAATTTATAAGAGAAATAATTGATATGCTAACTTCTTTAAAGTTTTCTCCTCTGCAAAGGCACTATCAAGAGAATTAGAAAATATGCCATGGACTGACAAAAAATATTTGCAAAGACACTGTAATCTAAAACATACAAAGAACTCTTAAAATCCAACAATAAAAAAAACAGTTAAAAAATGAGCTAAAGACCTTAACAGATACCTCACCAAAGAAGATATATGGATGGCAAATAAATATTTAAAAAGATGTTCAACACCATATGTCACCAAGGAATGTGAGTTAAAAATTAGATACCACTGTATACCTATTTAGAATGGTCAAAAATCAGAATACTGACAATACCAAATGCTGACAGGGACATGAAGCAACTTTGCTGAAGGAAATGCAAAATGGTCTAGCCGTTTTGGAAGACAATTTGGTTGTTTCTTATAAGTCTAAACATACTCTTAACATACTCAAGGGATTCAAAATGTATGTCTACACTAAAACCTGCACACAGATTTTCATGCAGCTTCATCTGTAATCGTCAAAACCTGGAAGCAGACAAGATGTTCTTCAAACTGTGGTACATCCAGGCAATGGAATATCATTCAACACTAAAAAGAAATGAGCTATAACATCATGAAAAGACAGAGAGGAAACTTAAATGCATATTACTAAATAAAAGAAGCCAATCTGAAAAAGCTATATACTATATAGTGAAGTGAAGTCACTCAGTCATGTCTGACTCTTTGCAACCCTATGGACTGTATAACCTGCCAGGCTCCTCTGTCCATGGGATTTTCCAGGCAAGAATACTGGAGTGGGTTGCCATTTCCCTTTCCAGGGGATCTTCCCAACCCCAGGGACTGAACCCAGGTCTCCCACATTATAGGCAGACGCTTTTATCGTCTGAGCCACAAGGGAGGTATACTGTATGATCATATACTATATGATCCCAACTATATGACATTCTTGAAAGACAAAATTATGGAGACAGTAAAAATATCAGTCATTGCCAGGGGTGAGGTGTGGAGTGGAGAAAGGTGTAAGGAAACATGAATAGGTGGAGCACAATAATTTTGAGTGCAATGGAATACTGTGTATGATAATATAATGCTATATATATGTCACTGAACATTTCCCTAAACCCATAGAATATATCATATCAAAAGTGAATCATATGCATGAAACAGGACACTCAAAGCCAGTGCATTGGGACAATCCTGAGGGATGGTATGGGGAGGGAGGTGGGAGGGGGGACACATATACACCCGTGGCTGATTCACATCAATGTATGGCAAAAGACACTACAATACTGTAAGGTAATTAGCCTCCAATTAAAATAAATTATTTTTTAGATATATATACATACATATATAATGGAATATTCCATTCAGTTCAGTTGCTCAATCGTGTCCAGCTTTTTGTGACCCCATGGGCTGCAGCACACCAGGCCTCCCTGTCCATCACCAACTCCCAGAGTTTACTCAAATTCATATCCATTGAGTCGGTGATGCCATCCAACCATCTCATCCTCTGTCGTCCCCCCTCCTGCCCTCAATCTTTCCCAGCATCAGGGTCTTTTCAAATGAGTTAGTTCTTCGCATGAGGTGGCCAGAGTATTGGAGGTTCAGCTTCAACATTAGTCCTTCCAATGACCACCCAAGACTGATCTCCTTTAGGATGGACTGGCTGGATCTCTTTGCAGTCCAAGGGACTCTCAAGAGTCTTCTCCAACACCACAGTTCAAAAGTAGCAATACTTCAGTGCTCAGCTTTCTTTATAGTCCAACTCTCACATCCATACATGACCACTGGAAAAACCATAGCCTTGACTAGGCAGATCTTTGTGGGCAAAGTAATATCTCTGTTTTTTAACATGCTGTCTAAAAGTTGGTCATAACTTTCCTTCCAAGGAATAAATGTCTTTTAATTTCATGGCTGAAATCCTACTCAGCCATAAAAATGAAATATTGCCATTTGTGACATGGAAGGATCTAGAGGCTATTATGCTAAGTGAAATAAATCAGACAAAGATTTTTAAAAAGTGAATCATAATGTAAACTACTGATATGATATGTCAGTCTATGTTTGTCAGTTTAACAAATGTACCACTCTGGTGGGGGATATTGATAATGTAGAAGGTTGTGCATCTGTAGCAGTAGAAGGAATATGGGAAATCATATTTTCTTCTTAAAATTGCTGTGAACTTAAAACTGCTCTTACAAATGCATACTAAAAAATTAGCATAGTATATTTTTAATGATCCAACTATAAGAAAAGTAAAAGAATATAAAATCTATACTATGAAAGTATTAATTTTTAAAGCAAGAGTGGGTAAATTAACATCACAAAAAGTAGACCTCAAAGCAAAACTTACCAGAAACGATGAAGGACATGACATTAAGATAAGAAAAAAATCAAAACACCAAGAAGACATGGAAATCCCATATATGTATGCACCAAACAGAGCTTTAAAAAATACAGGAAAGAAAACTAATAGGAATGAAAAGAGAAAGAATAAAACTCACAATTACAGCTGGGAAATTCAAAACTCCACTTTCAGCAACGATTGAACTATGAAATAGAACATGAAAGAGGTGAGAGAATTAGCCAGGCAGATATCTAAAGGGCAGTATCTCAGGCAGAGAGGACAATGAGCAAACCACTCTGTGATAGAAATATTTCTGAACTCTTTGAGGAAAAACAAGAAATCACATGCAGATGGAGCATAAAGAGATAAAGAGAAGCTATCAGAGAGCTATGAGGGGATAGATGTTCTAAGGCCTTCCTTGGAAAGGCACTGTAATGAGTTTGGCTTAAACAAGTTGAGGAATCATTGGTAGATCTTAACCAGAGTAAAACTTTAAAAGGATACCGGTAGCTACTATATTGGAAAGTTGACTGACAGACAAGGATGAAAGCAGTAAGATCAGTTTGGGGGAATGACAGTAACTTGATTCACAGTGAGTCATTAAGGTAGCAGGAAATATCATATTCTTACAACACATTGAGGAATCTGCTGTCCTACTATAGCACTCTATCCTACTAGAGATCTTGATGGTACCATAGAAGAAAGAATTAGGGAAATGGAAGTAGGGAAGAATTGTGTTTCTGATCCAAAAATTAACATATCTTCTTGTTCTGATTTTCAGGAATAGCTCAAGTACTTACTAGTAAAATTGCTAATCTATTTCTAGTATTTTAGTTTCCTCTAGGGAACAGGTCAGTAAACTTTTCTGTAGAGGACAGATAATAAATATTTTAAGTTTTGTAAGCCATAAGGTCTCTGTCACAACTACTCAACTCTGCTGTTGTAGCACAAAAGCAGTCAGAAATAATACATAAAAGAAACAGCATGGATGTGTCCCAATTAGACATTATTTGTAGACATTGAAATTTGAATGTCATATAATTTTCACACCTTACAAAATATTATTCTCACTATTTTTTAAATGTAAGCTCCATCTTTATCTCGCAGGATGTATGCATATATGTGGCAGGCTAGATAGATTTATTCCATTGGCTGTACTTTGCTAACCCCTTCTCTAGAATATAAATACTCTTTTTCCTCAGTGTAAACACATTTTTTCAGGTATTGTGTAAATTCCATGCTTTCTTTTCACTTTGTAAAGTTAAGTATACCAAGAAACATCATGAAAAATGCAATAGAAAGCAAAGGTAACAAGGCAGACCAAATGGAAGATGGAGCAGATGACTTAGAGGACATGAATACAGAAATAATTCAGTTACAAGAAGATAGAGAACTTAAATTTTTTTTAAGTGAAGAGACCCTATAAAACCTATCAGATTCAATCTGAAAAAGCAAACAGAAGAATAATGATGTAACATAAGGAGAAGAGAGGGAAAAGTAAGAAGGGAGTTTATTTTTAAAAAATAGCTGAGAACTTTCCAAACCTGGTGAAAGACTTAGACACAGGCATCCAAGAAGCTAGTAGAACACCTTATTATCTCAATGCTAAAAGGCCTCTCCAAGACACATTATAATGACGCTGCCAAAAATTACTGATAAAGAATCTTAAAAGCAAACAAGAAAAAAAAAGTAACCTACAAGTTACCCCCAGTGGACTATCAGGGGATTTCTTAGCAGAAACTTTACAGGCCAGAAGAGAGTGAAATAACATATTCACAGTGCTGAAAGATAAAAGTTATCAACCAATAATACTTTATCCAGCAAAACTATCTTTCAGAAATGAAGAATAAATAAAGGCTTTCTCAAAAAACCAAAAGCTGAAGGAGTTCACCATGACAAGACCTGCCTTGCAAGAAAATCTAAGAAAATCTAATCTAATTCTTCAGGCTAAAATGAAAAAATACTTATCAGCTACATAAAAATATGTGACAGTACACAATTCTCCTGTAAAGGTGAAAATTTTACAGAATTAGAAAGGTATAATTCTGTATTTGAATGATGTCTTAACTACTTTATAGTATAAAAGTTAAAGGAAAAGCGCATTAAAAATAAATATAGCTATACTGCTACTGCTACTGCTGAGTCACCAGTTATGTCTGATTCTGTGTGACCCCATAGATATTTATTGACAAATTCATAGCATAAAAAATATAAGCTGTGACATGAAAAATATAAAAAGGATTCAAAGTTAATATTTGATATGCAAGGTCAGATCTTCATATAATTCAGTTGAAACAGCCTATTAAACAATTGAATACAGAAGCAGATATGAGAATTCAGCTATATTCTCTTTAGCCAGACATTAAAAGATTTGCAAAAAAAAAAAAAAGTATATATACATGGAAGAGTCAAAGGCCTAAGCCTTTTAAACAAATGAAAATAAGTTGCTGTTAGCATAAAAATGGACTCCTATATCTATGAGACATTTTATGTAATCCTCATTCAACCTACAAAGCAAAAGTCTAGAGTAGATTCACAAAAAAATTTTAAAGAGGAAACTGACTACATCACCATGGAAAACCACCAACTTACAAAGATAGGCAGAAACAGTAGGGAGAAAAAACAATGAAAATATCCCTCAAATAAGAAGACAAACAATAAAGCAGTAGGACAAACTTACAAATCATATAATAATCACACTAAATTCACCAATCAAAAGATACATAAACACTGCTGCTGCTGCTGCTGCTGCTAAGTTGCTTCAATCGTGTCTGACCCTGTGTGACCCCCACAGACGGCAGCCCACCAGGCTCCCCCGTGCCTGGGATTCTCCAGGCAAGAACACTGGAGTGAGTTGTCATTTCCTTCTCCAATGCATGAAAGTGAAAAGTGAAAATGAAGTCACTCAGTTGTGTCCAACTCTTAGTGACCACATGGACTGCAGCCCACCAGGCTCCTCCATCCACGGGATTTTCCAGGCAAGCACACTGGAGTCGGTTGCCATTGCCTTCTCCAACATAAATGTTAAATAGATTAAAAAACAAGATCCAACCATATTCTGCCCATAGGAGAATTATTTCAGCTCTAAACACACAGAAGCATGTGTGAAGTGAAAGGACAGAATAATATACTTCATGTAAGTGGAAACAAAAACAAAGCAGAGGTAGATATACTTCAGTTCAGTCAGTTCAATCCATTTCAGTTGCTCAGTCATGTCCAACTCTTTGCGACTTCATGGACTACAGCCCACCAGGCTTCCCTGCCATAACCAACTCCCAGAGTTTACTCAAACTCATGTTTATTGAGTCGGTGATGCCATCCAACTATCTCATCCTCTGTCATCCCCTTCTCCTCCCACCTTAAATCTCTTCCAGCAACAGGGTCTTTCCCGATGAGTCAGCTCTTCACATCAGGTAGACAAAATATTGGAGGTTCAGCTTCAACATCAGTCCTTCCAATGAATATTCAGAACTGATTTCCTTTGGGATAGACTGGTTGAATCTCCTTGCAATCCAAAGGACTCTCAAGACTCTTCTCCAACACCACAGTTCAAAAGCATTAATTCTTCGGCACTCAGCTTTCTTTGGAGAAGGAAATGGCAACCCACTCCAGTACTCTTGCCTGGAAAATCCCATGGACGGAGGAGCCTGGTAGGCTGCAGTCTATGGGGTCACTAAGAGTCGGACACAACTGAGTGACTTCACTTTCACTTTTCATTTTCATGCATTGGAGAAGGAAATGGTAGCTCACTCCAGTGTTCTTGCCTGGAAAATCTCAGGGATGGGTCAGCCTGGTGGGCTGCCATCTACGGGGTCGCACAGAGTCTGAAGCAACTTAGCAGCAGCAGCAGCTTTCTTTATAGCCCGACTCTTACATCCATACATGACTACTGGAAAAACCATAGCTTTGACTAGATGGACCTTTGTTGGAAAAGCAATGTCTCTGCTTTTTAATAAGCTGTCTAGGTTGGTCATAACTTTTCTTCCAAGGAGTAAGCATCTTTTAATTTCATGGCTGCAGTCACCATCTGCAGTGATTTTGGAACCCAAAGAAATAAAGTCTGACACTGTTCCCACTGTTTCCACATCTATTTCCCATGAAGTGATGGGACCAGATGCCATGATCTCAGTTTTCTGAATGTTGAGTTTTATGCCAACTTTTTCACTCTCCTCTCTCACTTTCATCAAGAGGCTCTTTAGTTCCTCTTCACTTTTTGCCATAAGGGTGGTGTCATCTGCATATCTGAGGTTATTGATGTTTCTCCCAGCAATCTTGATTCCAGCTCTGCTTCATCCGGTCCAGCATTTCTCATGATGTACTCTGCATACAAGCTAAATAAGCAGGGTGACAATATACAGTCTTGATGTACTCCTTTTACTATTTGAAACCAGTCTGTTTTCCATGTCCAGTTCTAACTGTTGCTTCTTGACCTGCATACAGGTTTCTCAAGAGGCAGGTCAGGTGGTCTGTTATTCCCATCTCTTTAAGAATTTTATACAGTTTACTGTGATCCACACAAAGGCTTTGGTGTAGTCAATAAAGAGAAAGAAGATGATTTTCTGGAACTCTCATGCTTTTTCGATGATCCAACAGATATTGGCAATTTGATCTCTGGCTCCTCTGCCTTTTCTAAATCCAGCTTGAACATCTAGAAGTTCACAGTTCACATATTGTTGAAGCCTGGCTTGGACATACTTAAGTTCAGTTCAGTCGCTCAGTCGTGTCCAACTATTTGCGACCCCATGAATCGCAGTACGCCAGGCCTCCCTGTCCATCACCAACTCCCAGAGTTCACTCAGACTCACGTCCATTGAGTCCGTGATGCCATCCAGCCATCTCATCCTCGGTCGTCCCTTTCTCCTCCTGCCCCCAATCCCTCCCAGCATCAGGGTCTTTTCCAATGAGTCAACTCTTCGCATAAGGTGCCCAAAGTACTGGAGCTTCAGTTTTAGCATCATTCCTTCCAAAGAAATCCCAGGGTTGATCTCCTTCAGAATGGACTGGTTGGATCTCCTTGCAGTCCAAGGGACTCTCAAGAGTCTTCTCCAACACCACAGTTCAAAAGCATCAATTCTTCGGCGCTCAGCCTTCTTCACAGTCCAACTCTCACATCCATACATGACCACAGGAAAAACCATAGCCTTGACTAGACGGACCTTAGTCGGCAAGGTAATGTCTCTGCTTTTGAATATACTATCTAGGTTGGTCATAACTTTTCTTCCAAGGAGTAAGCGCCTTTTAATTTCATGGCTGCAGTCACCATCTGCAGTGATTTTGGAGCCCAAAAAACAAAGTCTGACACTGTTTCTACTGTTTCCCCATCTATTTGCCATGAAGTGAGGGGACCAGATGCCATGATCTTCATTTTCTGAATGTTGAGCTTTAAGCCAACTTTTTCACTCTCCTCTTTCACTTTCATCAAGAGGCTTTTTAGCTCCTCTTCACTTTCTGCCATAAGGGTGGTGTCATCTGCATATCTGAAGTTATTGATATTTCTCCCAGCAATCTTGATTCCAGCTTGTGTTTCTTCCAGTCCAGCATTTCTCATGATGTCCTCTGCATAGAAGTTAAATATGCAGGGTGACAATATACAGCCTTGACGTACTCCTTTTCCTATTTGGAACCAGCCTGTTGTTCCATGTCCAGTTCTAACTGTTGCTTCCTGACCTGCATACAGGTTTCTCAAGAGGCAGGTCAGGTGGTCTGGTATTCCCATCTCTTGAAGAATTTTCCACAGTTTATTGTGATCCACACAGTCAAAGGCTTTGGCATAGTCAATAAAGCAGAAATAGATGTTTTTCTGGAACTCTCTTGCTTTTTCCATGATCCAGCGAATGTTGCAATTTGATCTCTGGTTCCTCTGCCTTTTCTAAAAACATACTTACCTGAGACAAAATAAACTTTAAGCCAAAAACAGTAATAAGAGACAAACAAAGTCATTACATAATAAAGAAAGGGTCACTGCATCAAGAAAATATAACCATTGTGAATATATATCCACCCAGCAGTGGTGCACCTAAATATACTGTCAGTTATAATACTGAAGGGAGAAAGAGATAACAATACAATAACAGCAGGAGATTTCAATAGTCCACTATCAGCAATAGACAGATCATCCAGAGAGAAAATCAGCGGAGAAGTGCTGGAATTGACCTATAAGCTAAACCAAATGAACTTAACAGACATATATAGTAACAAAATACATTCATTATTTTGGATGTAACAAAATACATCCAACAGTAACAAAATACATTCTTCTCAAGTGCAATTGGAACTCTCTCAGGGACAGATCATCAGTACAGTTCAGTTGACTCTTTGCATGCAACCCCATGAATCTCAGCATACCAGGCAATTCATGGAGTTCACCCAAACTCATGTGCACCCAGTTGGTGATGCCATCCAGCCATCTCATCCTCTGTCATCCCCTTCTCCTCCTGCCCTAATCCCTCCCAGCATCAGGGTCTTTTCCAATAAGTCAACTCTTCACATGAGGTGGCCAAAGTATTGGAGTTTCAGCCTCAGCATCAGTCTTTCCAATGAACACCCAGGACTGGTCTCCTTTAGGAAGGACTGGTTGGATCTTCTTGCAGTCTAAGAGACTCTCAGGAGTCTTCTCCAACACCACAATTCAAAAGCATCAATTCTTCAGCACTCAGCTTTCTTCACAGTCCAACTCTCACATCCATACATGACCACTGGAAAAACCAAAACCGTGACTGGACGGACGTTTGTTGGCAAAGTAGTATCTCTGCTTTTTAATATGCTATCTAGGTTGGTCATAACTTCCTTCCAAGGAGTAAGTATCTTAATTTTGTGGCTGCAGTCACCATCTGCAGTGATTTTGGAGCCCCAAAAAAATAAAGTCTGACACTGTTTCCACATCTATTTCCCATGAAGTGATGGGACCAGAGGCCATCATCTTCGTTTTCTGAATGTTGAGCTTTAAGCCAACTTTTTCACTCTCCTCTTTCACTTTCATGAAGAGGCTTTTTAGTACAGATCATAGGATAGGACAAAAAGAAATAGAAGAAATCCAAATCAGGAAAGAAGTAAAACTGTCACTATTTATAGCTGGTATGATTTTTTTATTAATTAATTTATTTTAGTTTGTTTTGCTTTACAATACTGTATTTGTTTTGCTATACATTGACATGAATCAGTCATGAGTGTATGATTTTATATATAGAAAATATCAAAGATGCAACCAAAAAACTTTTGGAACCAGTCAACAATTTCAGTAAGGCTTCTGACACAAAGGCTCCCCTGGTGATTCAGACAGCAAAGCATCTGCCTACAATGTGGGAGACCCAGGTTCAATTCCTGGGTCCGGAAGATCCTCTAGAGAAGGAAATGGCAACCCACTCCATTATTCTTGCCTGGAAAATCCCATGGACAGAGGAGCCTGGTAGGCTACAGTCCATGGGGTCACAAAGAGTCAGACACGACTGACTTTCACTTTCACTTTTCCAATACAAAATCAATAGTTGTGAATCAATTGCACTTCTACACACTAATAATGAAACAACTGAAAAAGTAATAAAGACAACTTTCCCATTCACAGTAACATCAAAACCAATAAAATATCTAGGAACAAATTTAACCAAGGAAGGGAAATCACTGTACAATAGAAACTATTAACACTTTGCTAAAAGAAATCAAAGAAGAAACAGTGGAAAGCCATCCCCAATGTTCGTGGATCAGAAGAATTAATACTTTTAAAATGTTCACACTACCCAAAGCCATCTATAGGTTTCAAAATAATCCCCATTAAAATGGTATTCTTCATATTCAACACAGAAATAGAAGAAAAAGTCTTAAAATTTGTGTGGAACTACAAAGAACTCACATCCTGATGGGAAGAAAAAACAAAACTAGATATGTCACATTTCCTGATCTCAAACTATATTACAAAACTACAGTAATTAAAACAGTATGGTCCTGGTATAAAAATAAATCGATGTAACCAAATAGCTCAGAATTAAACCTTCGCATACACAGTCAATTCATACCCCACAAGGAAGTCAAGTACATCCAATGGGAAAAAGTCTCTTCAACAAATGGCATTTCACCTCATACCAGGTAGAATGGCTGTACCCAAGAGTGTGAGATAACAAGTGTAACAAGGATGCAGAGAGAAGGGAAACCTTGTGCACTGTTGATGGAAATGTAAGTTAGTTCAATCACTATGGAAAACAATAAAGAGATTCCTCAAGAAATTGAAAGTGGATCTACCAAATCATCCAGCAATGCCTCTTCTGCTATATACCCAAAGGAAATGAGACAGTATATCAATGAGATATATGTATTCCAATGTTTATTGCATCATATTCACAATAGCCAAGATATGGAAACAACCAAAGTGCCCATCAATGAGTGAATGAATAAAGAAGAGGTGGCATACAATCATTCCTCTGTATTCAGGGGTGCAGTATCTATGTATTCACCCAACCATGTATAGAAAACATTTGGGAATTAAAATGCCAGAAACTTCCAAAAAGCAAAACTTGAATTAGCCACATGCAAACAACTACTTACACAGCATTTACACTGTGTTAGGTACTATAATAAATCTAGAAATGATTTAAGTATACAGGAGGATGTCCATAGGTTATATGCAAATATGACACCATTTTATAATAAGAAGCTTGAGCGCCATGGATTTGGGCAGAGGGTGCAGAGAATAAAATATCTCCCACAGATACTGAGGAATGACTGTATGTATACACTGAAGTATTATTCACAGTCATGAGAAAGCACATATCACCATTTGCAACAATATGGATGGACCATGAGTATATTATGCTAAGTGGATAAGTGAGAGACAGAGGAGTAAAGTACTACATGTACTCTATATGTGAAATCTAAAAAAGTCAAACTAGTAAGAAACAGAAGTAAAATGATGGTTACCAGGGAATTGGGGTGCGGGTATAGGAGAGATGCTTAAGGATACAAACTTGCAACAAGTAGTAAGTAAGATATGGAGATCTGATACACAGTATAGTGAATATAGACAACAAAACTATAATTGTCAAACTTGCTAAGAGACCGCAAAATAAGAATTCCAACCACTAAAAAGAAAGAATCATTATGTAATGTGATAGAGTTGCTAATGATCCTGCAAAGACTGTCATATTACAATATATAAAATATATCAAATTAACATGTATATTTCAAATTTGCATAATGTTGTGTGTCAATTATATATATTCATTAAAACATTTTAAATAAAGTAGCTAATCACAACATACCAAGAGAAGAGGGAAGAGAAAGGAAGGTTCTCCATATTCAAATAAATAGAACTTAATTGTTCATGACACAGATTGCAACCAGTGCAGAGGATTGAGGGTTGAAGAAGAGAAACCCAATACCTACTGATGTGTTTATCTTTATCTCTTTCAGTGGACAGTTCTGGAAAAGTCAGTAAGTTTGGATCATTTCCTTGCCTATCCATTTCTGTATCTAACTTTGAGTTTTTGTTCCCAGATATTTTTGTATTCCAAGTTCTTCTACCTTAGAGTAATCATTATTTCTAAATAAGTGATTTTCTCTATTTTTATTTCCTTTTCTCTATTTTTTCTTTGTCACCAAATATAATGGTCTTGTTGTTGGTCCTGATTATTTACTACCAAACATTATTGGCAGTGTATATTCCCAGCTAGTCTATCACAAAAGAGTCTGTTTTCTTCGTGCTGAAATCTGGCAATAGATAATTTTTACTAAAAAAAAAAACCCTGGGATTGACATAATGATAGATGTCAGAAAAAGATGGTGATTTTGATAACTGACTAATGATACATATTTTTCAAACTGAAGTAGAGTGGGTAAAAATCTGACTTGTAAGAGAATAATGAAAGTGGAAGATTGTTTGAATTTTGGTAGAATATTACTTACCCACAGATTCAAATCCACCAGATGGCTTTCTAATGTTTGCATAATGTTACTTCTCTATGGAGTAGCATATGGAGTTTTGGCCACCAGGATTCCTGAGTATGAAACAGAGGGCTTTATATACTCCCTGGAAGTCCTATTTCTGGATTCACCAACAAAGATAGTGAAGGACAGGGAAGCCTGGCATGCTAACGTCCACCGGGTCACAAAGAGTCAAACATGACTTAGGACTGAACAACAACCAACAAAGGGTATCGTTGAGAATTGGGTTCTTCTTGAGTTATGAAAGTCCCACTGACTTCCTTTTGTATTTCATTTTTAGCACTATCTCCTATGGGTAAGTTCATTATCTATTCACAACTTTGATATTTTACATTATTTATAGTTATTGTCTGACCTGATTGTTTTTACTCCCCAAATAGTCTTGTGCTTCCAAGGTCATTTTAAATGTCCCTATTCTCCAGAATTTTCCAACACTTTCAGCAACTGTTTTTGGAGAGGTGGCTGTAGAGGAGATCAAGTTTACACAAAAGGGTGTGATAGATTACTAAGTTGTAGGTATTGCTATTCATCAATACCACTGAAAAACACACTGGAGACAAATTTTGCTTTATGTCATATAGCAGTACAGTTCAGTTGCTCAGTCGTGTCTGACTATTTGCAACCCCATGTACTGCAGCATGCCAGGCTTCCCAGTCCATCACCAATGCCTGGAGCTTGCTCAAACTCATGTCCATTGAGTCAGTGATGCCATCCAACTTATCTCATCCTCTGTCATCCCCTTCTCCTGATGCCTTCAATCTTTCCCAGCATTAGAGTCTTTTCTAATGAGTCAGCTCTTCGCATCAGGTGGCCAAAGTATTGAAGCTTCAGCTTAAGCACCAGTCCTTCCAATGAATATTTAGAATTGATTTCCTTTAGGACTGACTGGTTTGATCTCCTTGCAGTCCAAGGAACTCTCAAGAATCTTCTCCAACATATGTCTAGATATATGACACCAATTTTTGAAACAATACTTTAATATTTTTTATACTATGTTCCTAAAGCCAAGACAGACTATTTTCTCTGCCCTCTAACTCTTATTTCAAATAAAAAATAATGGACTAAGAAAATAGAAAAAAAATTAAGATTTTAGAAAGGGTGCTATAGTATCTGGCCATCTTCTAGGCTCTGAAAAAGAATCTCCTTACTGACTCGCAGGAAAATACAACGAAAGACTGATTTGTGAATTCTGTTAGCTCTTTGTTGGTAATTTAGAACTCTATTTTAGTTATAAGTGAGGTTCAACTGAATCACATTGATAAGAAAAAGAAAACTATTTAAAAACAAAATTTTATGGATTTCCTGTTGCCTTCTAAATAACTTTACCTTTGAGAGATATCATAGGTATTGAGCACCTCTTATATACTGTGTACTGTGGTAGGCACTAGAGAAGGAAATGGAAACCCACTCCAGTATTCTTGCCTGGAGAATCCCATGGGCAATCCATATAGTCCATACAGGGCCGCACAGAGAAGGACATGACTGAAGTGACTTAGCATGCATGCGTGCGTGTGCTAGGCATTTTCAAAAACAGTATATCTTATTTCTACTATAGCCCTGCCTGGCAACTATTATTATTCCCTGCTTTACAGATCAGGAAAATGGTTCAGACATGCCTAAGTTAAAAGAATTTGTAAACAGCAATGTCAGGATCTAAAACCAGGATTTCTTGTCTCTGAAGTACACACCTTTTCCACATCAACACATTGCCTCCTATACTGAACCACCAATGCCTTTTTGTAATTAGACCTGAAACCTTATCTACAAATCAGATATTTTTAAACACAAACATATACCTACTAGAAAAGCTATATAATTAAATGTGTAAAGAATCCTTTTAAAAATAGAAGACATCTCATTTAAATCGATTAAGCTTTTAACATTTTTAAATTCAGATTTGTCTATATCAGCATTATTTAACTAAGAGCTCAATTCTTCAATGAAATCTTATAAAACAAAACAGACAATAACTTAAAACTGTGGAAAATGTCACCATAAGAAACAATATTTAAATGTCATGAGATACATTTCAAGTCTCTCAAAGCGTTCTAACCACTGGTAAACATAAAATATGTCTATATTTAATCATAGTTAAGGCTTACTGTTCTTTCTCAGTTCACACTTAGAAGGAGGGTGGGTTTGTGGGTGGGGGAAGCAGGCAAAATTGAAAGGGGACAATTATTTTCTTTTGATTCACAGAACAAGAAACATACATTCAGACTAGTCCTGAGGTGTCTGTAGCTCTCAAATGCCCTCCCCACATGGGGAAGGTGATAATATTGCGTATGTTTTCCTAACAAAAAGTAAGTGGGCTATGGGAAGAGATTGCAGGGGGATTCATTTTTAATGAATATTTCTTAATTGCCAGCTTAATCTTTTAAATTATTTCCTGGTGAAAGATATGTTCTTATTGACAATATTTCAGACATATTCTTCCCAGTTTATATTTTCAGTACAAAGAAGTTAAGATTTAATTCACAGTTCAAAGAAAGATTTAAGACAGATCAGCCCATCAAACTTCATCATCCTCTCAAGCTGAATTTATTTTCTCACCTCCACTTTCAACTAATAAGTATATGATCTTTCAAAATTTAACCTGAAGTCTGAGAACTATGATTCATCTCTCCAATACTTAAAGCTCTTTTAGAGTTTACATCTGATTGTGCTCTAACGATCACTAAATTAAAAACCTAATAATTAATATCCAACAAGCCCATGATATATTTGCTACCTTATTTAACTATCACAGAATTAGAATTATTAATGTGACAGTTGTTTCATGATATCACTTAGCTTTAGTAAAAATTAACCCAATTTAAAGTTTTTAATCAGCCTGAATACAATGATCACTAAAATTTTAATTAAGTATTTTGATTATACTATAATTTTTTGTATAGGCTATTGCCTGTAATAAATGGACTTTCAACCAGGGCTTACAAATTTTTATAGTACAGAGATTATGTGGTTCAAGGGAAAGAAAAGATTTTGTATTATCTAGAAATTTAGGAGAAGGGAGAGACGAACTTAGAATTTGATGAAAGAATGATCTGTGGCTTACTTCTGCAATTCAAAGTTGAAATAGGGATAAATTTCACTTTATGGGATAACTAGTTTTCTAAAAAATAAATCCTAGAAAATCTATTTCTGTTAATGAACTTTAAAGCAGAAAATATATAGCAAAGATATTAAATAACCAAGGGTATGAAGATACTGTTAGAAGTAACTAAGAGGTATTTTAGATTAGGAGGTTCAGTAGAAAAGCATGCTCTTTACCACACCACACCCCCAAACAAAATGTCCACTGGTAGTGCTGTCAAATCAAAATATTCTGGATTTTCTCAATACAGAAATGCTTAAGATATATTACCACTGATTTTCATTAGAAAGTTGGAAATGGGTTTTTCTAGAATAAAATATCCATATTAATATCTTGCTAAGCAATACTAGGGAAGAAAATATACAAAAGGGCTCAAAAAGCATTACTGCAGGATTCTTAATGTTATATTTATCTTGGTGTCAAAGTCTTAAAATACCAAACAAAAACACTGAATTACAATATCCAGTTTGATTCAGAGTTACCTTCTTACCTAATTGAAGTATCTCACTTATTTATAACCAGTAGAATTCAGTTATGTATATATTAATTTTTCAAACATCAAACCCTAAATGTACCAAAGAGCTTCCTATATTAAAAACTGAAGTTAAATTTTAAGCAGTAAATCTTTCTGTAATGCAATTAACCATTTCTCTAAATTATTTGGTTGCAACCAAGAATGTCTTGATAGATCAGAGAGAGTTTTGACAGATCAGAGACAGAGACAGGCAGACATGTGTCTGTCTCACGTGGCAGTAATAATAGTTAACATTTATTCACTACATACTGTGTTTCATGCACTGAACTGACTGCTTAACTTAGATAGTATTGATATTTAATCCTCCTTATACTTCTGTGAAGTAGCTACTTATACTTCTGTGAAGTACCTGTTCTCATTTTACAGATTAGAAAGTTCCCCAAGATCACCCAGCTAGTCAAGTATGGAGTCGGATTTAAACCAGTCTGTCTCTAAAGGCCATGCTCCTTAAACACTGTCTAGGATACTTAAACAGCTGAACAAAGTGGGCAAAAAAGACTAAATATGAAAAAAGTAAGTCTTTGGGGATTAACTGATTTACCCAAATAAACCCAGCTAACAGGGATGTTTTTAAGTCTTAAATTCAGTATTCTTGCTATGCCATTAAATATTAAATATTTGATTTGCTCAAGGCAAGGCATGCCTCTGCTTCATGGCAAGAACCCACACAAGTTTTCTTGGTACTACAGATACTGTTTTTTCCTAATCCAGGGAATCAAATCATCAAAAAAAAAAAAAAAGGCAAAAAGTAACAAATTCAAGTTTATAGAACACACAGAAATTGAGACTCAAAGAGTTGACTTACCTATATATGATAAAAAGGACTTGAAATTTTTGCATAATGCATTAGCAGGTGTCTAGGGTATCAGTTAAAACTGACCTTTGAAGTCTGACTGCTGCTGCTGCTGCTGCTAAGGTGCTTCAGTCGTGTCCAACTCTGTGCGACCCCATAGACGGCAGCCTACCAGGCTTCCCCATCCCTGGGATTATCCAGACAAGAACACTGGAGTGGGTTGCCCTTTCCTTCTCCAATGCATGAAAGTGAAAAGTGAAAGTGAAGTTGCTCAGTCATGTCCGACTTAGCGACCCCATGGACTGCAGCCTACCAGGCTCCTCCATCCATGGGATTTTCCAGGCAAGAGTACTGGAGTGGGGTGCCATTGCCTTCTCGGTAAAGTCTGACTACTCAGGTTCAAATCCCAGCTCCACCATCTTCTAACTTCATGACCATATTCACACTCATTTAAACATTCTATACCTTAGTTTATTAATCTATAAAATAGGGATAGTAATAGTATCTACCCTATATAGTTTCTGTGAGGATTAAATGAGTTAATACATACAAAGTGCTTAGAACATTACTGCTTGGTATATGGTAAGCACTAACTAATTATCAGCAGCACTAGCATTACTCTTGCATATTAATAAGACATGTTTTTATTCAATAAGGAAAGCATATTTTGAATTTCTTCTTTCTATTTTAAGAAACAGTCATTGCTTTCTATAATTTTTCTAGAATCAAATTCTATTTCTTTTTGGAATACATCCTCCATTAGCTATCAAATATTATTTATTAGACACAATATATTGAACAAATGCCAGTTCATTTTGAAAACATTTTACCTTTTCTTCCATTAATCTTTTGATTTATTGAAAGAAGTCTGAAAAGTTATCAATGTTTATATAATTTTATGTGTAGAGTTTCACCATTTTATATTTTGAGGAAAAGCTCAAGTTATCTCCACAAGTTATCTCCATTTGTCAGTTTTATGTAGGACTAAAACAAAAATACTTGATATCTGAATCATGCACTTTTGTTGTGTGCTTAGTTATATTTCCAGGTTACATGGATGGAGAATATATAAAAAAATCAGATTCCAAAGCCCAGATTCTAAAAAGTGGAAGCGCTACAAAGTTTCAGAGTAACCAAGAAGAAAAGAAGGAAGAACTACAGAAAAAAACCTCATTTATAGATTCTGATGAAGTCGTGATAGCAGAGCACAAAACAGAATTAAGCAATTTCCAAGATTTTGAGTTGCAGAAAGGTAAGATAGAAATGGAAGTCAAAGTAAAAGACAGTAATGCTGAGATAATGAAAAGACAAGAATCCCAAGAAAAAGGGAGAGACATGAAAATGCCAAGAGAAGCAGCAGCCCAGGTAGAGAAGAGTGAGGCTGAAATACCACAAGGACAAGAAGCCAAAGTAGAGAAGAATGAGGCTGAAATAGCACAAGGACAGGAAGCCCAAGTAAAGAAAAGTGAAGTCAAAATACCAAAAGGACAGGAAGTTCAAAAAGAAGAGAGTGAAGTCAAAATACTATCAGAACAGAAAGCCCAAGTAGAAAAGAGTGAGGCCCAAGTACCACAAGAACAGGACGCCCAAGTAGAGAAAAGTGAAGCCAAGATACCAACAGGACAGGCGCCCAAGTAGAAAAGAGTGAGGCCAAAGTACCACAAGGACAGGACACCCAAGTAGAGGAACATAAAGCTGAAATACCACAAGGACAAGAAGCCCAAGTAAAGAAAAGTGAAGCCAAGATACCAACAGGACAGGACGCCCAAGTAGAAAAGAGTGAGGCCAAAGTACCACAAGGACAGGACACCCAAGTAGAGGAACATAAAGCTGAAATACCACAAGGACAAGAAGCCCAAGTAAAGAAAAGTGAAGCCAAGATACCAACAGGACAGGACACCCAAGTAGAAAAGAGTGAGGCCAAAGTACCACAAGGACAGGACACCCAAGTAGAGGAACATAAAGCTGAAATACCACAAGGACAAGAAGCCCAAGTAAAGAAAAGTGAAGCCAAGATACCAACAGGACAGGACGCCCAAGTAGAAAAGAGTGAGGCCAAAGTACCACAAGGACAGGACACCCAAGTAGAGGAACATAAAGCTGAAATACCACAAGGACAAGAAGCCCAAGTAAAGAAAAGTGAAGCCAAGATACCAACAGGACAGGACGCCCAAGTAGAAAAGAGTGAGGCCAAAGTACCACAAGGACAGGACACCCAAGTAGAGGAACATAAAGCTGAAATACCACAAGGACAAGAAGCCCAAGTAAAGAAAAGTGAAGCCAAGATACCAACAGGACAGGACGCCCAAGTAGAAAAGAGTGAGGCCAAAGTACCACAAGGACAGGACACCCAAGTAGAGGAACATAAAGCTGAAATACCACAAGGACAAGAAGCCCAAGTAAAGAAAAGTGAAGCCAAGATACCAACAGGACAGGACGCCCAAATAGAAAAGAGTGAGGCCAAAGTACCACAAGGACAGGACACCCAAGTAGAGGAACATAAAGCTGAAATACCACAAGGACAAGAAGCCCAAGTAAAGAAAAGTGAAGCCAAGATACCAACAGGACAGGACGCCCAAGTAGAAAAGAGTGAGGCCAAAGTACCACAAGGACAGGACACCCAAGTAGAGGAACATAAAGCTGAAATACACAAGGACAAGAAGCCCAAGTAAAGAAAAGTGAAGCCAAGATACCAACAGGACAGGACACCCAAAAAGAGGAGAGTGAAGTCAAAATACTACCAGGACAGGACGCCCAAGTAGAAAAGAGTGAAGCCCAAGTACCACAAGGACAGGACGCCCAAGCAGAGAAAAGTGAAGCCAAGATACCAACAGGACAGGACGCCCAAATAGAAAAGAGTGAGGCCCAAGTACCACAAGAACAGGACGCCCAAGCAGAGAAAAGTGAAGCCAAGATACCAACAGGACAGGAAGCCCAAGTGGAAAAGAGTGAGGCCCAAGTACCACAAGGACAGGAAGTCCAAGTAGAGAAAAGTAAAGCTGAAATATCACAAAGACAGGATGCCCAAACAGAGGAAAATGAAGCCAAGATACCAAAAGGACAGGGGCCCAAAGCAAACAAGAGTGAGACCATAATACCAAAAGGACAGGGGTCCCAAGTAAAGAAGAGTGCAACTAGAATACCAATAGGACAAGGGTCTCAAGTAAAGAAGAATGAGACCAGAATACTAAAAGGACAGGGGTCCCAAGTAAAGAAGAATGAGACCAGAATACTAAAAGGACAGGGGTCCCAAGTAAAGAAGAGTGAAACTAGAATACCAATAGGTCAGGGGTCCCAAGTAAAGAAGAGTGAGAACAGAATACCAATAGGGCAGGGGTCCCAAGTAAAGAAGAGTGAGACCAGAATACCAATAGGGCAGGGGTCCCAAGTAAAGAAGAGTGAGACCAGAATACCAATAGGGCAGGGGTCCCAAATAAAGAAGAGTGAAACTAAAATACCAATAGGACAGGGGTCCCAAGTAAAGAAGACTGAGACCAGAATATCAAATGGACAAACGGCCCAAGAAAAGGAGAGTTCAGAAGACAAAGAAAAGCAGGACAATGAAAAGAGAGATACAGGGAAAGATAAAGAAGAAAATGATGCCAAAAACAAGAATGTTCATGGAGAAAAGGACGAAGTTCAAGGAAAGAATAACTTGACAATCAAGGATAAAAAGTGGAAACCTCACAAAGGCGCAAAACCAAGTAAAGCTTCCTTTGCTTGTAAAGTACAACAAAAAGGAAGAGCAGTGGTAAATAAAAGGCCCATAAGACAACTGATTATTATGACTTCTGTCCTCCAAATACAAGTCATATCCTAGCCATTACTTAACTGTATCACAGTAGATTGCCTTTAAACTATACATCTGCAGAGTTTCTGCTATTCGGAAGTTTCAAGTTTTAGACCTCTTCAGTCACAAACCTCAACTTCCACCTCTGTTATAAGTTGATACTTAGATTTACTCAGTCAATAAAGACTGGATACTTTCTGAAATAAAACATTTCTATTTTAAAAATTAAAATAATTTCCTTTGACAAATATTTTATCTTTGTGATAGCCTGACCAATCAACCAACCAGTAATTCCTCCTGGTGGATCTGTTTCCAAGGCACTGTTTTAGCAATAAGGGGTGTACAGAAAAATATGAGTCCCTACAAATCAAGTAGCTTGTAGCATATACAATGACATAGTATGTATATGCGTGACAGTTTTTTTTTTTTAAGTAAAATCTAAGCATCAAAATGAAGCTTATGTGGACAATATAATACAAGTTAGCAACCTCTTTGGATGAGAAGGTGAAGGGATATCCTCATGAGGAAGAAAGTAGTATATGATGTATCTCAAAAGAGAGATGAGATACTGAGTGAAGTAGAGCAAGTAGAAGAAACCTAAAGGGATTAAAGACTGCCATGTTATGTTCCAGGGGAAGTAGGAAATTTTATTGTTGCAGCAGGCTCTTAAGCATTTGGTGGTATAATTTTGAAAAGGAGGGTTATAAAAAGATTCTGAAGGGATTTTAAAAATAAACCCAGAATTTATACTTTATTCATTAAGTAACTGGAAGCCTCTTGAGTGTTTGAGAAGGAGAGTGAAGCAAATAAAGTGTTAGTCATGTTAGAAAGCGTTAGTCACTCAGTTGTGTCTGACTCTTTGCAACCCCATGGACTGTAGGCCACAAAGCTCTTCTGTCCATGGATTATCCAGGCAAAAATACTGGAGTGGGTTGCCATTCCCTTCTCCAGAGGATCTTCCTGACCCAGGGATTGAACCCAGATCTTCCCTGGTGGCTCAGAAGTAAATACGGTTGCATTTAAAGGACAATACTCAAAATAGACTGAAGAGGAGAAACATCATAGGTAGTAAAACTAGTTAAGGGGCACTTGGAGTAGTAAATGATAGAGAATAAATAAAAGAGATAGATATGACATATTTTCTCAAAAAGAATCACTATTTAATAATAAATGACTATATATGAGTAATAAAAGCAAAATAATTGATGACTCCATGACTACTAAAACACAGTGGCAGACAATAACAAACAAGGAGCTAATTTGTGGAGCAGAAAAGGAATAACATATACTGAGTTTAAGGGGACAAACCATAACTTGTCACTTGAGGGGTCTGCAGCTAGTCCAACAGAGGTCACAGTTTTGAAGCCTTAAGAGTAAACGACCTCCTCAAAGGAGAAAGTACAGAGCTAGCAAAAGCACAGGTCTAAGAACTAATCTTGTTACCTGTACTATGTTGAAGAAGAAAATTAAGATATGGGAAGACAGAAGGAGGATCTATATAATGAACGTTATGATAATTAAGGAAGATGAGAATTTCAAAAAGAAACTATAATTAAAGGATAGCTGAGACTCCAAGGAGAATAAGAACAGAAATAGGCCACTGAAGTTGCTGTTTTGAAGATGACTGATAAACTTGTAAAAGGTACTTTACAAAATGAGATAGCCAAGAGAAGGAATGTAGGTGGGCAGATATAGAGACAAATTAAGTAGCTACAGGATATACCTTAACAATAAAGTCAGTTTTAGTCTGATTAAAAGTATAGATTTTAGGAACTGTATTTTCATGCTCCTACTATTCTGTGCTAGTTAACCCATACTCTGAATATTACATTCAGTTCTGTCATGTGGTGTGGATCAAATAGAGTGCCTTCAGAAGAGAAAGACTATGATGGTGTGTGTGCGTGTTAAGTCACTTCAGTTATGGCGACTCTTTGTGATACTATGGACTATAGCCTGCCAGGCTCCTCTGTCCATAGGATTCTCCAGGCAAGAATTCTGGAGTGGGTTGCCATGTCTTCTTCCAGGGGATCTTCCTGACCCATGGATGGAACTCGCATCTCTTTATATCCCCTGCATTGGCAGGCAGGTTCTTTACCACTAGTGTCACCTGGGAAGTCCATGATGATAAGGGAATTCAAATAATTTCAAGTAAGCAGAAAGTTCTACAGTCTCACCTGGGGTGGTAGGAGAGGGACACACAGGGAGAAAATGAGAATTATTTTCAAATATATGAAGGTTCATCATGGATTAGAATATTTTGTATAACCCCAAGGAAATAAGACCAATGAATGAAAGATACAAAGTAATGGATTTTTATGTAAGCAATAAGGAAAATCAGGATACCTAAAAGAGTATGAGCAAGAGTTTAATGTATACTTATGGTTGATTCACATTGTCGTATGGAAGAAGCCAACACAATATTGTAAAACAATTACCCTCCTATTAAAAATAAGTTTTTAAAACAAAGAGGAGTGCATGATCAATCAGTGGGAATGATGCAGAGGAGATTCTAAAGAATCAGCTAAGTGGTTGGAACAGATTATCTTTATGGTTTCTTCCAAATATGAGTTTATATTTCAAAGTACAAAATTCTTTTGGACTAACTGGATGTCTTCCAAGGAAGTTTTTCAAATTAATCTAATATGCTAGGATTCTTTAAAGGGGTTTGACCAAAAACAGAGAAAGAAACCATACTTTAGTACCTCCCCAAAGTATAAAACATTACATAAATGGCTCATGCTATTCAACCATAATCTGACAGGAGAAGCTCCACAAGTCAGATGACTGTGTGGACCCCTCCCGTGTGCTCAGAGCCCCGCACCTGGTGTAGAATCCTAAGTTAATTTCAGGAGTCTCAAAACTCCTTAAGACCTTTGATAAACTACATGGATTTATTAGCAAGACTGCATTGGGGAAAAAAATGGAGTGGAGGAGGAGAATAAATATTAACATGGTTGATATCTCTTGCATATATTATGCTAATCAGGAAAAATGTAACCAGAAGGCTTTTAATATAGTTTAAAATATTTAGGTTTTCATGACCCTTAAGTCATTTTTCTATAGCTCTCTGGGTTCAACTGGTAGTTTTGTTGTTGTTCAGTTGCTCAGTCATGTCCAACTCTCTGCAACTGCACTGACTGCAGAACACCAGGCTTCTCTGTCCTTTACCATCTCCCGGAGCTTGCTCAAACTCATGTCCATTGAGTTCGTGATGGCATCCAATCATCTCATCCTCAGTAACCCCTTCTCCTCCTGCCTTCAATCTTTCCCAGCATCAGGATCTTTTCAAATGAGTCAGCTCTTTGCATCAGGTGGCCAAAGTACTAGAGTTTCAGCATCAGTTCTTCCAATGAATATTCAGGGTTGATTTCCTTTAGGATTGACTGGTTTGACTCCCTGCAGTCCAACAGACTCTCAAGAGTCTTCTCCAAAACCACAGTTCAACAACTTCAATTTTTCAGTGCTCACCTTTCTTTATAGTCCAACCTTCACATCCATACATGACTACTGGAAAAACCATAGCCTTGACTATACAGACCTCTGTTGGTAGTTAGCTAGAGGATTTAGAAGGCTCTGACAAATGCAGTTTCTCTAAGATTTCTGCTAAGAAGCCGGGACCCTGCCAAGGCAACTACTAAAAAAAAAAAGACAGACTTTAGCAATCAGCTCAGCTGACTCCATACTGAAGAGTATATCCCTCTGAACCAAGGACTCAGAAGAGATGAATTCATAAAAACCTCCCTGTATCTTCTCCAAAATTTCTAGCTTGCAGTCAAAACATTTTTATCCCCACTAGAGGTTTCTTTGAAAGCAAGTAAGTCATACAATAGGAAACTCCAACTATGAAAATGGAACATTCTCTAAGACCACCAAAAAACAGACTAGTTAAAAACAATTGTTAATTCTCCCTTTAAGATACAGATATGAAAATTTTCCCTGGTGGCTCAGATGGCAATGAGTCTGCTTGCAATGTCGGAGACCCAGGTTCAATTCCTGGGTTGGGAAGATCCTCTGGAGAAGGAAATGGCAACCTACTCCAGTATTCTTGCCTGGAAAATCCCATGGACAGAGGAACCTGGCAGGCTGCAGTTCATGGCATTGCAAAGAGCGGACACGACTGAGTGACTAACACACATGAAAATCTTAAAGAACCCCCAAAAAAGGAAGGGAAAAAGGGTTAGCTATCAAAATAGCACCATGTTTAGCAAAATGATGCAAATATTAGTAAAATGAATATATGTACTTTCAAGATAGTTTAGATACAAAGGTAGGAATATAGGACTTAACAGAAAATCAATGGTGGTAAATTTTATCTTACAAGTAAGCTAACAAACATCAAGTGCCTGTTCACAAGAACATACAGGAAACATACAACAAAACTTCAAGTTGGTTGCTAAGAGAGTAGATTTTAAAAGTTCTCACCAAAGGGAAAAAAGAAAATTTGTAACTGTGTGAGGTGATGGATGTTAACTAAACTTATTATAGAAATCGATAATATATACATATATATCATATGTTGTACACCTTAAACTTACACAGTTATATGTCAATTATATCTCAATAAAACTAAGGATAAAATAAAGTATTATGCTTTCAGTTCAATTCATTTAAGTCACTGTCATGTCTGACTCTTCACGACGCCATGAATTGCAGCACACTGGGCCTCCCTGTCCATCACCAGATCCCGGAGTTCACCCAAACTCATGTGAATTTAGTCAGTGATGCCATTNAAATTTGCTGGCATATTGAGTGCAGCACTTTCACAGCATCATCTTTCAGGATTTGAAAGAGCTCAACTGGCATTCCATCACCTCCACTAGCTTTGTTCATAGTGATGCTTTCTAAGGCCCACTTGACTTCACATTCCAAGATGTCTGGCTCTAGATTAGTGATCACATCATCATGTTTAATATAAGCATACAAAGTTAGTGTTTTAATCTGTAGGGTTTATTATTATTTATGTGTGAATAGGCTGATAGATAAGTAGATGACTACACTGAAAACATCGTTTGTAACTCACAGGTCCCCAGAGGACAGGACATGCCTTATTAGGCAGGACCACATGGGGAATCATCAGGGTCAAGAAGAAGATAGAGGGAGTAAAGGGAATACAATAGGGGAGGGGCGGTCTGATTTGTTAGTTTGCATATTAAAGGTATGCTGGCAAGAGAGTTATTTTGAGGTCTCAAGGAATTGGGTAGGCCTAGAGGGGCAGCAAGGTCTCAGATATCAAAGCATCAGAAATACAGAAAAGAGAAAAGTATGAGTAATACAACAGACTTTTTAGTTTTTTGAAAATGTATTTTATTATAATTAAATTTTAATAATACCATCTGATTGTGACAATATTGCATTCCCTTCATCATGATATCCTATTGGAGAAAACTAGTCTATTTTTTAGGGTCAAGTAACAATTTGCATTTGTTTATTTTGTGTGTGTCTCAGTTGAGATACCAGAATCCATTAATCCATTAATAAGTCCATTTTCAATCTTCCCTGCATGCTTTAGTCTCCCAAATGAAACTTCTCATTCTCTCAAGCAATTATAATTTACATTTTAAAAACCTCTCTAGAATAGATCAGTGGAGAAGGCAATGGCACCCTACTCCAGTATTCTTGCCTGGAAAATCCCATGGATGGAGGAGCCTAGTAGGCTACAGTCCATGGGGTCGCTAAGAGTCGGACACGACTGAGCGACTTCACTTTCACTTTTCACTTTCATGCATTGCAGAAGGAAATGGCAGCCCACTCCAGTGTTCTTGCCTTGAGGGAGCCTGATGGGCTGCTGTCTATGGGGTCGCACAGAGTCGGACATGACTGAAGCGACTTAGCAGCAGAAAAGATCAGAGAATAAAATATAATCTTATCTCAGTGTGGAGAAGGCAATGGCACCCTACTCCAGTATTCTTGCCTGGAAAATCCCATGGATGGAGGAGCCTAGTAGGCTACAGTCCATGGGGTCGCTAAGAGTCGGACACGACTGAGCGACTTCACTTTCACTTTTCACTTTCATGCATTGCAGAAGGAAATGGCAGCCCACTCCAGTGTTCTTGCCTTGAGGGAGCCTGATGGGCTGCTGTCTATGGGGTCGCACAGAGTCGGACATGACTGAAGCGACTTAGCAGCAGAAAAGATCAGAGAATAAAAATATAATCTTATCTCAGACAAGTTACACTAATGTTATTATTTGTATTCTAGGAAAAACCCTAGACGCTATTAGTACCCTCTGTTTGTGTTTCTAAGCTGTGGATGATCTGGTCTGCTAATTGTGAGGATTTGAGCTTTCCATGTATTACCATTTCTGATTGTAAAACTACCCATGAACAGTATCAGAAACAATATTATACAAATCAAAAGCTGAGCACTTTTTTCTCTTCCCTCCTGAAGCTTGCTAAAATATCTAAGCAAATTATAAAAGCCATAAACCTGTAAAAAATTTAAGAAAACAGGAAAGACTGCAGAAATTAACTTCAAGCCAAAGAAAAGTTTGCACAAGAAAACTGATACATGGCTCAACTACAAAGATTGTTTTATGATCATGGTATTGCTAACATATTGATTTTTTTTCTTAATGTGACATGACTTTGTTGGAGAGAGAGCAAGAGAGAAGTAGAAAAAGAGGTAAAACCTTGATTTCCACAAGAGGAAGCTAGTGTACATTGTTCAAATTGTAAAAATCATAAAATATCTTAGTAAAAAAATATAAAATCATAAAATACTCTAGTATTGAATATCACCCAATAGCCAAACCTCCTTAACATAGTGAAAATGAAAGAAGAAACAAGGAGTAAGATTTGACAGGCCTGGTATATTAATTTTATAAAACAATTTGACTTTTAAAATACGTACAGGTACTTTGACATATTAAAATCAATAAATTAAGGTAAATTTTGAATTCCAGTGCATAATTTTAGAAAGATATAAAGTAAAAGTTGTTGTTTAGTTGCTCAGTTGTGTCAGACTCTTTTACATCCCCATGGACTGTAGCCCACCAGTCTCCTCTGTCCGTGGAATTTACCTAGGCAAAAAGAGTGGAGGGGGTTGCCATTACCTTCTCCAGGGGATCTTCCTGACCCAGAATCAAACCCATATCTTCTGAGTCTCCTGCATTGGCCAGCATGTTCTCTTCCACTGAGCCACCAGGGAAGCTCCAAAGTAAAAATTCAGTTCAGTTCAGTTCAGCTCATTTCAGTCGCTCAGTCGTGTCCCACCCTTTGTGACCCCATGAATCGCAGCACTCCAGGCCTCCCTAACCATCACCAACTCCTGGAGTTCACCCAGACTCACGTCCATCGAGTCAGTGATACCATCCAGCCATCTCATCCCTCTGAAGCTCCAAAGTAAAAGTAATCACCTTCCAAGGAACAAACACCTATACTTTTATTTTACTTCCTATTTCAGTTGTGGCTTTCAAACACGTCAATAAGTTGACATTGCTGAATATTGTATTGAGGATTTTTGCATCTATTTCATCAGGTGATATTGAGCTGTAATTTTCTTATTTGTATGTCTTTGCCTAGTCTTGGTATCAGAGTGATACTGGTTTCAGAATAAGTTCAGAAGTCTTCTTTCTTAAAAATGTTCATTACCCAAATTAGGAAAATTATGAACTATCGTACAATTATTCCACAACTAAACATTAGTTCTAAAGTCCTCCCTCATAAAAGTATGTAAGTAAAAGAAACTAACAGGTAAGAATGGATGAGTAAGAGAACTGGTGGTTTTAACTTAGATAATTTGGCTTTTCAAATAAGTACTGTGGTGACGTCTCTGGTAGTCCAGGGCTTAGGAATTTGCCTGCAATACAGGGGACACAAGTTCAGTCCCTAGTTGGGGTACTAAGCTCCCACATGCCTTGGGACAACTAAGCCCACATACCACAACTACTGAACCCACTCACCACAACTAGAGAGCTTGCATGCTGAACTACTGAATCCATACACCACAATGAAAGCGCCTGCATGACACAATGAAGTTCCCAACACAGCCAAATAAGTAAGTAAATTTTAAAAAACTAAATACATATGCTTTAATAAAAATTAAACTTAAATAATTCATGCAAACTTTGCATTCTGTAAGTTGATTTCAGAACAATATTAAGGAAAAGTAGTCTTCTAAGAGATAATAAATGCCTTTTTTTTTTCCTATTTCAGCTGTCACTTCAAAACCTGTTGGTATGTTTTCTTCTAAATCTCAAATATCCTGTGTTGAAAACAACCTACAAGGAATACTTGCATACTTTAGTGGTCTTCATTTCTAGCTTTGTAAATATACTATTTAGAGAACTGGAGAAAATAATACCTTTGTTAGCTTATATGTCTATTTGTGTTTGTTTCTGCAGGGACTACCTCAGAACAAACCAGTAAGTTCTTTATCTATCTCTTATTGCTAGTACACTTTGGTATCTAATGAGTAAAAAAATATTTGAATTATATAGTGATGACTGTCATAACAGTTTAAATCCCATTATTATAAGATTTATACTGGAGTACTTTAGGTTGAAAGTGAACACTTGAAAAACTATATTTTCCTCCATGCACTCCTGGAAACACATTAAATAACAGAAAAAGAATTTAAGGCAAAACTATGATGTCTAGAAATAACAAAAGAAATAAGCAGATGAAAATCTGAAACAAAACTATTCAAGTTTAAAAGCAGATGGATGAGTAATAACTAACTTGGCTAAGACAAAACATGAATCCCAGAAAATTCAAGAGAATTAAATCTAACAGTAGAACCAGAGGACTCAGAATTTCCAGACTGGGTAACATTTAACCAACATGTAAAGGTGGAAATGAAGACAGGATGATCAGCTGAAAGTTTGTTAAAAATAAGTCTATATAAATCATCTCTTCCACTCCTCTCAATCAAGCTTCTTTGATCCCACAATTTAATATTCTCAGGAAAAGTTGGATCAAAGGAGCCCTGGATACAGGGATTGTCTCCTTTATCTTTCTGACAGTTCATTGTTAGTGTATAGATATGCAAAAGATTTCCATATAATAATTCTATATCCTGAAATTTTACTGAATTCATTGATGAGTCCTAATAGCTTTTCAGTGGTATCATTAGGATTTTTTTTTTAATGTCACCTACAAACAGTGATAGTTTTATTCCTTCCTTTCCAGTTTGGATCTCTTTATTCCTTTTTCTTGTCTAACTGCTGTGGCTAGGACTTTCAAAACTATGCTGAATAAAAGTGGTGTGAGTGGGTATCCTTGTCTTGTACCCGAGCTTAAAAGAAATGCTTTCAGCTTTTCACTATTGAGTGTAATATTGGCTGTGGGTTTGTCATATGTGGTATTTGCTATAATAATGTACATTCCCTCTCTTTCCACTTTGTTGAGAGTTTTTATCATAAATGAATAATTAATTTTGTCAAATGCTTTTTCTCTGTCTTTTGAGATGGCCATGTGATTTTCATCTTTCATTTTTGCTAAGATATATTTTAAATCAGCATTCATTTTAACCTGATAAAGCCTTTTCATTATTTTTAAACATATAATATTTACTTACTTCTAATTTGTGTTGTGCTCATTGCATCCCAAATGACCATACTTCCATACTTCCATCAGGAATTATTTTCCTTTTATTTCATTTAACATTCCCTTTAGTGCCTGCCCTATTCTCTCTGCCTCACTTCTATAACTAAAATGTCATGTTTGATGTATGATATCATATGTGAAATGAATCGCTGGTCTAGGTAGGATGCTTGGGACTGAGGCACGGGGATAATCCAGAGAGATGGTGTGGGGCGGGAGGGGGGAGGTGGGGGTCGGGATTGGGAGTTCATGTACACTCTGGCTGATTCTTGTCAATGTATAGCAAAACGAATACAGTATTGTAAAGCAAAACAAACTAAAAAATAAAAATTAATTAAATAAATAAATAAAATGTCATGTTTGTTAGGTTATTTCACGATATACTATATGTCTCTTTCGTGAGGTGTCCACTTTCTTACTGGCTGTCAACTGAGGCCACTCTCGGATGTTACAGACTTCCAAAGTTTCTTCCTACCTTATTCTCTCAAAGACACACACAACATAGAAGCTTACATCTTCAAAGCCAGCAGAATCTCACTCCAGCCCCTAGAACTAAGCCATAGATTCTGTAACACTATCATGGTAGTGACTGTCCTATAACCTTTGCCAACTGCTATTAACTATAGGTTCTATTCTCACTCAAGTGGAGTGCGTTACACAAGGGTGTGACTCATTGGATTTACCTTAAAATATGGCTATCACATATGTTTAGTGGAGGAACAAGAAAGCCTAATCTTAAGAGTAAGAAATCAGTGCCTGATATTTAAAACTAAAAATATAAGAAACCACATATCGAGAAAGCAGCTTTGAAACATTTCTTGTAAGTCCCAGAAAAAGAGATTGCCGACAATTGCCTTTGAGGAGAAATATCCGACTATGAATATATTCACTAAGGAACTAATTACTTTTGCTACACATCTATAAAATGAGTTGACTTTAAAATTAGAAAACATATGACTTTCATAAACAAGTAAACATTAATAATATATTTGAGTATGTCCATTTTACATTGTGACTAAATCAAAAATATTATAAGAAAACCTAGTTTTCTTTCATTAAGCAAAGAATTTTACATTGGTTTTGTTCGTGTTTTGGTTGAGACTTCAAAATCCATCTGTAAGTTAGTTTCGAAATCTGCATATTCTGTTTGTGAAAAGGAAAACTTTTGAGTTTTGCAAGTTATAACTTCAATTTTTAATCACTCTTAGACAGAAATATTTTTATTTTTTCACTAAGAACCTTCTCTTTCTATTTTTAATCTTGGGATAATTTGGATCACTATTGTGAAGCATTTGCAATTTTGGAATGTGACCATTTTTAATTGTATAATCACCAAAGAAGAATATCAGAACCCATATTAAGATAACTAAATATGGGAAATTCAGTGGTGGTCCTGTGGTTAGGACTCTATGTTCTCACTGTCAAAGGCCTGGGTTCAACCTTTGGTTGGGAACTAAGAGCCCGTAAAAGCCACACAGCATGGCCAAAAAATTAAAAAAATAAAATATATTTATTAAAAAGATAATTAAATATGACACCATCTTCTTTTCCCTCCAGAAACTCACTTAAATGACTGAGGAAAAATAACAAAAGGCAAAAATCTTCTAAATCTATGTAAGAAATCCAAAAAAAAAAAAAAAAAATTACCTCAGAGAAAAGAAAATTTTGCACTTGAAAGCTAGAGTATTATGACTCAGCAATAAAAATAATTCACATAATCATGATATTGCTAACAAAATATACTGATTTACCACACAAAAAAAATATTCAACAGGTTTCTTTAAAAGTTAGATTCATGGAAATTGAATTGGAGAAGGATAGAAAAAAAGAGGCTAAGCACAGTTGCCCATAGTAGGCAGCACAGCTGCCCATAGTAGGAAGCCTTTATACACTATCCATATTTTTTAATCCTAAAATAGACCTTCTATAACCTAATATTAGTTAAACTGACACTCCAAAGAGATGAAAATGGAAAGGAAATTAAGGGCAAGAAGGAAATGGTCAGAGAATTGCTGTTTTTACTCACATAAAATAATCTTACTTTTAAAATACATATACGAACTTTAATATAGGATAAGTTTCACTTAAATAACTTATGTAACTTTTGAATTCTATAGTATGATTATAGAAATATAGCAAAGAAAATTAATTTCCTCCTAAGGGCAACAAATGCCTATATTTTTCTTTTTCTTATTTCAGTTGTGACTTCAAAACCTGTCAGTAAGTTCCTCTTTTGAATCTCAAATATTGTGTTTTCATATCAATTAACACAAGATCTTTGTGTTCTCCATCTGTCATCATTTATTTCTAGATTTGCATCTGTCATTTAAAAGTTAGAAATAATTGCTGTATCACCTTTAAGTTAACTTGTTTTTTTGTATTTGTTTCTATAGGAACTGTATCAGCACAAACGGGTAAGTTCCCTCTGTATTGCTTTCCACCAGGAGATGTTTTGCTCTCTTAGGAAAAAGAAAACATTTCCTTTCCTACACTTTCATAAATCTTGTTATTAAGAGTACTATTGGGATACTGAGGCTGAAAATTAAAATTTCGTTTTCCTCCAGGCATGCTTGGGAACCCATTAAATTGAGAGAAAAGACTTATTTTAAAAGGCTAAACTATTATGTCTAAGAAATAACAGAGGAATGCAAGCAGAAGAAAATTTGAAACAAAATTCTTAAAGCTTAAATGCTCTGTGATTTCAAACTTCATTGTGTTATAATATTCATAACTGTATGATACTAGCATAAAAACAGACATATAGATCAAGAGAAAAGGAGAGCCCAGCAATGAATCCATGAATATTTGATCAGTTAATTTAAAACAAAGACGCCAAGAATATGTAATGAAGAATTCCCTGGTGGCTCAGATGGTAAAAAATCTGCCTGCAATGTGGAAGACCTGGATCTGACCCCTGGGTTGGGAAGATCTCCTGGAGAAGGGAACAGCTACCCACTTCAGTATTCTTGCCAGGAGAATTCCATGGACACAGGAGCCTGGCAGGCTACAGTCTATGAGGTCACAGAGAGTCAGACATGACTGAACAACTTTCACTTTCTTTCTTTCAGTAAATGATGGTGGGAAAGCTGAATAATCACATACAAAAGGGTCAAACTGGACTTAATCACACCATACACAAAAATACAATCAAAAATAAACTTTAAAGACTAAAATGTAAGATATTCAACCATAAAAAATCTGGAAGAAAACATAGACAGTATATTCTTTGACATCACTCTTAGCAATATTCCAGGAGTATGTCTTCTCAAACAAGGGAAATAAAAGAAAAGTAAACAAACAGGACTACCTCAAACTAAAAAGCTTCGAACATCAAAGGACACTATCAACAAAACAAAAAGGCAATTCACTGAATGAGAGAAGATATATGCAAATGATATATGATAAAAGGCTAATATCTAAAACAAAGAACTCAATCATCTCAACATCTAAAAAAAAAATTCCCTCCAAAAAGAAAAAAAATTTTAAAATGGGCATAGGACCTATATAGACAGTTTCCCCAAAGAAGACACAGCAATGGCCAAAAGGTACATGAAAAGATGCCAAATATCATTAATTATCAAAGAAATGCAAATCAACAATGAGATAGCCATCAGAATCAGTTCAGTTCAGTTCAGCCGCTCAGTCATGTCTGACTCTGCAACCCCATGGACTGCAGCATGCCAGGCTTCCCCATACATTACCAACCAACTCCCAGAGCTTACTCAAACTCAGGTCCATCAAATCAGTGATGCCATCCAACCATCTCATTCTCTGTTGTCCCCTTCTCCTCCTGCCTTCAATCTTTCCCAGCATCAGGGTCTTTTCCAGTGAGTCAGTTCTTCACATCAGGTCACCAAAGTGTTGGAGTTTCAGGTTCAGCATCAGTCCTTCCAATGAATATTCAAGACTGATTTCCTTTAGGATGGACTGATTGGATCTCCTTGCAGTCTAAGGGACTCTCAAGAGTCTTCTCCAACACCACAGTTCAACAGCATCAATTCTTCAGTGCTCAGTTTTCTTTATAGTCCAACTCTCACATCCATACATGACTACAGGAAAAACCATAGCTTTGACTAGATGGACCTTCGTTAGCAAAGTAATGTCTCTGCTTTTTAATATACTGTCTAGGTTGGTCATAGCTTTTCTTCCAAGGAGTAAGTGCCTTTTTATTTCATGGCTGCAGTCACCATCTGCAGTGATTTTGGAGCCCCCCAAAAAAAACAAAGTCTGACGCTGTTTCCACTGTTTCCCCATCTATTTCCCATGAAGTGATGGGACCAGATGCCATGATCTTTGTTTTCTGAATGTTGAGCTTTAAGCCAACTTTTTCACTCTCTTCTTTCACTTCTTCAAGAGGCTCTTCAGTTCTTCTTTGCTTTCTGACATAAGGGTGGTGGCATCTGTATATCTGAGATTATTGATATTTCTCCTGGCAATGTTGATTCCAGCTTGTGCTTCATCAGCCCGGCATTAAGTTAAATAAACAGGGTGACAATATACAGCCTTGACATACTCCTTTTCCTATTTGGAACCAGTCTGTTGTTCCATGTCCAGTTCTAACTGTTGTTTCCTGACCTGCATACAGATTTCTCAAGAGGCAGGTCAGATGGTCTGGTATTCCCATCTCTTTCAGAATTTTGCTCAATTTGTTGTGATCCACACAGTCAAAGGCTTTGGCATAGTCAATAAAGCAGAAATAGATGTTTTTCTGGAACTCTCTTGCTTTTTCGATGATCCAACAGATGTTGGCAATTTGATCTCTGGTTCCTCTGTCTTTTCTAAAGCCAGAACTTGAACATCTGGAAGTTCACGGTTCACATACCATTGAAGCCACAGTTGGAGAATTTTGAGCATTACTTTGCTAGCATGTGAGATGAGTGCAATTGTGCGGTAGGTTGAGCATTTTTTGGCATTGCCTTTCTTTGGGATTGGAATGAAAACTGAACTTTTCCAGTCCTGTGGTCACTGCTGAGTGTTCCAAATTTGCTGGCATATTGAGTGCAGCACTTTCACAGCATCATCTTTCAGGATTTGAAGCTCAGCTGGAATTCCATCACCTCCACTAGCTTTGTTCATAGTGATGCTTCCTAGGGCCCATTTGACTTCACATTCCAGGATGTCTGGCTCTAGGTGAGTGATCACACCATCTGGGTCATAAAGATCTTTTTTGTATAGTTCTTCTGTGTATTCCTGCCATCTCTTCTTAATATCTTCTGCTTCTGTTGGGTCAATACCATTTCTGTCCTTTATTGTGCCCATCTTTAGGCTATCACTAAAAGTGATATTGTGCCCATCTTTAGGCTATTACTAAAAGTAAATAAATAAAATAACAAGTTTTGGTAAGGATATGAAGAAAAGGGTACCCTCATTATTGTTGGTGGGATTGTAAATTGGTGCAGAATTATGGAAAACAGTATGGAGTTTCCTTTAAAAGTTAAAAATAAAAATGCCATATGATCCAGAAACTTCACTTCTAAGTAGTTACTCGAAGTAAACAAAAATACTAATTTGAAAAGTGTACCCCAATGTTCACTACAACACTGTTTATAATTGCCAAGATATGGAAGCAACCTAAGTGTTCATTTAATATATATATATTGAACCTTTATTCATTTGTCTATTGATGAACACACACACATACACACAATGGAATATCACTGAGCTTTTAAAAAAAAATGAAATCTTGCCACATGCAACATAAATAAACCTAGAAGATATTTTAAAAAAAAAGAAACGGCGCCCAGTCATGTCCAACTCTTTGCAATCCCATGGACTGTAGACTACCAGGCTCCTCCATCCATGGGATTTTACAGGCAAGAACATTGGAGTGGGTTGCCATTGCCTTCTCCAGGAGATCTTCCCAACCCAGGGATTGGACCCGGGTCTCTGGCATAGTAGGCACATACTTTACCATCTGAGCCACAGGGAAGTCAAGAGGGTATTATGATAAGTGAAATAAGCCAAACAAAGAAAGACAAATACTGCATGATCTCAGTTATATGTAGAATCTAAAAAAAACAAACAAAATAAAAACAGACTTGTAGATACAGAGGACAAATGAGTGATTACAAGAGGGAAGATGGTAGAAGGCTGAGCCAAATAAGTGAAGGGAATTAAGAGGCACAGAGCTCCAATTACAAAATAAATAAGTTATGGACATGCAATATATAGCACAAGAAATATGGCCATTAATGTTTAATAACTGTGTATGGGGACAGATTTGTAATGTATGCAAATGTCAAATCACTATGGAGTACCTGAAACCAACATAATATTGTAAGTTAACTATATTTCCATTTTTTTAAAAGACAAAAAAAGAAATGACACCAGAAAACAAAATATCTTTTGAAACTTCTGAAAGTGTTTGATTCTTTGGGGAGGGAATTGGGGGATAAAGAAGTAAGTCATATGGTTAAATTTCATTATAGGCCAACAAAGCTTTTAATTTTAAAACATATATACACGTATTATAAAAATGCAATTTTTAAATTTTTATATAATTATGCATTTTTCTGATAATGAAAAACTGTTAAAGAGCTGTTTTCTCTTTCTCACAGAATAACACTAATTCTTCTTATCTGTGTTTGCATTTCAGTTACAACTAAAGAATCACCCATGAGTAAGTTCCTCTCATATTTCTCATATCTAATTGCTTGGAAATCCTATTACTCTCTCTGTTATTTCTGGTCTTAAAATTTACTGTGGTAGAGAATCTTTAGAAGAACAATCTTCTTCCATACAAACTACACTTAGGCTTTTGTTTATGTTGAAGAAAGACCACACAACTTGCTACCCAGTTCCTTTCTCTTTTTTTTATTTTTTTACTGTGGTATAATTGACATAGAACATTATGTTAGTTTCAAATGTACAACATAATGATTTGATACTTGTATACTTCATAAAAGAATCACCACAATACAGTATTGTAAAGCAAAACAAACTAAAAAAATTAAAATTAATTAAAAAAAAAAAAAAAGAATCACCACAGTAAGTCTGGTTAACATTCCTCACCATACATAGTTACAGAATTTTTTTCTTATGACAAAAACTTTTAAAATCTACTCTCTCATTATTAACTATAGTTGCCATGCTGTACACCACATCCCCATGATTCATTTATTTTACAACTGCAAGTTTGTGCCTTTTGATGCCCCTTACCCATTTTGTCCAATTCCCACGCTCAACCTTTGGCAACCACCAATTTGTTCTCTGTGTCTATGCTCTGTATCTTGGATTTGGGGGTTTGTTGCTTTCTTTTTTTCTTTGCATTCCAATTTAAGTGAGATCATACAGTATTTGTCTTTGTCTAGCTTATTTCCCTTGACATACTCCCCTCCAAGTCCATCCATCTTTTTATGCTGAACAGTACTCCTTGTATACATACACCACATCTTCATTCATTTATCTGCTCATGACACAAATTGTTTCTATATGTTGACTGTTGTAAATAATGGTGCAATAGACATGGGGGTGCATATATCTATCAAGGTAGTTTTTTCATTTTCTTTGGATAACTACTCAGAAGTGGAATTGCTGAATCATATGGCAGTTCTATTTTTAACTTATTAAGGACCTCCATACTGTTTTCCATAGTGGCTGCACCAATTTACATTTCCACCAACAGTCCACAAGCATTCCCTCTTCTTCGCATCCTTGCCTTTTTGATAATAGCCATTCTAACATGTGAGGTGATATCTCACTGTGCTTTTGATTTGTATTTCCCTGTTACAGTTTCCTTTTCCACTTTCATCTCTCATGGCCTAATGATGGGAAAGATATTTGCTTGCTCTGGCTTTTACCAGATCCAATTGTAAAACCATTTGTGAGAAAAGTATTACAGGAGACTTAGGAGGATGTAACAGTTCAAACACACTAGTTTACCACTCTAATGAAATTGGTGCTTTCTAAAAGCAAAAAAAATGACAGTTAAGGCATTAAAATGGCATAAAATTCAAAAGATAATCTAGGCAAGCTTCTTTTAAAACAAAGAAAAAGGTTAATTACAAATACAAAGAGTTGTACAGTAAACAAAACCACCATAGCACTATATAAGCCTTAACTGTGCATATAGGTTTGTAACAATGTAATCACTGAATATATTATTTTAATCAAAAATTGTGACAAAATATATTGGAAGGATTGAAGAAGGGAACATGCATCGTAAGGGAAAGGAGAGAGAATATGAGAAATAAAGCCTGGTAAGCAGTTAAAAATTAAGATGAACTACTATAAATCAAAAAATAACTCTATAAATATCTTATTTAGATAAAAACAGATATAAAACACAAGAAAAACAATCAAAGAATGTTAAAAGTAGTTCCTTCCAAGAAAGAAAAATAGGAATAAAGGGTGTAGGTCAGGATATTGTTGGGTTTTTTTCTTATGTTTATAAAATTATTTGAAGTTTTTAAGAATATATATATATTACTTCTATAGACTAAATCATAAACTTAAAATTATATGAATTTTAATCTGTTGTACTTTTTAAAGGCTTAGAGAAAATTCTAGTCTCTTATTAGACCAAAAACATCTATATCTTTATTATATTTCAGTAAAAACAACAAAGATGCTTCCCAAATATATTTTGATCTTCCACAATGTCTAGGGGGCTTTCATTTCTAACCTTCCAAAAGTTTAATATTCATTCCTAGCACCTTATTTCTCAGAATTCTGCTATATTATTAAGGGGAGTGAAAGTGTCAGTCTCTCAGTCATGTCCGATTCTTTGCAACTCCATGGACTGTAACTGGCCACACTCTTCTGTCCATAGAATTCTCCAGGCATGAATACTGGAGTGGGTAGCCATTCACTTCTCTAGTGTATCTTCCTGACATAGGGACCAAACCCAGGTTTTCTGCATTGCAGGCAGCTTCTTTACCATCTGAGCCACGAGGGAAACCCTTATATTATTAATATTTTCTTTAAAACATAATCATTTCTAATTAAACATAGTATGGAATAACATTCATCTGGGAAAGGTTTTCTACAGACTGTCGCTATAAACTGATACTTGCCATTCAGAAAACAAATGTGTGTAAAAACAGAAAAAATCATAAAGGAGAAAAAAAAATTAGGGATAAGAAAGAGATACTCAGCAGATGAAGAAAAGTGAGAGGATATAATGAGTTCCATCTGTCTAGTCTCCCTGTAGTTCTTCCAAGCTAAGGACCACGGAACCCCACAATGGGATTGTTCAGAATTACTAAGGGCTTCCCAGGTGGCACTAGTGGTAAAGAACCCACCTGCCAATGCAAGAGACACAAGATCCCCTGAAGAAGGGCACAACAACCCCCTCCAGGATTCTCACCTGGAGAATCCCATGGACAGAGGAGCCTGCTGGGCCACTCTGAAGCAACTTAGCACACACACACACACCTGTCTCTCACACTGTCATAATCATTCATTGAGAGGAAACTGATGTTGTGTAAACATCCTTTTTTGTGTTTTTATTGGAGGATATTAGAGAAAATAGCTATTAACCTCAAAAATGCAATACTAACCTTTTAGAGCTAATTCATATTTTTTTTCCTCTCTTTTAGAAATCTCTACAACTTGCAGTAAGTTACTTATTTCTTTCTCAATTTTGGTGTATTTCAGTCTTTTGAAATATATAAAACCCATTTCACACTTAAACATTTTCTGTTCTGGCTCTGATTTACCTGAGAAACATGGTTCTCTATTCCCTTTGGTTTCACAGTACATAAAATCCTTTCCATTCATTGAGCATGTTTAGAAGACAAAATCCCAATGACTGACCAAAAGAACAAAAGTAAGAGAAATGTCTCCAAAGATTGCTTGTAATGGGTTATTAATTGAAACTTCCGACATAATAAAGAAAAAAGGAAGATGGAAAACAGACCTAAAAATAAGAAAAAGAATGAAATAAGAAACCAGGGGCAGAAATTTTTTAAGTAGAGCAATTTTGACAGTCAATAACTGTCTTCAAAAACTTAAAGAAAATAAGTTATCTCTCTCCTGGTAGAGTTAAAAATCCCTCAGAATCTGTTGTGAAGGATTTGGTAACCCTATGAAAAAAATGTAATCAACACATGCTACTTCTCCATGTGTTAAATGGAAGAGATTTTAAAATATGTTTTACTTTCAAAATGTGTGTAATTACTCCCAGTAACTTCCCTTCTTCTATTGACTTACTTACTGTACAATGCTCTGATCACCAGCATTGTCACACTAAAGATTTAGACCATAAGTCTTCTCTATGGACTTTCCTGGTGGCTCAGATGGTAAAGCGTCTGTCTACAATGCGGGAGACCTGGGTTTGATCCCTGGGTCAGGAAGATTCCCTGGAGAAGGAAATGGCAACCCACTCCAGTACTCTTGCCTAGAAAATCCCACGGACAGAGGAACCTGGTGCTGGCTACTGTCCATGGGGTCACAAAGAGTCAGACACGACTGAGCGACTTCACTTTCACTTTTCTCTTTATCCTGAGAGGTTACTAACACATTTAGAAAGTAAAGATACTTTGACATAAAGGGGGAAATGCACTGATAAAACTGAAAATAGTTCCTAAACAACAAAAACTAGTGGATCACATATTTCTATATTTGGTGATAGAAATAAGAACAGAGAGAAGACAAAAAGAAAGAATGATGATTAAAAAATTAGTGAAAAATAGGGATATACTAAATGCTTTCAGTTTAATTCACTGCAATGTTTTTTAATGATGGGCTAAAAAATGAAGTGAAAAACTGGAAGAAATTATACCCACTCTAGCATCCCTGAAGTTCTACCAAACCAATTATTCAGAGATAGGAAAGAACTAGAACTATTCTTAAAGTCAAAGATGCTCACCCAGTATACTTTATTGCAACTGAGTAACTGTGAAGATGAGGCACTCCCTAAACATGCAAAGATTAGATAAGACATGGGTAACTGATCCAGGAAACCTAACCTTACTTATTTCTTTGACTTACTTTTAGATGTATCTTCATCTTTTGGTGAGTTTTCTAATTCTTTTTTTTTAATATAAATTTATTTATTTTAATCTAATTCTTAAATACGGTTTTCTCCGAGCCTTCTGGGAAATTTTTTGGAATTTTCTGTTTTCTCTGCTGAGTAGATTCAAATTTAGACAGGTGTTTTTGCCTCTTTTAATTTTATATAAGCAGAATTCCATTAGACTGCTTATAAAGGTTTAGCGAATGAGAACCTACTAATAAAAAAGAATGGAGAGTAAATCAAGGATTAAAACAAAATTCAGGACCATGGTTCATTTAAGCAAAGAATGAAGATGTGAAAGGGGGGCAAAATGTGCAACCAGGTAAGACAAAGAGGTATAGGAGCACCTGGATTCTGGGTAGATGGATTATTATTCTTTGAACTATACACAAATATATCTAAACTCATATTTTAGAGATATATATATATGCATGAAATATTTCCTAATGAAGTATTTTCTTAACTCCAGAGACATAGGAAAAGATTAAATGTGCAGTATCATTAGAATGATTATAGTGGCTCATCATCAAAAGCAGTAAATTTATAACGTGCATGAGGGACAATGAGAGTGGAAACAAAAATAGAACAGAAAAGAACAAGATTAGAAAGAAGACAAAGAAAGATTAAATAAAAGGTAACAAAAGCAGGTAAACAAAGATGGTATCCCTATAAAGAGAAGGATGGAAAAAGAGAAGAAAAGGAAAGGATATGAACTGAGCATGGGCTTCCCTAGTTGCTCAGATGGTAAAGAATCTGCCTGCAGTGCAGGAGACCCAGGTTCAACCCTGGGTTAAGAAGATCCCCTGGAGAAAGGGATGGCAATCCACTCCAGTATCTTGCTGGGAGAATTCCAGAGACAAGAGGAGCCTGGTGGGCTACAGTCCATAGGGTCACACAGAGTCAGACACAACTGAAGCAACTTAGCATGCATGCATGCCTGAACTAAGCACACAACAGAAAAAGAGAACTTTGTATAGAGTATTTTCCTAAAACTCAATATAATTCTATCACTTATCCTATTCAGAGGCAAGAAAGCATGCATATTGAATTAAATATGTATTCAAATCCACACAGCTATTAAGCAAAACCAAGGCTGAAACTGGATCAAAGTAGATTTAAAATTCAAACTCTTCTGTTTTTTTAATATTTCACCTTCACCCAGAAACCTCAGTCCCATATATAACTACTCTGTGATTAACGTTCATTCTTAGTATTCTTCTATCCCTAAATAACCTGTGGTTTTTATTTGCATGCATGTATATCTAATTTCATCAATTATATCTCATTTTTTGCTGTTAATAGCCTTAAAGATCCATGTTGCTATAAGTACATCCCATACTTTGCTTCTAGTTTTGTGAGGATTACAGAGAATATATCTCTCACATTTCCATTTTCCGGGGAGTAGACACATCCCTAATGTAATGTAGCAATTGAGGTATATTAGTAGCTCCTGAAAACCAGTAAGAAAAGGACAAAAAAAAATCCAATAGAAAAGTGATATCTCCACCACCTTCAATGCCCTAATGTCACAAAAACCCTAACTGGACATCTTAATGTGATGAGGAATGGTGGAAACAGTGTCAGACTTTATTTTGGGGGGCTCCAAAATCACTGCAGATGGTGACTGCAGCCATGAAATTAAAAGACGCTTACTCCTTGGAAGGAAAGTTATAACCAATCTAGATAGCATATTAAAAAGCAAAGATGCTTTGCCAACAAAGCTCTGTCTAGTCAAGGCTATGGTTTTTCCAGTGGTCATGTATGAATGTGACAGTTGGACTGTGAAGAAAGCTGAGCACCGAAGAATTGATGCTTTTGAACTGTGGTGTTGGAGAAGACTCTTGAGAGTCCCTTAGACTGCAGGAGATCCAACCAGTCCATTTTAAGAGATCAGTCCTGGGTGCTCATTGGAAGGACTGATGCTAAAGCTGAATACTTTGGCCACCTCATGCGAAGAGTTGACTCATTGGAAAAGACCCTGATGCTGGGAGGGATTGGGACAGGAGGAGAAGGGGACCACAGAGGATGAGATGGCTGGATGGCATCACGGACTTGATGGACGTGAGTCTAAGTGAACTCCGGGAGTTGATGATGGATAGGGAGGCCTGGCGTGCTGCAATTCATGGGGTCACAGAGAGTCGGACACGACTGAGCAACTAAACTGAACTGAACTGATGTGATCTCTTGAGGACTTGAGTTCAAATTCCTTGAGAAATATGTTCAGCAAATGGATTTCTGGTGTACAGAATAGACTAGGTAATTTCCATAACTGATGTACAATTTACATTCCTACCTGTGATCCGTGGCAGTCAACCCACTCCTACCCACTCCTATCAACATCTTGAATTGTGCCATTTGCAAATTTTGCCACTCAGGTGGAAGGAAGGTATATCAATGTTGAATTAATTTGCACTATTATCTCCATGGGTTTGAGCACTTCAATACATCCTTGTTAACCATCGTTTCCTTTTCGTGAACTTGAATGCATATTGGTTGTCACTTTTCTATTGGATTTTTTGACTTCTTCTTACTGGTTTTCAGGTGCCACTCACTCACCTCAATTACTACATTCCAGGTTTTAGGAATTGAAATATCTTCTCCCGCTCTGTCATTTACCTCTGAAATCTGTCTACTGTGTGCTTCCTTGAACAGAAATTCCAAATTTTGATGTAGTCATATAACTCAGTTTAGTCAGTTCAGTTCACTTCAGTTGCTCAGTCATGTCCGACTCTTTGTGACCCCATGGACTGCTCCATGCCAGGCCTTCCTGTCCATCACCAACTCCAAGAATTTACTCAAACTCATGTCCATTGAGTCACTGATGCCATCCAGCCATCTCTTCCTCTGTCGTCCTCTTCTCCTCCCACCTTCAATATTTCCCAGCACCAGGGTCTTTTCCAATGAGTCAGTTCTTAACATCAGGTGGCCAAAATATTGGAGTTTCAGCTTCAACATCAGTCCTTCCAGTGAATATTCAGAACTAATTTCCCTTAGGATGGACTGGTTGGATCCCCTTGCAGTCCTAGGGACTCTCAAAAATCTTCTCCAACACCACAGTTCAGAAGCATCAATTCTTCAGTGCTCAGCTTTCTTTAGGTACAACTCTCACATACATGACGAGTGGAAAAACCATAGCCTTGACCAGATGGATCTTTGTCGGCAAGGTAATGCTTCTGCTTTTTAATATGCTGTCTAGGTTGGTCATAACTTTTATTCCAAGGAGTAAGCGTCTTTTTATTTCATGGCTACAGTCACCATCTGCAGTGATTTTGGCACCTAAAAAAATAAAGTCTGCCACTGTTTCCATTGTTTCCCCATCTATTTGCCATGAATTGATGGGACCAGATGCTATGATCTTCGTTTTCTGAATGTCGAGCTTTAAGCCAACTTTTCACTCTCTTCTTTCACTTTCTTCAAGAGGCTCTTCAGTTCTTCTTTGCTTTCTGACATAAGGGTGGTGTCATCTGTGTATCTGAGGTTATTGATATTTCTCCCGGAAATCTTGATTCCAGCTTATGCTTCATCCAGCCCAGCATTTCACATGATGTCACTGTTTCCATTGTTTCCCCATCTATTTGCCATGAATTGATGGGACCAGATGCTATGATCTTCGTTTTCTGAATGTCGAGCTTTAAGCCAACTTTTCACTCTCTTCTTTCACTTTCTTCAAGAGGCTCTTCAGTTCTTCTTTGCTTTCTGACATAAGGGTGGTGTCATCTGTGTATCTGAGGTTATTGATATTTCTCCCGGAAATCTTGATTCCAGCTTATGCTTCATCCAGCCCAGCATTTCACATGATGTACTCTGCATATAAGTTAAATAAGCAGGGTGACAATATACAGCCTTGACATACTCCTTTTCCTATTTGGAACCAGTCTGTTGTTCCAAGTCCAATTCTAACTGTTGCTTCCTGACCTACATACAGATTTCTCAAGAGGCAGATCAGGTGGTCTGGTATTCCCATCTCTCTCAGAATTTTCCACAGTTTATTGTGATCCACACAGTTAAAGGCTTTGGCATAGTCAATAAAGCAGAAATAAATGTTTTTCTGCAACTCTCTTGCTTTTCCGATGATCCAGCAGATGTTGGCAATTTGATCTCTGGTTCCTCTGCCTTTTCTAAAACCAGCTTGAACATTGGAAGTTCACAGTTCACGTACTGTTGAAGCCTGGCTTGGAGAATTTTGAGCATTACATTCCTAGCATGTGAGATGAGTGCAATTGTGCGGTAGTTTGAGCATTCTTTGGGATTGATGAAAACTGACCTTTTCCAGTCCTGTGGCCACTGCTGAGTTTTCCACATATGTTTGCTGGCATCTTGAGTGCAGCACTTTCACAGCATCATCTTCTAGGATTGGAAATAGCTCAACTGGAATCCCATCACCTCCACTAGCTTTGTTCATAGTGATGCTTCCTAAGGCCCACTTGACTTCACATTCCAGGATGTCTGGCTCTAGGTGAGTGATCATACCATCATGACTATCTGGGTCATGAAGATCTTTTCTGTACAGTTCTTCTGTGTATTCTTGCCACCTCTTCTTAATATCTTCTGCTTCTGTTAGGTCCATATCATTGCTGTCCCTTATCAAGCCCATCTTTGCATGAAATGTTCCTTTAGTATCTCTAATTTTCTTGACGAGATCTCTAGTCTTTCTCATTCTATTGTTTTCCTCTATTTCTTTGCACTGATCACTGAGGAAGGCATTCTTATCTCTCCTTGCTATTCTTTGGTACTCTGCATTCAAATGGGTATATCTTTCCTTTTCTTCTTTGCCTTTTGCTTCTCTTCTTTTTACAGCTATTTGTAAGGCCTCCTCAGATAACCATTTTGCTTTTTTTGCATTTCTTTTCCTTGAGGATGGTCTTGATCCCTGTCTCCTGTACCATATCACAAACCTCCATCCATAGTTCATCAGGCACTCTATCTATCAGATCTAGTCCCTTAAATCTATTTCTTGCTTCCACTGTATAATCATAAGGGATTTGATTTAGGTCATACCTGAGTGGTCTAGTGGTTTTTCCACTAGATTTTGATGTAATCAAATAACTCAGCTTTTCACAGTATGATTTGGCTTATGGAGGTTTGAATTCTTTCCCAACTTAAACCTCATGAAGATATTCTTCAATTTATTCCATAAATTTTATATTACTTTAATCTTTGCTTTTTTCTTTAAAGCATCTACCAGTGCCCTTCATTGTACCATACTCCATCCCCAATCTGCCTGCTGTTAAAGAAACATTTTTCCTTTAGAATCAGGCCAAGTGGCTCAGTGGTAAAGAATCCACCTGCCACTGCAGGAGACACACATTCAATCCCTGGGTCAGGAATATCCCCTGGAGAAGGAAATGGAAACCCACTCCAGTATTCTATCCTGGTAAATCCCATGGATAGAAGAGCCTGGCAGGCTATAGTCTCTGGGGTCAGTCACAAAAATCAGACATGCTAAGACACACATAAGGGGAGAGCTCAAAATTCCCAATATGCGTCAACTCCTTAAAAGGGCTGAAAGAAAAGAGAATAAGAGTGGTACTTCTTTCTCTGTTCTTAAAGTACCATTAGAGTACTCACAGGCTTCCCTGGTAGTGCAGAGGTTAAAGCGTCTGCATGCAATGTGGGAGACCTGGGTTCGATCCCTGGGTTGGGAAGATCCCCTGGAGAAGGAAATGGCAACCCACTCCAGTATTCTTGCCTGGAGAATCCCATGGACGGAGGAGCTTGGTGGGCTACAGTCCACGGGTCGCAAAGAGTCAGACACAACTGAGCGACTTCACTTTCTTTAGAGTACTCACTACCCTGATGCAATAATTTATTAAGATAGCTGATTCCCCTAGTAGACCCCTCAATTCTTCAAGAGTCAGCTCAGTGTTCCATCTTGAATTCTGTTGCCAGCACCTAGTATTGTGTCTGGAACATACAGATGCTCAGTACATATCTGCAGAACAAATACAAGTAGACTGTTTGTTCTTCTAAAAAATTTGTGAACAGCCTGAATTACATAAAGACTAGAGTAGAGCAAACCTGGATTCCAGTTCCAGGTCTACCATTAAATAAAAGAGGATGAGAGTCTGATATTACTCATAAAAGGCCAGCAGATTCAGACCCATCCTGAGATAATGCTGCCAAGTTGACTAAAAGATCTTCTTTCAAAGCAAGGGTAGATCCTGGTTGCTTTGGGCAGATCTATCTCCCCTGATTATTAGCTGTGTGATGCTTGGTAACCTCTGCACTCAGAATCCTTATCATAGGGTTGTAGAGGATTAAATGATATAATACATAAAACTCTTATACAAGTGCTTGGCACATGATCATTTGTCAATAAAAATGACTCAACATTATTTAATGCTTCAAGATGATTTAAGCTTAAACAATGTTTTTATCAAGCATTTTAGCAAACCATGCCACACTCACTTGCTTATGTTTTATTTTAGGAAGATATTCAGCAACCCCAGGTAAGTTTTTCATTCATTAACTAATTCTTTTACCATTTAGAATTAGGAGGAGGAAAACATAAGCAGAACACTCTTTGACATAAATCACAGCAATAACTTTTTTGATTCATCTATGAGAGTAATGGAAAACAAAAACAAACAAATGGGACCTAATTAAATTCAAAAGCTATTACACAGCAAAGGAAACTATAAACAAAATGAAAAGACAACCCACAGAATAGCAGAAAATATTTGCAAAAGATGCAACCAACAAGGGGTTAATTTCCAAAATTTATAAACAGCTCATGTGGCTCAATATCCAAAAAAAACCAAACAACCCAATCAAGAGACTGGAAGAAAATCAAAATAGACATTCTTCCAAAGAAGACATACAGATGGCCAAGAGGCACATAAAAAGATACTCAACATCACTAATTACTAGAGAAATGCAAATCAAAACTACAGTGAGGGACAACTTCACACCAGACAGAATGGCCATCACCAAATAATAAATGCTGGACAGGGTGTGGAAAAGAGAGAACCCTCTGGCACTGTTGGTGAGAACTGATACAGCTACTGTGAAGAACAGTATAGAGGTTCCCTAAAACAGGGGTCTCCAACCCCTAGGTCACGAACCAGTACCAGTCCATGGCCTGTTAGGAATGGGGCCACACAGCAGGAGGTATATTTACAGCCACTCCCCAGAACCTGTGTTACTTCTGAGCCCAAAAAAAGAAGCTCACAAGGCCCACTGATTCTGCATTATGGTAAGCTGATAATTATTTAATTATATATCACAATGTAATAACAATAAAGTACATAATAAATGTAACATGCTTGAATCATCCCAAAACCATCCCACCACTGGTCTATGGCAAAATTGTCTTCCATGAAACCAGTTCCCAGTGACAAAAATGTTGGGGACCACCACTTTACAAAACTAAAAATAGAGCTACCACATGACCCAGCAATCCCACTCTTGGGTCTTATGATGACCTAGGGGGAAGAACAGATCAGGTGTTTGGGATTGCAAATACCCACTGCTATATTTAAAATAGATAACCAACAAAGACATACAGTATGGAACAGGGAACTCTGCTCAATATTCTGTAATGACCTAAAAGGTTATTTTCCAAACATTAGCTTAAATAAGTCTCATTTTTCAAATATAAGATCTCATATTTTCTTTGATCTTCTCTTTTCTTTCTCAGAAACCCTATTTAGTAAAGAATTTAATCATATGCATGAACAAAAAAGAATTAATATAATCTAACTATAAAGATGGCTTTGCAGATAGCTTAGTAGTAAAGAATCCGCCTGCAATGCAGGAAACACAGGTTCAATCGCTAGGTCAGGAAGGTTCCCTGGAGAATGAAATGGCAACCACTGCAATCTTCTTGCCTTCCAAATTCCATGGATGGAGGAGCCTATCAGGCTGCAGTTCATGGGGTCAACAAAAGAGTCAGAAACGACTTAGTGACTAAACAACAGCAGATACTACCAGTAAGTTCAATTTCTGTTTCTCAATTTGAATTATTTATAAACACCTAAGTCCATGAAAACATCCAGCTTTGGAAATCTCAGTATTCTTATTGTTATTGTATTCTCCTAAGTAACCACCTCAACACCCGGCAGCCTGTCTTGCTTCTGCTCTTGCTCCTCTCAGACATACATTATGCACACAATTGCCAGAGAGACCTTCTCAAAAAAAAAAAAAAATCAGAACTTGTAACCCCCTTGTTTGATACTTTCTAGTGAATCTTCATTTCACTTAGGGTAAAATACCAATGTATTTTCAGACTTACTAGGTCCTTACTTCTCTGACCTCTTCTTTATTTTCTTCTCTGCTTCCTAGGTTCTAATCACACTATTTTTTTTTCCCACTTCTCAAATTCATTCCCACCCCAAGCCCTTTGAAATTTCTCTCTCTCTCTCTCTCTCTCTCTCTCTCTCTCTCTCTGGAATACTTTCTCTCTAGATTTGTGCATGCTTAGCTCCTTGTTTAGGTCTCAGATCAAATGTCACTTCTTCATGCCTTCTCAATCAAGACAAATTAACTCTCCCCAGTAACTCTGTTATACTATCTCCTTTAACTTTCTCCATAACAATGATCACTTTTTGAAATTGTCCTTTGCATTTATTTATTTTCTTGTTGTCTCTCTCCAGTTCAATGTAAATTCCATGTGAATAAGAATGTTATCTGAGATTGTGTGTACTAAGTCACTTCAGTTGTGTCCAGTTCTTTGCAACTGGACTGTAGTCCACCAGGGTCCTCTGTCCATGGGATTCTCCAGGCAAGAATACTGGAATTTGTTGCCATGCCCTTCTCTAGTGGATCTTCCCAACCCAGAGATCAAACTCCCGTCTCCTGTATCTCCTACATTAACAGGCAGGTCCTTTACCACTAGCACCACCTGGGAAGCCCCATCTGAGATTATGAATGGCTAAATAAATTTGTGAGATCTACATATATGGAGAATAGAATATTATGCAGCCACAAAAAAAAATGACATCTTGCCATTTGTGACAACATGAATAAACTTTAAGGGCATTATGCTAGTGAAATAAATCATACTAGGACCATAGTATCTGTCTTAAATGTAAAATCTGAAACAAAGAAAAAACCAAGTTCATAGTTTCAGAGGACAGATTGGTGCTTACAAGAGGTGGGGCCTGGGAGGTGAGAGAAATGGATGAACTTATTTTATTTTTTTTAGTTTAAATAAATTGAATGAAAAAAAAAACACCTTTTCTGACATTCTTGCCATTGAGTCCTTAGCACATAAATACTACCTGGTACCTGTGAATATTTGATCATATAATTTAAAGTTTTTTGTCTATTAGATTATTAGACTATGAATCATTTGAAGAGAGGAACCAACTTTTTTACCTTCACAACCCTGTTACTTAGTACAGAGAGGATATTCTAAGAACTGTTTGTTGGATAAATTGGAAGAGTGAATGAAGACAGTTTCCACTTGTGGCCTTTTTTTTGTGGGAGAAGGGGCAATCAAGTGCAATTATTCATGGGTAGCGAAATGTGTAGGAAGAATAGGTTCCTTTATGTTTCAGCAGCTATAGGAGCCTTGTGTCCACCTCTTAATGTATGAGAGACTTTGGTAGGTGGACTCCACTCTTTTATTTCACTTTCTGACACTATGCAAGAAGTGAGAGAAACTGACTTGAAATTAACTTCTGTACTTGTCATGTCTTTCCACTCTTTAATTCAGTTGCTGCCTTTTTCAGTATTTGTACACCATTCTTGTAAATCTTGAATTTTATCATTATTAGTTACCAGGATAATGTTTTTCTCTATTTATAATATGAATTGCTGCTGCTGCTAAGTTGCTTCAGTCGTGTCTGACTCTGTGCAACCCCATAGATGACAGCCCATCAGGCTCCCCCATCCCTGGGATTGTCCAGGCAAGAACACTGGAGTGGGTTGCCATTTCCTTCTCCAATGCATGAAAGTGAAAAGTGAAAGTGAAGCCATTCAGTCATGTCTGACTCTTCACGACCCAATGGACTGCAGCCTACCAGGCTCCTCCATCCATGGGATTTTCCAGGCAAGAGTACTGGAGTGGGATGCCATTGCCTTCTCCGATAATATGAGTTAACCCTCAAAATTACTAACAACAAATAAGAAGATAAGAAAGAAAGGGGGTATATTAATATAAACATAGCTGGAAATGAAAACTACCAGCTGAGCAACAGCCTCCTAGTCACTACTGAATCTGGAAGCCTAAAGGAAACCAGAATTTAGAATTTGAAAGGAAATTTGGGGTATGTCAGCTATTCTTAGAATACAATAAAAAAGAAACAAAATACTTTCCACCCGGGATGAAGGATGAATTCTTTTCAATGGGAGATATTGTACCTCTCTTTTGTGGGAGTTGATAAATAAATTATAAATTGAGCCTTCCATTATTTGGGAAAGAAGTGAGCACCCTTTCTTTCCCTTTTTTGAGCAGCAGGAATTGGCTAGAGTTCTCTTAGTTCCAACACTTCAACCAACGACTAATGTTGCCTCTTTTGTTATTCTCTCTGCATTTTTATATCATCACTCTCCTAAGTATAATCAGTTAGTCTGGAAATTTGTATTTCTCTTAGTCATTATAACTTATCCCAGGAGATTTAATCCTGAACTTTGTCATAAATGATGGCATTTAGTTTCTTCATATTTATCAGCAGTTAAGGGACTGATGGATAACGCAGATGCAAGGGAATCCAAGAACTAAAGAAATTCAAAATTCTGCAAAATCAAACCAGATTTTTCAGCAGTAAAAAAACTATTTTAAGGTTTTAAAGGAAACTCTGTATTCTTCAAGAAATCAAAGGACACTCAAATTGACAGTAAACAAGGATATTTCTGCATAGTACTGGAGATATTACCAAAAATGAATCATTCGCTCTATCAAGAATACCTTATTGAGTCTTAAAATGAAGATAGCCATTGTCTTTTTGGGACTCCAGTCTTGTCAAGATGACTGGCATTATATTTTCCTACATTTAATATTCTATGAGCATGAGCACGCTAGTTCGCCTTAGTTGTGTCCAACTCCTTGGTGGACTGTAGTCCACCAAGCTCCCCAGTCCATGGGATTCTCCAGGTAAGAATACTGGAGGAGGGTTGCCACACCTCCTCCAGATGATCTTCCTGACCCAGGGATTGAACCCATATCTCTTTAAGTCTCCTGCATTTGCAGGAGAATTCTTTACCACTAGCACCATGAACAACCATTGGAAGCTTTGGTAACATGTCCCCTGGGAAGACAGAAGCTCACAGATTGTGAATGCTGAATGGGAACTTACCAACAGACTTTCTAAAGCACTCTCACAGATGAAGAAATAAGTCTAGAGGTTTACTCTTCTGTTCAGAATAACTTTCTAGAGGCTGATAAATTGATTTGTACACTCACTTTCTCATCCAGGGCACAGAGATCAAAAGAATTTAGGCAAATGTAAGCTATTATGGTACTTTTATTCTTATCTTTCTCCTTCCTCCTTTTTCTCAAACTAGATTTTTTTTTTTCCTCTAGACTAATTAAGAGAAATTTCTCTATTGCTTAAACTACTGACTATTTTTCTAAAAGCTTTTCCATCTTCTGCCTATACTATTTGGGAACATAAAGGCACCCAAAGGAATTTACCCACTTCTACACGGAGAAGGCAATGGCACCCCGCTCCAGTACTCTTGCCTGGAAAATCCCATGGATGGAGGAGCCTGGTGGGCTGCAGTCCATGGGGTCTCGAGGAGTCAGACACGACTGAGCGACTTCACTTTCACTTTTCACTTTCATGCATTGGAGAAGGAAATGGCAACCCACTCCAGTGTTCTTGCCTGGAGAATCCCAGGGACGGTGGAGCCTGATAAACTGCCGTCTATGGGGTCGCACAGAGTCGGAGACGACTGAAGTGACTTAGCAGCAGCAGCAGCACAGAGGTTTCAACAGACATTCTCCAACAAAGAACACTAAAATCTGCAAAATGCTTCAAGTATTAAAATGAGCTTTGGGAGGCTCAAGAGTAAGGGGATATATGTATGCTTATAGCTGATTCACATTGCTGTACGGCAGACACGAACACATTGTAGAGCAATTATCCTCCAATTTAAAAAAATAATCCTATCATAAACTATAATGGAAAAGAATACTTTAAAAAACAATGTATCAGAGCCTCCTCTAAAATTACCCTTATCTGGCCAGGGTGACGGCCAGGATGTCCACTGCCTTTGCACATCCAGTGCTGGTTTGAGAAATGTAAGGAAACTAGTTGTTCTGTTCATTTTTTTTTTTCAACCTCCTGAGTCATGTGGTTCTGCAAACAAATGCCTTCAACCAGAATTTAGACCACTAAGAACTTGCACAGAAAAACACACACTGAATTGTGTTAAACCTCTACACTGGGATGAAGTTGAACCATGTACCACACTCTGAACGAAATGAGAACTGTGTGTATGTGTGGTGTGTGTGTGTGTGTGTGTGTGTGTGTGTGTGTGTGACTGCATGTAGGGGTAGTATGAGTGCATTTTCTCTGGCTTTAAAATTTTAAAAGAAAAATAAGCCATAGAGAGCAGTACTTCCCAAGGGTCATTTATTGCCCAAGTTTATGACAGTAGTGATACAAGTTTTTGCAACTTGAATTTGCCTCAGATTTCTCTGTCCTAATGCTTACTTTGCACAAGTATTTAAGCTATGGTATTGAGTATCACTCTGTCGGAAATACCACTCTTGCTGAACTGTCTTGATCATTGACTAAGACACAGTTTCTTATTTATGTAAATACTTGCATCCCAATAGCCAATGGGCATTGGATGCAGAACCTAGAGCCAGTTTTCAGGAACAACTGCAAACCTAATGTGGTACTGTGCATCTATTCATAAAACACTTAAAACTGTGAAAATATGGTTTAGGGTTAAGTGTAAACCATATTTTCACACTGCAAAGCATATTTTCAGTTTTAAGTGTTTTATGAATAGACGCACTGCTGCTGCTGCTGCTGCTGCTGTCACTTCAGTCGTGTCCGACTCTGTGCAACCCCGTAGATGGCAGCGTATCAGGCTCCTCCGTCCCTGGGATTCTCCAGGCAAGAACACTGGAGTGGGTTGCCAGTTCCTTCTCCAATGAATGAAAGTGAAAAGTGAAAGTGAAGTCGCCCAGTCGTGTCCGACCTTCAGTGACCCCATGGGCTGCAGCCTACCAGCCTCCTCCATCCATGGGATTTTCCAGGCAAGAGTACTGGAGTGGGGTGCCATGGGAGTCACAGTACCAAATAAAGGTGGAAAAGGCAATGGCAACCCACTCCAGTACCCTTCCCTGCAAAATCCCATGGACGGAGGAGCCTGGTAGGCTGTAGTCCAGGGATCGCTAAGAGTAGGACACGACTGAGTGGCTTCACTTCCACTTTTACTTTCATTCATTGGAGAAGGAAATGGCAACCCACTCCAGTGTTCTTGCCTGGAGAATCCCAGGGATGGGGGAGCCTGGTGGGCTACTGTCTATGGGGTTGCACAGAGTCGGACATGCCTGAAGTGACTTAGCAGCAGCAACAGTACATAAAGGTAAATGGAGAACTCAGTTCAGTACCAGTTCATTTGTACATTTTGTGGGAGGGTGCTTTTCACATTAACTGCCCATCTGTGTAATTTATAGTCTGACATGATGTGTTAAAAAAAAAAAGTACATAGTATAAACCCATTAAGGATCTGAGGGAAGAGAAGAAGCTTAATGTAGAACTAAGCTTTTAAAGTATGTCTTTTTGTTTTTTTTTTTTAATCCTGGTCTTGTTGCAAATGTTAGTTATGCCCTATTCATATCACAGTTAGGTGACTATGCTGTGATATGGTCTGTATTCATGCTGCCCTAGATACTTTTGCAATTATTTGTTGCACACTTGTGACTGTCCCTCTTAACTTTGTTTTATGTAGGTAATTTGTAAAAGGTTTCTTAAAATTTGGGGTTTTGCTTATTTAATTTTGAATAAAAGCTAAATTCATAATAAAAAATGTGTTTACATGTATAGGCTAATGCTGACTTGTTTTGTATTTCAGTCAGAACTATACTACTTACCGGTAAGTTTATTAGCATATTTATAACACTAGCATATACTGGGCCACTATTGGATACATAAGATTTTATTAACAGATTTTTCACTTTCAGATCAAAGGTAATTTAGAGTTAGAATGAACCTCAATGGCTTATATAAAGAATAAACTGACAGATAAATTGTTATATCAAGAGAACTGATTTGTCTATTTAAAGAAATTTATATGTCCATACTAGGACAGAAAGAAAAATATTAATATTTTAAGGATGCAATGGAAGTAGGAAAGGAAACTAGTCATAGAATTAAAGAAAGAGGGGAGAGGAAGAAGGAACTAATTGAAGAGGTATCCAAATTTTATACACATTATACTGTTTAATTAAAAAGTAGAAAATTAAGGAGAGAATACAAGAATAATGCATATACTATGTTTCTGCTAGGACTTCCAAGAAAAGGTAACTAACTGGTTTGGAAGCTAAGTACTAAAACAATGCAAAGAAATATTTTAGGTAAGCCTAAGATAGTCGGTCTTGGTCTTGTTTTGTTTGGAACTGCTGGGAAATTTTCCAGGAAGTTACTTTTCTGTGGCTAGTATCTGGAAAACATATGCATGAAGACGTTTAGATAGGTAAGTCCATCCATAGCCATAAATCAACTTTGCAAGTTCTAATGCTATTATTTCACTTTCTGTGTTCCTCTCACATTAGTGAGCCTTCTTTAGAAATTACTGACAATTTTCAGAAAAGTTTAAAAGTATCCATTATAAGACTAAATACCACAAAACAAATAAAAATACTTTCAAAATGTAGATGACATCTATACAGAAGATAAGAGTCTAAGATGAAAAAAACATAGGTAAAACTTCACTGTAACATCATATTGCTTTCCTAAAAGATTTTAATATTAATAGTTCTTTGCTCTGGGTAAGAAGGGTATACAAAAAATAACCTCTCAACAGAGGCCCTTCAAATAGAACACTAAGATTTCTGAGATTAATCAGACATTAAAATGATCTTTCATGAAACACAAAGAATCTCAATTGCTTTGAAATTCCCTTGACTTTTCTTTTTGGAGCACCCTCTAAAAATTACATGATTGACAGTTTTGTTTCAACACTCACACGTAGAGAAATTTCTTTATTGGATATATTTTCATATACTACACATTACTTATGTCTTTATTTTTCTTTCTGTTTTCAAGCACCTGTATCAACCATCAGTAAGTTCCTTTCAAATCCTAAAATCCATAGGCTATTGGCTATTATAGGGTCAGTGGTCTAAAACCTCAATGCTAATATTTATGCTTTCTCTGTGTGATACAGATGAATAATTGATGATGCTGTGAAAGATTAAGAATCAACTATATATTATAGTGTGTATATACACACACACACACACACACACACACTCTGATGAGAAATACTATTACCAGTTTTTGATACTGCATCCAATGTGACATTCATAAGTATAAACAAAGAAATGAGAAAAATTAATAAAAGTATAAGAAGAGGGGAGATTAAGTGGTATGACTTCTTGACAGGTCCAAAAATGGTATAAACCAATTGCAATGGTCAAGAAAACAATATCTAAATAGGCAAAGTGAAGAAGATAATTCACTTTGCCCTTCTACCAAAATAAAGGAGCCCTAACTCCAGACATCGGGTCTTCTCTTAGAACACAACAGAAGCATCAACTGTATAATCCAATTTCTTCAAAGTAACAGAGTAGAAATGATACCACAGCTAGCACAAGTTTGACCTACCAGAAACATCTGTTTAGGTCAATAGTTTCTCTATTGACAAATGGTTGAAGAACATGTACCATTAACTTGCCCAAAAGAAAAATTCAAACAGTAAACATTTGGAGGAATATTAAGCCTCAACTGTTACTAAAAGGGGCTTCAGGTGGTAAAGAATCTGCCTGCAATGCAGGAGACTCAGGTTCAGTTCCTGGGTTGGGAAGATCCCCTGGAGAAAGGAATGGCAACCCACTCCAGTATTCTTACCTGGAGAATTCCATGGACAGAGGAGCTTAGAGGGCTACAGTCCATGGGATTGCAAAGAGTCAGAAATGACTTACTACTAACACTACTACTTTTTGTGTCACTAAAAGAATTCCAATTTTAATTACTATGATGTATTTCTTATAGGTATTACATGAGCATAAATGAAAATCAGTGATGCTATTAGTAAAAACATTTTCAATGTGTTTCTAGATTTAGTTATCTATAGATTTAAAGGTACATAGCAAGTCTTCAAAATGATTGTGTGTTTTAGTGGGATTGCTGGGTTCCAAGAGTGGTATTGCTGAGTCACATGGTAGCTCTATTTTTAGTTTTTTAAGGCAGTGGGTCCCCAATTTGGGCATTACTAAGGACATAAAACAAAAGAACACAATTTCTAGAAATATATTTATAACTAAGTAAACACCATGCTAAAATCTAAAAGAGAATCCAAATACCATAGAATTTGTTGTTAATATGATAACATATAACTTTATAATTAGAACTGACAAATGTTTTTTCTCTGAATCAGGATTTGCTGAACCAATTGGTAAGTTTTCCTTTTCCTCAACTGTTATGTCTTTTAATTTAAATACTAATCTGAAAGTTATCCCTATAGTTTTTTACTGATATAATTAACATATAGCATTCTATTGGTTCCAAGTGTATAGCATAATGATTCAATATTCATAGATATCATGAAATGAACACAATAAGTCTAGTTAACATCCATCACCATATATAGTTACATTTGTTTCTTGTGTTGAAAGCTTTTAAGACCTACTCTCTTAGCAACTTTCAAATATACAATATATTATTATTAACTATAGTTACCATGCTGGACATGACTATATAAAGGATGCACAAAGGAATGAGCTCCTCTTTAATGAAGACTTTCAAGCATAAATTTCCTAGTTGGCAGGAATTTTATAGACCCACTGCAGGTGGGTAAATAGACTATGGTCCACTTCATCTAAAAGCTAAAGATTAAGCAAAAAGACAGATGTACTCCCGTGTTCAGAGAGCATTATTTACACTAGCCAAAATATGGAAGCTATACCTAAGTGCTCATCAACAGATGGGTGAATAAAGAAGATGTGGTATATATATATATACAATAGAATATTACTCAGTTATTAAAAAAAGAGTGAAATTCTGCATTTGCAACAACATGGATGGACATAGAGAGTATTATGTTTAGTGAAATGAGTCAGACAGAAGAAGACAAATATTTTATCACTCAAAAATAAAGCAAATAAATGACTATAACAACACTGAAAAAGACTCACAGATACAGAGAGTGGTAACCACTCACAAACCCGTGGTTATCAGTAGGGAGAAGAAACAGGGAAGAGGTTAGACAGAAGTATGAGATTAAGAGACACACACTATTATGTATAAAATATATAAGCTACAATGATATACTGTACAGCTCAGAGAAATATAGTCATTTTTTGCAATAACTTTAAATGGAGCATAATCTATAAAAATATTGAATCACTATATTGTACATCTGAAGGTAATATAGTATTGTAAGTCAGCTGCACCTCAATTTTTAAAAGAAGATGTTATGATATAACAGCACAAAACCTGAGAATTAAGGTACTTTCCAGTCCCAAGACTGTGTATCTTACATTCTCATAAATGACCACCTTGCTAGGACTCACAGCATCAAATTAACTGATGTAGAAGTCTTTGAGCTTTTTGAATATTATTTTATAAGATTCCCTTACTGAACATTTACAAGGGATATACATTGTATACTTAATAGTTTAAAAATAATAACAATAATTATTTGTGCTTTTATTTTAGCAAAAACCTCACCACCTCTTAGTAAGTACAGTATCTTATAATTCTACTGACAATAGTCTGTTGCTGCATGCACAGGACTATTATTACTTTCTATGATTGCTATTTTACAGTGGAGCAGAAATCAAGAACTTTATTGTTTCTGTCAATTATTTTGAAACTAAAAGCAAATCAAAAAAGTAAGCATAGTACATTATCATTCAATCAGGTCAACGGACTTACCAGCGACAAAGAAGAACATTCTTACTAGAGATAAAAATGAGTCAAAGCTGAGAATTAAAAATCTAAATCTTATACACAGGATCCAAAAATTTAGTTGAGAGTCTGAACAAGTAAAGAGAATAAAAGAATAGACTATCCCTATGTTTCTTCTGGGGCTTCCCAGGTGACACCAGTGGTAAAGAACCCATCCACCAATGGAAGAGACAGAAGAGACTGGATTCCATCCATGCTTGGTTGGGAAGATCCCCTAGAGAAGGGCATGGCAACCCACTGCAGTATTCTGGAGAATGCCATGGACAGAGGAGCCTGGTGTACTACAGTTCATAGGGTTGCAAAGAGTCAGACACTACTGAAACGAATTAGCACACACATGTTTCTTCTGAAATTACAAAATTAATAAAATAGAAACAATTAGGATTAATATTACAAATAGGATGAAGACAAAATCCTAAAAAATAAAAATTAGGTAGGGAAATGGAAACAGCAAAATGCAAAAGAATCAATGACTACAATTTATCTTAATGAATAGAAGCAGCACATAGAATTACCATCAATCCAATTCATACTAACAAAAGTGAAAGTGAAAGCGAAGTCGTTCAGTCGTGTCCAACTCTTTGCAACCCCATGGACACAGGCTCTTCCGTCCATGGGATTTTCTAGGCAAGAGTATTGAAGCGGGTTGCCATTTCCTTCTCCAGAGAATCTTCCCCACCCAGGGATCGAACCCAGGTCTCCTGCATTATAGACAGACGCTTTACCATCTGAGCCACCAAGGAAGTCATGCTAACAAAAGGAGTTGTACTAATAAGAAAAAATATGTTTAAAAAATAATGGTCCACATAAGCTTAGATTTTGTGATAACTGATGATAAACAATCAAAAATTGTCAGATACTGTAGACTAAACCTTAGGAAAGCCAACTTCAAAAGTTTCAATTATAAACATAGAAGATCATGTATAAAAAAGTGAAGGAATTAATGTTTAAGAGATTTTGCTGTGTTGGATTATAGTGCCAAAGCAGCCAACATGGAACTTTAAAGATCCGAAATAATATACACATAAAAGACCACGGAAGTACGGGCTCTGGGGTTTGGAGGCTTAAGTATAAATGCAGACTTGACACTGAACTGCCTGCTCTTGGGCCATTTACTTAACCTATTTCTACTAGTTCTTTCATTGATAAAATGAAGGTAACAATTATAGCCACCTCGTGGGATTTCAGTGAGAATTAAAATAGTTTAATCAATTGGAACAATGCCTAGGCACATGTTAATCAATCAATTATCACTAGCTATTATAATTATTTTGTACTCAAGAAAAAGCTATATCCAAGATTTTTAGACTTCATTTATTTCTTTTTTATTATAGAAAAAGATGTGAGAGCCAGAGGTAAGTTCTTTCCATTTCTCCACTCCAAATCATTTCAGTTTAGCTGTATGTATGTTTTTACTGAATCTGGCTATTTCGTGTCCAACATTAATGTTATGATGCCTCCTTTTGCCTTTTTCCTTTCAATATCCAAAAGTTTGCTAATTAGTAGGAAATTGTGATTTTAAAACTGTAACCAAACTACAAAATGTGATTCTTTAATGGGGCTTAATAATGCCATGAAAGTTTTTGTGCTCTAAGGAAATTAGATGTTGAAATAACTCAAAGAAGCATATGATTAATTATACAATCTATAAGTTAAACTGCACTCATTTACATTTGTTTATAGGAGCTGCTGAGAAACCCATGCTTAAACTTTTTTCTATTTCTCAGCATAAGTGATTTGGGGATAAATAAGCTCATAAAAAATTTTTGATTACTCTGACAATTAACATACCCAAATTTGAAAACCTCATATTAGTATTTCTCATTGTATACTCAGCCCTGAGCGGTGAGGATTTTTAGAGATTACTGACAGTTTGCCGAAAAGCTTAAATGCACTGAATAACTAAGAGGGTATATTCCTCAGAACAAATAAAATTCACTTTAAAAGAAAAACAACATAGACTGGAGTCTACATAAAAGGGAGTCAACAATAAGAGAAAAGAGACAATACATATGAGAGGCTATTAAGAAAGGATGAATATGAGTTGTTCAAAGATAAGTACAAATGATTAGGGAAAGTAATGGGCTCCCCTTTAATAAAGAGCCCCAGTAATAAGCTTCTCACTTAGCAGAGATATCACAGAGGAGCTACAACAACAAGTGGATGATGAGACTAAAATTTTACCACAGTTCTCTCCAGTCGTGGCACTTAGCATGGCACACACCAATAAAGGACCATTTGACCAGGAACTATAGCAATACATAACCACGGCAGAGGCGTTTGTGCTGGTTGGGTGTCATTTTATAAGATTTCCAAATTGGAAAATTTTAAACAGGAAAATGTACTGCTCAATAACCGGTTAACAAATAACTACTTGTTTGTGCTTATATTTCAACAAAAGCTGAACCACCTAGTGGTAAGTACATTATTTAACTTGTTACTTAATGACTGTTAAGTATAAAGAATTCAACTAAATTTGAAGGTTGTCATGGTCAGTTGGACACAAGTTAAGACTTTTCAGTTATTGAAAATTTTCTTGAAATTAAACCTCACTGATTTGTAGAAAGAATAGCTAAGAACCTCAGCATTGTATCAAGTCAGCTGACTTGCCAAAACACAAAATAACATTCTCAGGAAAAGGAATCAGGAGACATTTAAATAATTTAAATGAAATAAATTAAATGAGTTGAAGCTAGGAAAGGAAAACTGAGAAACAAAAGAAATGAGTGAGAGTAAGGGAAGAAAATCGTAAGATGAAATTTATAAATCTTATTCCTAGCTCCCCAAAGTCACTCAGATGCCTAGACAATACAGAAAGTGAATAAAAGAATTTGCCATATATATATTTCTCTCAGGATAGATATATTTGAGAATGGAGGCTACCGGGTACACCCAGGATTGTGCTGGGTGGGTCCCTCGTCACGGGAAACAAGCGGGGGTGAGTGTCGCAGCCTGTAGGGTGACTAGCAGGAAATGGTACGCGAAGCGCGCATCTTCGCGACTTTTGACTCTTACTGTACTCATTCCCCGACGGACCGCAGCAAGGGGGAGGGGGTCGGGGAAAGGAAAACCTTGCGAAATGGAAGACAAGCGCTCTGAAAAACTAAAACCACACATTCTTTTTTGAAAGAGTAAATGGTAACTGACAAAGAGGACCAAAGGTAAGAAAAGTTAGAATAAAAAATGGGAAAACTACAGAAGGAGGAAACAGAAAGAAGCAGGTATTTGCCAGGTTCTGAAGACATCAGACATACTTCATAAGTGATTGTGTTGACAAGGATTCCAGCATCAAAATAATTGTAACAGAAATCCTTGTTCTTCTTAGTTGTCATTTATAAGATTCCTCAGTGGGAGATTAACAGGGGGAAAATAAGCTGTACCCATAATTGACTAAAACAACATGTCTCTTGTATTTCAGCAAAAGCTACACCACCAGTTACTAGTAAGTAACACTGTCATATTTGTAATTACTTTATTAATGGACTATTATAGGGTACATGGACTATTATTAACTTTGCTGGTTGTTATTTTCAGTCAGGGACAAGTTAAGAATTTTACTGAATTCCTGGAAATTAAATGCCACTTACCTGTAGAAAAATAACCTGTAAAGGATATTATTCTCATTCCAAACCAAAGGGGAGGAAAACATATACTAAAGTTGTAAGTTAAATGAATTGAAGCAGAAAGCGGAAAATAGAGAAATAAAAGAGTACAAAATGAGGAGGAAAGAACTTGTTAAATAATTAAAGTTTATACTCAGTACCCAGAGGTATACCTGGGAAGTTAGATATCAGAGTAAGAAGTAAATAAAAGACAGTACAACATTCTGAGAAACACTCTTTCTTGAAACACCCTCTTCCCCCTTGAAACCACATTTCACTCTCCTTGCTTTCTTCCCACATTTCTTGCCCTGAATTAATCTCATTGTTATCCACCTCTTCCTCTTCCTGGTTCTTAAATGCTTGTGTTCCTCATAACTTTCTCATGAGCCTCTTTCTTCTCCTCAGTTGCTTAAGCAACATTTTAAAAACTGTAAGTCTCATTGTAGGATGTTAACTGCCGTTATCTATAGCTCCAGTGCAGTTCTCACTCCAGAGCTCTGGTTTACATTGTTTTCATACATTCAGCACCTATTTATAAATCTATTAAATTCAGACAGACTGATACTACTAAATACAACAGATATGACTCTTGCCCTCATGAAGCATGTTACAACCTTATGGGAGAAACAATTAACAAATAAACTCTAAATATATAAACAATATAACTGACATTGTTTAATACAACCTGGTACTATGCCTGAGAATTATAAGGGAGGCCAAAGTCGATCCTATAAAACCTTATAAATCTTAATTTTTTTCCTTCTAATCTGTTTACTTCTCTTCACTCAGCAATTTTGGAGATTCCTAAGAGTTTCCCTGAAAGCATAAATAAATCAATAAACTGAAACAACAAATATACAAAACAAAATCTTTTTATAATAAAATAGCAGATGAATTATATAAAGGAAGAATAAAGGCCAGGTTTCGCCAAAAAAAAAAAAAAAAGTGGAAGATGATGAACAAGATCCAAAGTTCAAATGCAATAACATCATACCATAAAGCATTTAACTGTCTTTGGATCTGACAGGAAGTTACACCTACAAAAGAAATTAATATGACTCTACCAGTTATTTCAAAAAGAAAGAACATGAAATTTTCAAGACACACCAACTCGTAAAGTAACTTTTTATTAATTACTATAGCCTCAACTGTTCTGAAAATTCCTTGATGTCCCTTTTCTAGAGCATTCTCTGATGCAAGAATAAAAATTTTGTTCTAACTTATAAACCTTTATTAAATTCCTTATATCTTTTTGCAAGCAAGATGAAATTCATTTATTTCCTTTTTGCTTCATTTTAAAAGCCTTGCACCATTCATCAGTAGGTACTTTTTTCAAATTCTGAATAGAGCATGAGCTACGTTTAATTACCATTGCCATCATCAGTTTCAACTGTGGAAGAACTCAATGATCATATTTCTCAATATTTCCTCACTATCATAATGTTAAGAAAAGACTAAATCACTGAAAATAATTGTACATATTAAAATAAATATTATTCTAATTGTAGTTTAAATTTTTGTCGACTCAAAATCAGAATTCAATGTGATATTCATAAATATAGGCAAAGAGGTAGATCCAGTCAGCAAGGGTATAACAAGGTGAAGAGAAATTAAATGGCCTAGTTTCTGGTAAGAGCTCCATATGCAACAAGAAACTAAAAGGTGAAATTATCTCCAGGAAGATAACTTGTTGCAGAAAGATAGAAACTTTCCAGGGCCTGAGAGCCGGCTCTTGTCTAACACTCAAAAATGAAGGAGATACACATGCTGAAAAAGCAAGAGACCTTACTGGAAAGGAACACCCAGGCAGAGAGCAGCAGGGTAAGGTAACCCAAGAGAATTGCTCTGCCACATTGCTGACAGTCTCAGGTTTTATGCTAATAGGGCTAGCTTCTGGGTTGTCTCTGGCCAGTCATCTGCTTGGCCCATCCTCTGACTCAGGGTCCTTCCTGACGGCACACAGATCTCTCAGCCAAGATGGATTCCAGTGGGAAAGATTCTGGGAGGTTGGTCATCTCCTCCCTCTTTTGGCCCCTCCTGAATTTATCGGACCTCCTATTGTGAGACAACTCAGACAAGGGGTTATCATTGTGCCTGGCCAGCATGAGTGGTTTTCATCAGTGTTTCCCTAACAAACTCACTGTAGGAGAAATCCAAGATATATTGTTATGTATATTCCATGAGGAGGAACCAGGAACCTGCTTCACCACTACACTATTGTTTCTTGATTGCTCTTTCTTTGTTTCTGCATTCTCTCACTTCCCAATTAGCAATTGTTTGAATCTGCATTTTGGTACTCAAGGAAGGTCTAGAAGGCTGAAGCCTTTTTCCCACAAATAAGAAATGAGGAACACAGAAAGGCTTTTGTTTCCAGGAGGACCCCACCAGGTCCTGCTTGTTTCAAGGTTACCTGTGCTTCTGACTAACCAGCTCTATAAACCAGAAGGTTCAATTACCCACCTCCAACTCCGGATGCCAATCACAAGTCCAGGTTGTTACCTGTATTTAGTTATAATGCAGGATTCCCATGACCTTTTCCTTGCATTCATTTGCTAGAGTGGCTCACAGAATTCAAGAAACCATTTACAAGCTAGATTCCTGATTTACTACAAAGAATACTAAAAGACAAGAATTGACAGCAGATGAAGAGATACATAGGGCAAGGCCCCAAACAAAGGCGCTTCTGTCCTTTGGAATCTGGGGAAGCATTCTGACTCCCCAGCCTGGAAGGGCTTTGAACTCCCTCCATTTGGGTTTTTATGGAGGCTTTAAAACATTAAAATGACCAATTAATCATTAACTATAAGTGATTAACTCAACCTCTAGCCCTTCATCCCTCCCAGAAATCAAGGGGTGGGACTGAAAGTTCTAACCCTCTATTCAAGTTTGTTTCTTCTGACAACCAGTCCCTGTCTTTAGGTGATTTTCAGAAGTTACTTCTTAACATAAACCCAAACTCATTGGAAAATACCTTGATGCTGGAAAAGATTGAAGGCATGAGGAGAAGGGGACAACAGAGGATAAGATGGTTGGATGGCATTACCAACTTAATGGACATGAGTTTGAGCAAGCTCCGGGAGTTGGTGATGGACAGGGAAACCTGGCACACTGCAGTCCGTGGGGTCACAAAGAGTTGGGCACGAATGAGCGACTGAACTAAACTGAACAAAGACAGTAAAGAATCCACCTGCAATGCAGGAGACCTAGGTTCCGTCCCTGGGTTGGGAAGATCCCTGGAGATGGTAATAGCTACCCACTCCAGTATTCTTGCCTGGAGAATTTCATGGACAGAGGAGCCTGGCGGGCTACAGTCCATGGGTTCACAAAAAGTCGGACAAGACTCGGTGACTAACACAGATGTGATGGAAAGGGGTTCATTATGAATAAAAAGACACCCATTCTACCTTTATGGCTCTGAAGCATTTTCAAGAACAGAGGATAAGGAACCAATTATCACAAAATATGCTCAGATAGCTCTTAATGCTCAGGAAGAGTTTTGGGAGCTGTAAGCTGAAATGGGGAGAGGGCAGAGGGTTAGAATTGACAAAAATTTTAAACGACAACTAAAATAATATATATTTTATGAAAGGACATGAAGAGTTTCTAGTAATATATTTAGAACCAAGTTGCATATAATATTTAATATCTAGGAATAGTCTAGAGGCCTAAATGTAGTAGTTTATTAATACAACAATATAATGCATTAAGATTGTTTCTAACACATTTTTCTCTAAATTATTATTTGCTAAATTAATTAATAAGATGAGTTTCTATCTTTAAATTATTAAATCCATTAAAGTAAATAAAATTCTGTAATAGATTTCTATAGTGGTAATTTATTTTCAATTTTTCATGAAGTCTTTAATCTTTTTAAGTTCAGTCAGTTCAGTTCAGTCTCTCAGTCGTATCCGACTCTTTGCGACCCCATGAATCGCAGCACACCAGGCCTCCCTGTCTATCACAACTCCTGGAGTTTACTCAAACTCACATCCATCGAGTCAGTGATGCCATCCAGCCATCTCATTCTCTGTCATCCCCTTTTCCTCCTGCCCCTAATCCCTCCCAGCAGAGTCTTTTCCAATGAGTCAACTCTTCACATGAGGTGGCCAAAGTACTGGAGTTTCAGCTTTAGCATCATTCCTTCCAAAGAACACCCAGGACTGATCTCCTTTAGAGTGGACTGGTTGGATCTCCTTGAAGTCCAAGGGACTCTCAAGAGTCTTCTCCAACACCACAGTTCAAAAGCATCAATTCTTCAGCGCTCAGCTTTCTTCACAGTCCAACTCTCACACCCATACATGACCACTGGAAAAACCATAGCCTTGACTAGACGGACCTTTGTTGGCAAAGTAATGTCTCTGCTTTTCAATATGCTATCTAGGTTGGTCATAACTTTTCTTCCAAGCAGTAAGTATCTTTTAATTTCATGGCAATCACCATCTGCAGTGATTTTGGAGCCCAAAAAAATAAAGTCTGACACTGTTTCCACTGTTTCCCCATCTATTTGCCATGAAGTGATGGGACCAGATGCTATGATCTTCGTTTTCTGAATGTTGAGCTTTAAGCCAACTTTTTCACTCTCCACTTTCACTTTCATCAAGAGGCTTTTTAGTTCCTCTTCACTTTCTGCTTTTTAAGTTAGTTTTATGCTAATTAAGAAGATTTGCCAATGAATTTGTAGACCAAAACTCCACTGATTAACAAAAAGAATAAAAAGCAGAACCAATAAATCATAGTTTAAGTCACACATTCTTTTTTGAAAGAGTGGATGGTAACTGACAAAGAGGACCAAATGTAAGAAGAGTTAGAATGATAAATGGGAAAACTGTAAAAGGAGAAAACAGAAAGAAGCAAGTATTCGCCAGGCTCTGAAGACATCAGAACTGAACATCAGACATACTTCATAAGTGATCATGTTGACAGGGATTCCAGCATCAAAATAATTGCAACAGAAATCCTTGTGCTTCTTAGTTGTCATTAAAAGTTCCTCAGTAGGAGATTAACAGGGGGAAAATATGCTCTACACATAACTGACTAAAACAACATGTCTCTTGTATTTCAGCAAAAGCTACACCACCAGTTACTAGTAAGTAACACTGTCATATTTGTAATTACTTTATGTAATGGACTATTATAGGGTACATGGACTATTATTAACTTTGCTGGTTGTCACTTTCAGTGAGGGACAAGTTAAGAATTTTACTGAATTCCTGGAAATTAAATGCCACTTACCTGTAGAAAAATAACCTGTAAAGGGTATTATTCTCATTCCAAACCAAAGGGGAGGAAAACATACTAAAATTGTAAGTTAAATGAATTGAAGCAGAAAGAGGAATATAGAGAAATAAAAGAGTGCAAAATGAGGAGGAAAGAACTTGTTAAATAATTAAAGTCTATACTCAGTACCCCGGAGAAGGCAGTGGCACCCCACTCCAGTACTCTTGCCTGGAAACTCCCGTGGACAGAGGAGCCTGGTGGGCTGCAGTCCATGGGGTCGCTGAGAGTTGGATACGACTCAGTGACTTCACTTTCACTTTTCGCTTTCATGCATTGGAGAAGGAAATGGCAACCCACTCCAGTGTTCTTGCCTGGAGAATCCCAGGGACGGTGGAGCCTAGTGGGCTGCCGTCTATGGGGTCGCACAGAGTCGGACACGACTGAAGCGACTTAGCAGCAGCAGCATACTCAGTACCCAGAGGTATACCTGGGAGGTTAGAGAACAGAGTAAGAAGTAAATAAAAGATAGTACAATATTTTGAGGAACCACAGGTTTTTACAAGTTGATAGGACACAATTGGAAAGGAATGGTATTTAAATAAATTGAACAGAAAGAGGAAAAATAGAAAACAAAGACTCTGAATAAGAAAATTGGAACAATTAAGTTTTAAAAATCAAACTGACAAAATCATCTCCCAGTGATGAGGCAGCAGATACCCTGATGTTCTCATCATCTCTCAGCAACAAGCTTCCAGCTTTGCAGCAGCCTTCATCCCACATCACCAGTTATGACCTCACTGACACTTTTAATTTCTTGACTTTTCTAATGTCTCCTGTTTCATTTACCACTATCGGGTCTTTACTTCCTAACTCCATAGACATCACTCTTGTCACTTACAGGACAATACCTCCAAATCTTCTGGCCCACTTTTCATCTATCAGAACAGCTTTTCATGTAATCTTGGACTAATTCTGCCATCCTCCTCTACACCAATACTTCCTACACTGGGTGCTACAGGAAAATAACACCAGCCGTACAGACATGTGCCTCCATTGACTCATGGCTGACAGCCTCGTACTCAAAACTGGCCACAATAACTCTTTCCACATCCCCTTGCTCTCCCATTCTCCACAGAAACTATTTGAAATAATCTTTGTGACACAAATATAAAATCTCTCCACACCTTTCACTCCCCACAGGGACCACGCATTATGTTGGATGAATAAAAGTAAATATTACATGCAGTTACAGATTTCTGCCACCAAATAACCTGCAGGTGAAGCCTTCCATTTATCTTCCCTCCAACTACAGTAGTAGTCAGTAGCCTCGTCTCTCCTATCAAAGAACAGTTCCTCTCCCTTGGATCTGGATTCCATCACCATTCATCAGTTCTGGGAGCTCTCTGCAACAGTCATCCCACTCTGCTGAATCTTCAACCTTACCCTCACTATTGCATCCTACCCACTAGTATCATACATTCATATTATTTTTATACTTTTGTAAATCCTCTGGTGACCCTGTCGTGTCTTTCATCCTTTAATTATTAATAGGTGGTCTGTTTACAGCTATCACTTTAAAATATGTAGCCTTGTTAGCAGTCATAAGTGTTTACACTTATGTTTTAAAGTAATGAGTTGGCCAAAAAGTAAGTTGGGGTTTTTCCATATGATAGTACGGAAAGAACCCAAACGAACGTTTTTGACCAACTCAATGTGTTGCTGAGGCACTAGTCCAACTCCTTGACTTTTTTCATGTATCATCACTTTATTTTCAAGACATATTTATGTCACTTTATAATCACCTTGTTAGTTGCTCTCACTTTATTTTCAAAATCTATCCTTGGAATCATTAGTTGCTTCTAACTACTTCAGCAGTGAAACAGTAGTCACCACATAAGCTTACTCTGAAATCAGATTTCAAAATACCAGATCATAACTTCTAATTACTGCATACTGTTCACTGACCAGTATGCATCCACCACAGTGGATCCACAGTGTACTTATCCACTCCCTTGGTGACTGATGGCAAAGTCTCCATCAATGATCTAGATCAAAGAACTAGAGCATGTTCTCTTTATAATTTGTCAATTATATATCTAGAAGGTAAACCTGGAGTAGTATTGCTGATAGGTAAGACATACAGATTATTTCATTCCTAGATTGCTTTTCAGAACTATTGTAATAATCTACAGTCTCTACAGCTCTTAAGAATATGTTCCCTTCACCTTCTGTGCTGGAGAGCACTTGTTTTTATCTCTCTTTCTAGTCTTTCCATTTTGGTTGATTCAAAGAAGTTCCTTGCTATTTTACTTTGCTTTTCAATGCCTACTGATGAGTTCACATATATATTTATATACTTACCAGCCATTCAAGTTTTCCTTTTCCTATTCATATATTTTGACCATTTTGCTATTTGAGTTCCCATCTCTTTCTTGTTATTTATCTAGCATCTTTTGGATAAAGTGGATATTAATTATCCGTGACTTCTTTGTCTTGAAAACATCTCCTCTCAATCTGCCATATGTCCATGAACCTTGTCTATAATATTTTTGGTTAAACAGAAACACCTTTGATGTAGTTAAATACATTTGCTTTTCATATCATGTGCTTTAGAGATTCTAAGAAGGCCTTCCCTACATCCAAGACCATTGGAAATGACCTTTTATTTATTTTATTTTTTTAAATCTACAGCTTTATCTTTCCCATTTAGGATTTTAATCTATCTATTGATGACGCTTTTCCTCTGCAGAGTATAAGCTTCTTAAGGTTTCCCAGCACAGCAAGCTGTCTTCCATAAAAGAAAAGCTCAGTAGTTCCTAAAGGGTTTTAATACTTAGAGAGACTGAATGCTGCTTTAGTCCAAATATCTACCACATTGATAAAACTATGTATTTTTTAACGTGACTGATTTTATTTTCTTAACAATTAACAATTAAGTCTAAATGTAAATAAAGGACTAGCACCTCCAACTGCAGGACCTAATACATATTGTCTCCAACATGGTAGACTGTAAATATTTATTTTATAAAAGGAGGAATATTATAGTCTTTCCATTTGTCTATAAATTTTAGAAAGAGGTAAAATGATATGGTGTCAACTCTGGATTCCCAGAACATAGCTGTCACCTTCTTGGTCTAAGACTGAAGACAGATTAACAATCCCTTCTGGTTTGAAAGAATGTCAAACAGTGGAACAACAACAAAGTGGAGAGAAGGGGAGGAATAGAGAAATAAAAAATCCTATACGTATAGGAAATATGTCAAGAAAATAAAGTTCAATAAAGAGATTTGGAAGTCTAGGGTTACAGTGTCAAAGGAGTCAATGTGGAGTTGAGAAGGGTGTTAACAACACAACAGGGTTTAGAGGCAAGGATTTTGGAGCAAAGTGGCCAAGGTTCAAATCTAATTAAGAGTTGAGGAATCTTGGGTGATTTACTTCAGCAGTGAAACAGTAGTCACCACATAAGTTTACTCTGAAATCAGATTTCAAAATATCAGAGCATAAATAGAGAGAACTTTGTTAATAACTCTGAGAAGCCCTAGTTTCTGTAAATAATAAAGCAGTTTAATAGAGGATGGAGTGAAGGCCGGTTGTAGAAAAGCATCTAGGATGTGACTGAGATAAGATATTATACATTCTATAGAAGTCAGGCAATGTCTTGCTCTAAGTCTATCTCAGGGAGAGAAACATTCACTGAAATTTAGTAAACCCAACGTCCTCAAGTTTTCTCTCAACTTTATCTCCCTCTGATTCCATGTTGGGTCCAGAGAAGAATCCAGAATTCCATGGTGGATCCAGAGAAGAATCAGGAAGGGTTGACATCAAGAGGAAAGGAGACTGGAGAAGTATGCTGGGTCAGTTATGAAAGACTTTATGAATCATGCTTGGAGTTTGGATATTAGAAGTTTTCAAAGAATGCATAATCAGAATTGCACTTTAGAAAAAAATAAGTTTGAAAGCAATGCAGTAACAAGGCTCAGAGGCCAGTCACTTGTATAATTAGATGATCGCTTCACATTCAAAGCCTCTCTCATTAGAAAGAGAGTGGGTTTTGACAGAGAAACAGGTTTCAGTGTTTGTGGGAAAAAAATTAAAGTGGGATATCCTAGCAAGCATACACCAAAGACCTTAAAGAGTTCAGCAGAGGTATGCAAAATCTCCCTTTGGAATACCATTCTCCAAACGGAAAAAAAACCATTCTCCAAATGGAAAAAAAAAAAAACAATAAATTGTTTTCTTTGTAAGCAATGGAAGCACCAAAAAGAAAATTATTTTCAGGTTACAAATTCTAGTTTTCTGTGTGAAAAAAGAAAAAAAAAAAACAGAACAAATACAGAATTTGAAATTTTATCTCTCCTACCAGGTGGCACTGTTGTAAAGAATCCACATGCCAATGTAGGAGACACAGGAGACACAGGTTCTATCCCCGGGTCAGGAAGATCCCATAGAGTACGAAATGACAAAACTCCATGGGCAGAAGAGCCTGGTGGGGCTCACCATACAGTCCATGGGGTCACAAAGAGTCAGACATGACTGAGCAACTCAGCATGAAGCACGTACATGGTTATCTATAGTAGCCTGAAAATAATAAATAAAAAGCACATTTCCCATTTAAATGTGTTTTATGAAAAGAGTAAAGGAAAAGGTGAATCAATGAGAAAACAAATGGAAGGAAGAAAATTTAAATGAATGCTTACATTTAGGAGGGCCTGAATTTCAACTCCCTATTGAGGAGTGCTAAAGCAAACTGAGCTTTGCTTTATGAAATAATCTGGGATTTGATTTTAGAATGAAACTTAGCTGCCTGTGCATGGCCATTTCTAAACTAAGACCAGAATTCTGTCATGTTTATGCCTTTGAAATACTTCTAGTTTTCCATTGATGTTTGTTTATTCAACTGAACAGTAAATTAAAGGTACAAAAATATGTATTTATGGACTCAATGGTACTATTGCATTGTGAATTTTAATTTTATCCTAAATAGAAGTGAAACATCTCTGTATACATCCTAAAGCTTATGCCTGATGCTCCATCTAGAAGCTCCTAGAAGACAGAGAACCTGTTGTTCTCAATCAAAATGGGACCCCTTGTGCCAGACACAGTGCCTGAACATGATGAATGGTTAATAACTATTTGTTGAATGAACCACTGAGGGAATGAAGGAAGGAAGGGGGAACAGAAGATTACCAATATAAATTATATTCAACACGTGCAGACAAAGGGACCTCCAATGGTAGTATTTTTCTTTGGGAAGAATCAGTGATACTCATTGGCTCCTTTGTTGTTTTCTTCCCAGGGTATTTTTCTATCTTCCATAATATTTAAGGCCTACCATTTCTAGCCCTTACAAAGCACTTCTAATTGCTCTGAAATACTATAGATTACTGATAATTTTTAAAGTAGATATTCTTTACTAACAGAAAAAAAGATATTCCATATGATTTGTGATAACATTGCCCATAGAAAAAGTGTTAAGGCAATTTGTCAGCAATATATTGACTCTGTGACAGAAGTTCAAAAAAAATTTTTAATAGCGAAAGACAGACAGATTCCCTAGGATAAGGAAGAGAGTAAAAGGAGATTACATGAGGAAAACTGAAAGAATTAAAAGGGGAGAGAAAATTCAAATGTTGAAAAACAGTGAAATCACACAGAGAAATGTGGCATAGGTGCGATCTTTCCTATCTTTCCTCCAGATCCATAAAGTTACCAGATTGCTTTAAAAACAAACAGGGTTGGTTTAGTGCTCTGCAAATGTCCCATTTTAAAGCATTCTTTCTGGACGAATATGAAAGTAAATAATATAGTATATTTTTGAAACATATTTTTGATTTTGTCTAAATAATTTTTGGTTTTGTTTTTTAGGAGCAGCTTCAGCACCCTCAAGTAAGTGTCTTGGATTTGTCAATTCTAATATATATTAATCTACTGCAGGATCCAGGGAACTTTTCACAAAATGTCTACTTTCAATTCAGACTGTCTATCTCATTTCAGACTCCCCTATCTCAGTCTCCTTTCTTTCCATTTTACCCAGAAGTCCCACAGTTCATGAAGGAATTTCGGGGAGGTAAAATATTTAAATTACAAAATGAAAGAACAGGAAATAAAGTATCTCCTGGTTTTAATTAAATGTTTTTAAAAAGAAAAGAAGTTAAAAATTAAATTGAAAGAAATTAACTGATGAATTTAGGAAACCTACCAAATTGAGGGTTCATAAAATCCCAAAAACCAAAGCCATTCTTAAAGTAGTAATACTGAACTTATGATACATTTCAATATAACTGAAAGTGTTTGTCGTTTCTCAGGAAAATAATTTATGGTCTAAATAATGACTCAGTAACTGATCCAGAAGTTTAATCTAAATTAATTCTTTGGTTTATTTAAGCCAAACATTTATAGTCTCTTGATAAGTTCTAAAAAATGTTTTCTAAAATATATCAAACAAATAAAAAAGATGGAAAAATCTAAAAATAAATGAGCTGGGTATACAGGAAAGAATGCTAAAGATCCAAAAACATGAACTAATTTTAAAAATACAGATAAAGAGGAGCTCTTTTGTTTTAATCTATCAGTTTGCAAAAGATTGAAAAGGTTTACAGAGTATGTTTTTAGAGTTTGGTCAAATTTCTGTTTCTATGCCCTACTGACATTAAGGTTTAACTTTTTAAGAGTATATTTGGCAATATTTCAAAATACAAAATGTACACACCCTTTGACTAAGAATTTATGCTTCCAGAAATGTTTTCTAAGAAAAAAAGGACAGCTTTTAAAGGTATATGTATTGGGTGGTTTATCATAGCATTATTTATAATAATTAAAATTTGAAAATAATATTTACTATGAGGTTGTTATAAAATTATGAGATATTATAAATAGAATTTATGTAAACATTTAAATGATCTTATCAATCAGTATTGACATTTACTGTTAAATATTTTTAAATTAAAAGATCACTGTAGTAATCTCAATGTATTTCTCATATGCTTATATACTATAAAAACTAGTTGTTTTCCTACCTTAAGTAATGCTACCATTTCTAAATCATTTTTAATGCAGAATCCTTGAAAACCTGAGAGAGAGCTAAGGAAAGTTTCAGCTTCACAGTCTTTCATAATGCTAGTTTAGCAATTGTTATCACTCAAAGGGAGATGGAGCTTTTTAAGGAATCATAAATATTATATAATAATTTTCTCAGAAAAAGTTCTCCTTTTAAGTTTACATCTCTTTTAATTTTAATCAAACACTCTAGCTATATTCTACTGAGCAATTACCAATTTCTTGTGTTGTACTTTTCCCTTTTCTCAATTCAATACTTGAAAAGATACTGTATTTCAAGGACCTCTTATCTAACCCTTTGTGTGTGTACAGCTTCACAAATTTTATATTATTGGGAAGGCAAATTTAATGACTCAAGCTTCAGTTCAGTTCAGTTCAGTCGCTCAGTCATGTCCGACTCTTTGGGACCCCATGAACCCCAGCATGCCAGGCCTCCCTTTCCATCACCAACTCCCAGAGTTCACTCAAACTCACGTCCATCGAGTCAGTGATGCCATCCAGCCATCTCATCCTCTGTTGTCCCCTTCTCCTCCTGCCTCCAATCCCTCCCAGCATCAGAGTCTTTTCCAGTGAGTCAACTCTTTGCATGAGGTGGCCAAAGTACTGGAGTTTCAGCTTTAGCATCATTCCTTCCAAAGAAATCCCAGGGCTGATCTCCTTCAGAATGGATTGGTTAGATTTCCTTGCAGTCCAAGGGACTCTCAAGAGTCTTCTCCAACACCACAGTTCAAAAGCATCAATTCTTCAGCACTCTGCCTTCTTCACAGCCCAACTCTCACATCCAGACATGACCACAGGAAAAACTATAGCCTTGACTAGACGGACCTTAGTCGGCAAGGTAATGTCTCTGCTTTTGAATATGCTATCTATGTTGGTCATAACTTTTCTCCAAGGATTAAGTGTCTTTTAATTTCATGGCTGCGATCACCATCTGCAGTGATTTTGGAGCCCAAAAAAATAAAATCTGAAAAGCAAAAATGTTTGATATGAAAAGATCAAAATTACTTAAGATGTTAATTATGTACATTATTATATGCTCTGTTATATTTTCAGGTAATTTGAGAAAATGTTCAAAAACAGAGGCAAAAAGTGGCACTGGAGAAACAAGAAAAACTACCCCAAAACAGGATATTTATTTGAGAATTCAAGTAGTCCCACCACAAAATAGCCAAAGTGGTCCTAAATACCAGCATAAAAGAGATTTAAGTGGCCCTGAGAAAAACTATGAAAAGGGACAAATACAGAAGCCTGGAGTGAAAGTTGAAAAGCTCCCTGAGAAAACTCTGAGTAAAGAAGGGAAGAGAGTAAAAGACAAAAGAAAAGGCATGGGGGAGGTTATGGACAAGGAAAATAAAATAGAAAAGCGCCAATCAAAGAAAGGAGATAGTATAAAAGATGAAGGTGAAACTGGGGAACAAAGGGTGAATGTGAAAAAGAAGGGAGATGAGGACACAGATAATAAAGACGAGAAGGGAGGTGAAGACAGGGAGGACCAGGACAAGAAAGAAGAGTTAGATAGCAACAAGAACAAAGACAAGAAGGAAGAAGAGGATAAGACAAAGAACAAGGACATGAAGGGAGATGAAAATAAGATGAAAGTCAAGGTTATAAAGGAAGATGAGAAGACAGAGGACAAGGGCATGAAGGGAGATGAGGAGAAGACAGAGGACAAAGACATGAAGGGAGATGAGGAGAAGACAGAGGACAAGGGCATGAAGGGGGATGAGGAAAAGACAGAGGACAAGGGCATGAAGGGAGATGAGGAGAAGACAGAGGACAAGGGCATGAAGGGAGATGAGGAGAAGACAGAAGACAAGGGCATGAAGGGGGATGAGGAAAAGACAGAGGACAAGGGCATGAAGGGGGATGAGGAAAAAATAGAGGACAAGGACATGCAGGGAGATAAGGAAAAACAGAGGACAAGGGCATGAAGGGAGATGAGGAAAAGACAGAGGATAAGGACATGAAGGAGGACGAGGAAAAGACAGAGGATAAGGACATGAAGGGAGATGAGGAAAAGACAGAGGACAAGGGCATGAAGGGAGATGAGAAAAAGACAGAGGACAAGGGCATGAAGGGAGATGAGGAGAAGACAAAGGACAAGGGCATGAAGGGAGATGAGGAGAAGACAGAGGACAAAGGCATGAAGGGGAATGAGGACAAGATAAAAGACAAGAACATAAAGAGAGATGAGAACAAAAAGAGCAAGAATATCAAAGGAGATTCTATGAAAAAAAGAGATAAAATGAGCAAAGAGGACAAGGATATAAACCAAAGAAAAAGTTCCAGGCAGAAAAAGGACAGTAAAAAGTCACACTGAAGAAAAACAGCACCAGATTTTATAAACTAACAAATGGAATTGAGTAATTTCACTCCAACACTATCAACTTCAAAACTAGCTTCCAGTCTTTTACAGTATCAATTAAAATGATAGACTCCTCACATTTCTTTAACCACAAAATTTCTGCTTCTTTGCTTGCAACCTGGCAAAAGATCCTTCATAAATTTCAGCTCTTTAGATCTCTCAATTTCAAACTTCAGCTTCGAAATATAAATTTTTCAAAATGTAACTCCATTATGTATAATTGTCAACAAAACACAATTTTTCTGAAATAAAACCCTGATGAAGAAATGTCAAGCTCTTTTTCTCAACTAAGTATGATATTTCCTTATTTAGGTACTTAGGTATTACTTCCTTATTTAGGTATTGTCTAAAACTGTTTAGTCTCTACTAAATGCAACATCCATAGAGGAATACAAGAATATCTTCATCACAAGATAAATATGAGAATACTAAAACAATATTAAAAGACAAATATCAAAAAATGATTCAGAAAGTCAAATACAATAGGAAAAATTCAGGAAAGAAAAATTTCTTTGAACAGAGGTAATACATGAAGGACTCTAATACCTGAAGGACTCTAATAGGCATAAAATTTGGGCTCATCATCACAAAAAAGACAAGTAGGATTTGTATATTGTTTGAGGCCCGTGGATTAGTAATTCCTCTAACAAAGTATAAACTCCTTGAAAGAAAAAGGAAAATCAATATCTTACCATTATCTTCATCCTCAGTGCCTGCCAACATTTACTGAATTGAACTGACTGGGAAAGGAAATGAGGGAACAATAACAAAAGAAAAAAAAGATTAAACATGAAAAATATATTCTATAGGCAAGGAGTAGAGAATTTGTACATAGCAAAGTTTCCCAAAGTGTAGTCCCCAGACCACCACTAACATATAAGACAACTTCAGGTGGTACCCAAGTAAACATTGCAAAAACAAGATTTAATATTTATCATAGAATTAGGAAAAAAGTATATCAAACACATCAAGCCCTTGACTTTGAAGAAATTGTAGATTAGGGTGAGATTCAGTAAAAATGGTGAATTAATTTAAGGGAAAATGTTGAATAGAAAATAGTACACGTCTTCTTAGATATGGCAAAAAATATGACAAGTGATGGGATCTGAATGATTGAAATTTGGCTGACACTGAGGGTATTAGAAGAAAATAAGACTGGAATTTAAAACCAGGGTTCTGGAGGGATTTGAGCTTTTATTTTATTTATTCGATAGGCAACAGAAATACCAACATAAACTGGGATGACTTTCAGAAAGAGTAATTTGGTAGTTTGGACAAGAGAAAGGAGGCTGAGAGATCAGTAGAAGACTACTGCAGTGACTGTTGCTGTTGCTGTTGCTGTTTAGTCACTAAGTTGTGCCCAACTCCTCATGGTGTCAAGGACTGTAGCCTGCCAGGCTCCTCTGTCTGTAGGATTTCCCAGGCAAGAATGGATTGCCATTCTTTCTACAGGGAATCTTCCTGACCCAGGGATCAAACCCACATCTCCTGCACTGGTGCATGCATGCATGCTGTTGCTTTAGTCATAACTGACTCTTTGCGACCCCATGGACTATATAGCTCCCATGCTCCTCTGTCCATGGGATTCGCAGGCAAGAATACTGGCGTGTGTTGCCATGCCCTCTTCCAGGAGATCTTCCCAACCCAGAGATCAAACCCACATCTCACGTCTCCTGCACTGGCAGGCAGATTCTTTACTACTTGTGCCACCTGGGTAGCAAGATTCTTTACCACTGAGCCACCAGGGAAGCACATACTGTAGTGACATAGCCATAAAAAGATAAGAGCCTAAATTAATTTGGAAGTGATGAGATAAAATGAAAGAAACAGATGTGAGAATCATCTTGAAGAAGAAATGAACTTATTTTGACAACTAACAGAATGTATATGACATGGATAAATTCAAAGAGGACCCCAGGTATTTTGACACTGGATAACTGATGACAGCACCACGATCGAAGAAGGGGAATCCAGAGAAAGAAAGATACTAAACTATTTGTGAACCATTGAGACGTAATAAATAATGGTTTTACACTATCTTTATAATAATTATACCACATTTGAGAGACTTTCTACAATAACCATTATAAGGCCAATGTAGAGTTCATTTTTAATTCTGTGAGATCCAAGCTTATATTTCCAACTGCATACTTTAGTACTCTATTTTGATTGACTCATTGAGCAAACATATCAAGTGCCTATTACATGCCAAGCATTGCCTTGGGTGCTGAAAATGCAGTGGTGGGCACAATTCATGCCCTCATGGAAACTTATTCCAAGTAGAAAGATATTAATCCAATAATGAAACATGTAAAATTGCAATTCTAATAAGCATCATTCTTAAAATGACCTGTAATAGAAAGATTTCTACCTAGTCAACTAGGCCAAGGAAGGCATAACCTTAATAAAGCACTGCTTGACAGAGAAAGACAAATATCATCTGTAGAATCTAAAATATGATACAAATGAACTTGTATACAAAACAGAAATAGACTCAGGGACAGAGAAAACAAACTTGTGGTTACCAAAATGGAAAGGGGCAGGGAGGGATAAATTTGGGGTTTGGGAATAGCAAATACAAGCTACTATACATAAAATAAACAAGGTTCTCTATATAGCACATGGAACTATATTCAGTATCTTATAATAAACTATAATGGAATATGAAAAAGAATATATATATATACACATATATGTAGAACTGAATTACTTTGCTGTACACCAGAAACTAACACAACATTGTAAATCAATTATACCTCAATTTTTTTTTAATTTTAAGAGATTTATTTTAAAAAAAGACAGTACTGCTTAAACTGAGAACTAAAGGAGGAATAGGAAGCATTAGAAACAGAGGAAAGAGAAGAGTAGGATAGGACTGCAAAGGCATCTTGATGAGCACACACACAGTAACAGGGACTGACAGAAGCCCTGAGTGGTCAGAGCACAAAAACCAATAGCAAAGATAGTTCAGAACAAAGCTGAAGAAGCAGGCCAGAAGGTACACTGTTTAGAGCCTTCTAGGACATGTTAAATTGTCTTTAATCTTTGACCAATTGAAAACCAACAAAAGACTTTTAGTGAGACATGATTAGGTTTGCATTTTGAACCAAAAATAACTCTTAACTGCAAATGAATGAGAGTTTGAAGAAGGGCCAAAGTGGTATGAGAAGACCAAATCGGATGTGACTACAATCATATGAAAGATGAGGGTAACCTTGTGGTGTTAGTGGAGATAGAAATGGATAGATTTAGGAGATATTTCCATTTTGTATATATTGAACTTGATGTGCCTTTCAAGAGGAAATAGCAAATAGGCAATTGTTTTCTCAGAGATGTTTGAACTGTAGATATAAACTTGTCATCGATAGGATTGGTAAATGAAAAAGAATGAAAATTTTATAACTAAAAAACAAAATAACCAAAATGAAAAATCACTGGAGAGGGTTACCAACAGAACTGAGATCACAGAAGAAGAATCAAGAGCAATTCAGTGGCAATTTTGGATCCTTTCAAAATCATTTTCTTTTTCTTTTTTTTTTTTTTAGATTATAGTTGCTCTTTATTGACATACATCTATCATTATACAAAGAACTGTACTTAAATTAGTATTGACTTCTAGTTGACCCTAGTGCCCCGAAAACAGCAGCTTGGTCCTAGTTCTTGTTAAGGAGTCGTAAGCTGGAGACTTGACCAGAGTTTCATAAAGGCATGCATCCCAGGAGAAGAGGGAGAAGATCTTCAAGGCGATGGTACTGCTCTTCTCTCTTGTTCCTTAGAATAGATGATGGGGGGGATGGAATGGAGGGTACAACATGTCTTAACTCAGATGAAGGAGAGAAATAAAGGTTTTCAAGCCTACCGGAAAGGAGGGGAAGAGTTCCTTTCTTTTTTTTTTTTTTTAAGTGAATTTTTTTTTCATGATTTAATTTATTTTTATTTTTTAGTTTGCTTTGCTTTACAATACTGTATTCGTTTTGCTATACATTGACACGAATCAGCCACGAGTGCACATGAACTCCCAATCCCGACCCCCACCTCCCCCCTCCCGCCCCATAGCTTCTCTCTGGATTATCCCCGTGCTCAAAATCATTTTCAATAAATGGTATGACTGAAACAACTGGACTTCTACCAAACAAAAAAAAATAGCTGCAACTTAAATCTCATACTTTATTTTTTAATTAAATCAAAATTGATCATAAATCTAAATCTAAAATGTAAACTAAAACTGTCAAAAGAAAATATAAGAGGAAAAATATTGTGACTTAGATACAACATGAAAAGCCATGTTAACAATCCATAAAAGAGCCATAAAAGCCATGTTAACAATCCATAAAAGAAAAATTAGATAAACTGGACTCTTTCAAAACTTAAAACTTTGATTTTCAAACCTTCCTGAGGAGAGAACTCTGCTTAATGTTATGTGGCAGCCTGGATGGGAGAGGAGTTTGGGAGAGAACAGATACATGTATGGGTATGACTAAGTAGCTTTGCTATGCACCTGAAACTATCACAATATTGTTAATAAGCTATACTCCAATACAAAATAAAAAGTTAAAAAAAACTTCCTGATGAGAAGATGAAAACACAAGAAACAGACTCAGAAAAAAAATTTGCAAAACAGATATTCAACAAATGACTTATCTCCAGAAAGTATAAGAATTCTCTAAATTCAACAGTAAGAAAACAAACAATCCCATAAAAAAAAACTGAATAAAAGATGTGAATGGACATTTCACCAAAGAGGAAATAGAGGAAAAGATATTCAGCATCGTCAGACATTAAAGACATGCAAATTTAAACATAATGAAGTAGCACTAGAGATCTACAAACTGGCTAAAATTTTAAAAGTACTTATAATAGCAACTGTTACAACAATTGGAGCAACTGAATCTTTTATATATTGCTATGGGACTGTGATTTTGGAGAAGGCTCGGTTCCCTTGGACTGCAAGGAGATCCAATCAGTCCATTCTAAAGGAGATCAGTCCTGGGTATTCTTTGGAAGGACTGATGCTAAAGCTGAAACTTCAATACTTTGGCCACCTCACTCGAAGAGTTGCCTCATTGGAAAAGACTCTGATGCTGGGAGGGATTGGGGGCAGGAGGAGAAGGGAACGACAGAGGATAAGATGGCTGGATGGCATCACAGACTCGATGGACATGAGTTTGGGTGAACTCCGGGAGTTGGTGATGGACAGGAAGGCCTGGAGTGCTGCAATTCACGGGGTCACAAAGAGTCAGACACGACTGAGCGACTGAAATGAACTGAACTGAACTGAACTGATAGGACTGTAACATAACACAGCAACTCTGAAAAACAGCTTGTCCGTTTCTTATAAAGCAAAACTTACACTGATTATATAATCTAGCCACCATCATACTACTGGATATTTAGCCTAGATAAATGTTTAGGCTAAATGTCCACACAAAAAAACTGTACACGCATATTCATAGCAGCTTCATTTCTAACAGGCTAAAGCAGGAAACAATCCAAAGGTCCTTCAGTGAGTAAATGTATATGATATATGGCAAAATGTGGCATATTCATACACGGAAATACCATAAGCCATCGAAAAAGGAACAAATTACTAACCCAAACACTAATCTGGATGGCCCTTTATGGCGTTATGCTGTTTGAATCTCAAATAGTTATACATGTATGATTCTATTTATAACATCTTGAAGTAACAAATTGATGATTGAGAACAAGTCAGTGGTTGTCTAGGGTTAAAGTTGGGGGAAGGTCTAACTAAAAAAAACACATAGCCTGAGGGAGTCTTTGTGATGATAAAACTATTTTGTATTCTGATAGCAGTGCTAATTTCATAAACTTGTATATGTGATAAAATTTCATAGTACTATAGATTCAAAAAGAGTATATAAAAACTGGTGAGATCTGAACAAGTTCTGTAGTTTTACTTAATAATACTATTCCAATGTCGGTTTCCTGATTTTGAAAAACCTATGATTATGTGAGATGCAATCACTGGGGAAAGATGGGTGAAGGCTACTTTGCCGAGGGGTGAAGGGTGGTAGGGTCGAAGCGGCAGTTGGAGGGCAGGGCGTGGTTTGTTTGCTTCTTTGTTTTGGACACACTATTTTTGCCACTACTTGTAAATCTTAAATTAATTCAAAACAAAAAGATTTTAAGAAGGACGGGAGAAAGGAAAAGCCGCAAAACGGATCGTATTATACCTGCTGTTCTCGGAGAAAGTACAAGTCAAAACGCATTGCATTTGTTCAGGTTTCAGTCAAACTGCGAGATACCAGTGTATATGAGATGGAAAGTGGTGGGAAGGGAACTTAGCTCTTTGGAGAGGCGAGCGCAATCTCTCTTCCCGAGGCTGATCCTTCAGAGAATTCCTTTTCAAAGCCAAGGCTCTTTTCGGTGGTGGGTCTAAAGAGCGAGATCCCGAAGGCATCCTCCTAATCACAGGGAGCAGAGCTCAGACAAACCGGCGGGGAACCGCAGTCTCAGGATCCGGCAGCTCCGGGTAGAGCTCCTTCTGGGGTTCCCAACTACAGCTGCTACCAGGCCCCTCGCCGGCCTCCTCTGCGTCAGGCTCCTCCTCACCTTGCCGACCTTGCGTCATCCTGTGCGGGGCTTGCGTCATCCTTTACTATCCCTTAAGTTAACCTCTCCTCTCAGTTTCCAGCTTTGATTTTTTTTTCTCCTCACACTTTCTCGTCTTCACCCAGTTCCCTCATCGCCTTGTCTCCTCGGTTTCCCCTTCACCGCCTTCTCCTCTCATTTTCCTGACACCACCCTCTCCTCTCAGTTTCGTCCTCTTCACCTTCTCCCCTCAGTTTCCCCCTCCCTGCTTTCTCCCGTCACAGTTTTGCCTCACAGCCTTCTCTCCTCATAATTCTCCTCAAGCCCCTTCATTTCCGTTTTCCCGTCACTGCCTTCTCCCCTCAGTTTTCCTCTCACCATCTTTTGCCCTAAAATTTCCTTTCACCACTTTCTGTCTTCAGTTTCTCCGTTACAGCCTTCTCCATCGCAGTTTTGTAGCCCTGAAGGACACTACCGAGAAGGCAATGACAACCCACTCCAGTACTCTTGCCTGGGAAATCCCATGGACCTAGGAGCCTAGTGGGCTGCCGTCTATGCGGTCGCACAGAGCGGGACACGACTGCCGCGACTTAGCAGCAGCAGCAGGACACTACGGGGACTTCCTAGATAGACACCTCTGACCCTGTCCTGTGCTTTAGTTCCTCTCTGAAGTATCTTGGTAATAATATCTGATGGACATTCCTGAGTTATTTTACAGATGGAGAAACCCTACCAAATCGAAGAAATTAATTACTTGACAACTTTGAGCCCAGTAGCCCCCAGACCTACTGGCGCCACCTAAGGATTGAGAATATGACACTGCCCCCTTACCACACCATCTACCAGTCAGAGAATCAGGCAGCAGCTGATCCCACACTCTGGGAAGCCCATCCTTCAGCTTGCCTTTAAAAATGATTTGCTAGGTATTCCTGGTAAGTCAGTGGTAAAGAATCCCCTCGCCAATGCAGGAGACACAAGTTCCATCCCTAGACTGGGAAGATCCCACATGCCACAGAGTGACTAGGCAAATGCTCCACAATTATTGAATCTGTGCTCTAGAGCCCAGGAGCTGCAACTACTGAGCCCATGTGCCACAACTACTGAAGGCCTCACACCTCACACCCTATAGCCTGTGCTCCACAAGAGGCACCACTGCAGTGAAAAGCCCTGCACCACAACGAAGAGTAGCCCCGGCTCATGGCAACTAGAGAAAAGCCTGCACGGCAACGAAGACTCAGCACAGACAAAAATAATTAAATTTTAAAATAAATCAAAAAAATAAATAAAATTGCATTGCTGAACCATCTGAGAATACAGCTTTTAGAGTACAAGCAGTCTGGAACTCCCTGTACCTCACCCGACAATGAACATCGCACTTTCCTTCACTACAACCTGGTTTCAGTAGATTGACTTTACTGCATTGGCAAGTGAACCCAAGTTTGGTTCAGTAATAATTTCTCCTCACTGCCTTTTCTGCTTGTACTGTATACTCATCACATTCTCAATTTCCCCTTCATAATCTCACTCCCTACCTTCCCCCTCCCTGCCTTCTCCTCTCAAAATTTTCCCCTCACTCCCTTTTCCTCTCACAGTTTCTCCCTCACTTCCTTTTCCCTTCACAATTTCTTTCTCATCTCCTCTCCTGTCAGTTTCTCCCTCACTGCCTTCACCCACAATAGTCTCCCCCTCACACAATTCTCCTTTCAGTTTCACCCTCACCATCTTCTATTTTCAGTTTCCCCACATTTCTTTCTCCCCTCCCTGTCCTCCTCACCAGCTTCTCCAATGCATTTTCCCTCTCAGTACCTTTTTTTCAGTTTCTTCCTCAAAGTCTCTCCCCTCGTTGTCCCCTTCAACACGTATTTCCCTCTCACCACTTTTTCTCTTCACGTTTTCCGCTGGATTTTCTCCTCTCACAGTTTCTCCCTAACTTCCTTCTCCCCTCTCTGTTTCCCTTCTCTACCTTCTCTCCTCACACTTTCCCCTCAGGCCCTTTATTCCTCACTGAGTTGACTCATTGGAAAAGACCCTGATGCTGGGAGGGATTGGGGGCAGGAGGAGAAAGGGACGACCGAGGATGAGATGGCTGGATGGCATCACAGACTTAATGGACATGAGTCTGAGTGAACTCCGGGAGTTGGTGATGGACAGGGAGGCCTGGCGTGCTGCGATTCATGGGGTCGCAAAGAGCAGACACGACTGCGCGACTGAACTGAACTGTTTGCCCTTACTGACTTATACCCTCTGTGTCCTCCCCATGTATTCCTCCTCATCACCTCTCCCCTCAGTGTTTCCCTCTAACCACCTTCTAATATCATAGTTTTTCCTCAACCTTCTCTCTTCAGTTTCCCGTCTCTGCCTTCTCCTGTCACAGTTCCACCTTCATAGCCTTGTCCCCTCACAAATGTCCCCCTCACTGCTTACCCTTCTAACCCTTCCCCTCACCAGCTTCTCATCTCAGTTTTTCCCTTCACTGGGTTTTTCTCTCACAATTTCCCTTTCACTCCTTCTCCCCTCACAGTTTGCCCTCACCTTCTCTCTTCCTTTCCCTCTCATTGACTTTTCCTTTCACAATCCCTTCCTCACAACCTTCTCTCCTCAGTTTCCCCATAACTGCCTTCCTTTGTCATAGTATCTCTAAAAATAGAACTACCATATGACCCAGTAATCCCACCCAGTGGAGTCCAATGAAATATTACTCAGTCATAAAAAAAGAATGAAATAATGCCATTTGTAGCATTAGGGATGGACCTAAAGATTATTACACTAAGTGAAGTAAATCAGACAGAGAAACACAAATATCATATGACTTCACTCATACATGGAATCTAATTTTTTTAAAGATACAAATGAACTTGTTTACAAAACAGAAACAGACTTACAAATATTAAAAATAAACTTATGGTTAGCAAACTGGGGAGGGAGGAGTATAAGTCAGGAGCTAGAAATGAACATACTCACACTACTATATATAAGATAAATAACTAATAAGGAGCTAATGTATAGCACAGGAAACTGTGCAATACTCTGCAATAAGCTAAATGAAAAAGAATATGAAAAAGAAGAGATACATGTATATGTATAACAATCATTTTGCTGAACATTTGAAAATAAAACATCATTGTTAATCAACTATACTCCAATATAAAATTAATTTTTCTAAAAATAAATAAACATAAAATTTTTGAAAAGATGGGGACTTTCCTGGGGATCAGTGGTTAAGACTCCTCCTTTCCAATGCAAAGAATGCAGTTTCTATCCCTGGTTAGTGAACTAAGATCCCACAAGACACTTGGCACAGCCAAAAAATATATTCAGTCATTCATTAAATAAAAATTAAAAAAAGAAAAAAGAAAGATAAACAACCAACAATGTGGTGCTATGCTACCACATAGCACAGGAAAATCTCAATATTCTGTGAAAATGTGTATGAAAAAGAATTTAAAAAGAATGAATATATGTACATGTGTAACTGAATCACTATGTTGTATACCTAGAGCTAACACAACATTGCAAATCAACTACATTCCAATAAAATAAAAGCATAACAGAAACAAAGTTTTACCTAAATGCCTACACCTCTTACATGTTCTCAGTCACTAACATCAGCTCACACTTTCCCCTCAGGCTCCTTCTCAAAGTTTTCCCTCACTTAACTCTCCCAGTTACCCCAGACCAACTTATTTACACACACTTTCCCCTCATGATCTGATTTCCTCACAATTTCCATTACCACCATTTCACCTCATAGTTCCCTCTTACCACCTGCTTCTCTGTGTTTCCCCCAGCCATCTTGTTCCCCCAACAGTTTCCCCTCATCAAATTCTCTCCTTAGTTACTTGCTCACTGTTGTCTCCTCAGTTTTCCCCCTCTCTACCTTCTCCCCTCACTATTCTCCCTCACTTTCTCTCTTCCTTTTCCCCCTCACTACTTTTCCTCTCAAAACCTCTTCCTCATCACCTTTTCTCTTCACAATTGCCCACTCACTGACTTCTTTCCTCTGTTTCCCCATAACTGCCTTCCTTTGTCAAGGATTTTCCATCACTGGCTTCTCCCCTCCCAGTTTCCCTCTAGATATCTTCTCTATGATTGTCCTCCTCACTGCCTTCTTCCTCAAAGATTCCCTCTGCCTTCTCTTCTAACACTTTCCTCTCAGACCACTCCCTCATACATCCTCCCTTAGTCCGTATCCCTATCCAGTTTCCTCTTAGTTCAGTTCAGTTGCTCAGTCATGCTTGAGTCTTTGTGACCCCATGGACTGCAGCACGCCAGGCCTCCCTGTTCATCACCAGCTCCCAAAACTTGCTCAAACTCATGTCCACTGAGTCAGTGATGCCATCCAACCATCTCATTCTCTGTTGTCCCTTTCTCCTCCTGTCATGAATCTTTCCCAGCATCAAGGTCTTTTCCTATGAGTCAGTTCTTCACATCAGGTAGTAGTGGAGTATTGGAGTTTCAGCTTCAGCATCAGAGCTTCCAATGAATATTCCAATGAATATTCAGGACTGATCTCTTTTAGGATGGACTGGTTAGATCTCCTTGCAGTCCAAGGGACTCTCAAGAGTCTTCTCCAACACCACAGTTCAAAAGCATCAATTTTTCAGGGCTCAGCTTTCTTTATAGTTCAAGTCTCACATCCATACATGATCACTGGAAAAACCATAGTTTTGACTATATGGACCTTTGTTGGCAGAGTAATATCTCTGCTTTTTAACATGCTGTCTAGGCTTGAGAGTCCCTTGGACTACAAGGAGATCCAACCAGTCCATTCTGAAGGAGATCAACCCTGGGATTTCTTTGGAAGGAATGATGCTAAAACTGAAGCTCCAATACTTTGGCCACCTCATGCGAGGAGTTGACTCATTGGAAAAGACTCTGATGCTGGGAGGGACTGGGGGCAGGAGGAGAAGGGGATGACCGAGGATGAGATGGCTGGATAGCATCACGGACTCAATGGACGTGAGTCTGAGTGAACTCCGGGAGTTGGTGATGGACAGGGAGGCCTGGCATGCTGCGATTCATGGGGTCGCAAAGAGTCGGACACGACTGAGCAACTGAATGGAACGGAACGAACGTCTAGGTTGGTCATAGCTTTTCTTCCAAGGAGCAAATGTTTCTTAATTTCATGGCTGCAGTTACCATCTCAGTGATTTTGGAGCCCCAAAACAAATAAAGTCTGTCACTGTTTCCATTGTTTCCCCATCTATTTGCCATGAAGAGATGGGACTGGATGCCATGATCTTAGTTTTCTGAATGTGAGCTTTAAGCCAACTTTTTCATTCTCCTCTTTCACTTTTCTCAAGAAGCTCTTTAGTTCCTCTTCACTTTCTGCCATAAGGGTGATGTCATCTGCATATCTGAGGTTATTGATATTTCTCCCAGCAATCTTCATTCCACCTTGTGCTTCAGCCAGCCAGGCATTTCTCATGACGTACTCTGCATATAAGTTAAATAAGTAGGGTGACAATATACAGCCTTGATGTACTCCTTTCCCTATTTGGGAAGCTGTTCCCAAAGTTGTTCCATGTCCAGTTCTAACTGTTGCTTCCTGACCTACATACAGATTTCTCAAGAGGCAGGTCAGGTGGTCTGGTATTCCCATCTCTTGAAGAATTTTCCAGTTTGTTGTGATCCACACAGTCAAAGGCTTTGGCATAGTCAATAAAGCAGAAGTAGATGTTTTTCTGGAACTCTCTTGCTTTTCCGATGAACCAGCAAATGTTGGCAATTTGATCTCTGGTTCCTCTTCCTTTTCTAAATTCAGCTTGAACATCTGGAAGTTCACAGTTCATGTACTGTTGAAGCCTGGCTTGGAGAATTTTGAGCATTACTTTGCTAGCATGTGAGACGAGTGCAATTGTGCAGTAGTTTGAGCATTCTTTGGAATCAGAATGAAAACTGACCTTTTCCAGTCCTGTAGTCATTGCTCAGTTTTCCAAATTTCCTGGCATATTGAGTGCAGCACTTTCACAGCATCGTCTTTTAAGATTGGAAATAGCTCAACTGGAATTCCATCACCTCCACTAGCTTTGTTCATAGTGATGCTTCCTAAGGCCCACTTGACTTTGCATTCCAGGATGTCTGGCTCTAGGTTGGTGATCACACCATTGTGATTATCTGGGTCATGAAGATCTTTTTTGTATAGTTCTCCTGTGTATTCTTGCCACCTCTTAATATCTTCTGCTTCTGTTAGGTCCATACCATTTCTGTCCTTTATTGTGCCCATCTTTGCATGAAATGTTCCCTTGGTATTTCTAATTTTCTTGAAGAGATCTCTAACTTTCCCATTCTATTGTTTTCCTCTATTTCTTTGCATTGATCACTGAGGAAGGCTTTCTTATCTCTCCTTGCTATTCTTTGGAACTCTGCATTCAAATGGGTATATCTTTCCTTTTCTCCTTTGCCTTTCAATTCTATTCACAGCTATTTGTAAGGCCTCCTCAGACAACCATTTTGCCTTTTTGTATTTCTTTTCCTTGGGGATGGTCTTGAACCCTGCCTCCTGCACAATGTCATAAACCTCCATCCATAGTTCTTCAGGCACTCTATCAGATCTAATCCCTTGAATCTATTTGTCATTTCCATTGTATAATCATAAGGGATTTGATTTAAGTCATACCTGAATCATCTAGTGGTTTTCCCTACTTTCTTCAATTTAAGTCTGAATTGGCAATAAGGAGTTCATGATTTGAGCCACAGTCAGCTCCTGGTCTTGTTTTTGCTGACTGTATAGAACTTCTCCATCTGTGGCCTCAGAGAATATAATCAATCTGACTTCTCTATTGACCATCTGGTGATGTCCATGTTTAGAGTCTTCTCTTGTGTTGTTGGAAGAGGGTGTTTGCTATGACCAGTGAGTTCTCTTGGTAAAACTCTATTAGCCTTTGCCTTACTTCATTTTGTACTCCAACACCAAATTTGCCTGTTACTCCAGGTATTTCTTGACTTCCTACTTTTGCATTCCAGTCCCCTATAATGAAAAGGACATCTTTTTTGGGTCTTGTAGGTCTTCATAGAACCATTCAACTTCAGCTTCTTCAGCATTACTGGTCAGGGCATAGACTTGGATTACTGTGATATTGAATGGTTTGACTTGGAAACGAACAGAGATCATTCTGTCGTGTTTGAGATTGCATCCAATTACTGCATTTCGGACTCTTGTTATATATGATGGCTACTCCACTTCTTCTAAGGGATTCCTGCCCACAGTAGTAGATATAATAGTCATCTGAGTTAAATTCACCCATTCCAGTCCATTTTAGTTCACTGATTCCAAAAATGTTGACGTTCACTCTTGCCACTCCTGTTTGACCACTTCCAATTTGCCTTGATTCATGGACCCAACATTCTAGGTTCCTATGCAACATCGCTTTTTACAGCATCGGACCTTACTTCCATCACTAGTCACATCCACAACTGGGTGTCGTTTCTGATGTCATTCCCATCAATTTTCTCTATCACAGCATTCAGTCATCATGGTACTGACTGTTCTCACTCAAAGTTTTTACTCTGCCTCCTCTCCTCAAACTTTCTCCTCAGACCTTTTCATTCTTCAAAGATTCTTCCTCACTGATTTCTCTACTCCCAGTTTCTCCTCATAATTTTTTCTTGCAAGTTTCCCTCAAGAGGCTTTTCCTCATAATTTCACCTCACCACATTTTCCCTTCATGTTTTCTTTTTCACTTCATTTTCTTCTCACATATCCCCTTCAATGTCTCCTCCTCTCACAAGTTCCTTGTCACTGACTTATGAGCTTTCCCCTCAGCCATTTTTACCTCAAAATTTGCCCCCACTGTCTTTTTTCCCTCAGTTTCTTTTCACTATCTTCTTTTCTCATATTATTCTCCTCATGTCCTGCTTTTCTCACAATTTTCTTCATCGCCAACATTCCTCATAGTTCCTCTTACAACTTTGCTGAGCTTCTATCAGAGTATACAAGGAGGGAAAATGATAATTTATATTCATCCAACAAATATTTATTAATTAGACATATATAACAGGAACTATAATCCCAGACTTTGGGGATACATGTCCCTTATGAGACTTATACTCTGGAGTAAACTCAGGCAACAATCAAGTAGTCAGGACTAACTGTAAATTGAAATAACTGCTCCACAATCAAGAAAAGGGATTCTGTGAGACCAAATAATGAATGCATTCCATTTAGACTGGAGAGACAGCCTGAGCACCAACTGAATCAAAAGCAAAGAACTACAGAAAGAACTCAAGGGAGAGGGTAAGATAAAAAATAAATTTGTTTAATTTATGGTTATCAAAGGGGAAACTTGGCGGGGGGCGGGGGGACAGGAATAAATCAGGAGTTAGGATTAGCATACATCCTCTACACAAGACACGTCACTCACCTTGAGATCCAGAGCATCAAAAATGGTTATAATTTCAAAATTGTCCACACTGTAGTATAAATTTTACAGCACACAGACATCATGAGTTTAGATATCTTTGGCAATATTTCATTCAATAATATTAACCAATAAGAACATGTAGAAATTGAACATCTAATAGGAAGTCACAATAGCATTTTTAATACAACCAAAATAATCAGCATTGTTCATGTTTTAAGTTGTGAAATATTTTAATTGTCCAATTCATTAGGAAAAATGTCACACTTTTATCACCCTAGTGAGAACAAAGCTTCAGACAGTTGATACTGAGACATGTTAGGCTTTTTTCTTTCTTTTTTTAAAGAAATTACATTTACTTAGGCCATTCCCTAGCTTCTTGGCTTACCAGCTTATAAACAGTACAGCAACAAGGCAGGATCCTATATGTATTAAAACCCATTTCCCCTTTATCATCTTTGGTGAGAAGACTCATAAAAGGACACTGAGAGCTGATAAGGCATATCAGGCTACATGTGTTTCTACCTCACACATCACTGACTGGAAGGCTTGCATTATCCAAGTTCTCACGATCATAATTTTGTTTCTGAGGGCCATTTTTCTTTGAGGTTTTAGCAGAGCTTGTTCAGTTACTTTGGAAGCTGGTTCTCTTGGAGAGACAGTCTAGACCTTGAAATTCCATGGCTTGAACTTGGCAAGAGATTCATAAAATCCTAGCTTTTCCATGGTAAAACTTGAGATCAAAGAGTAGGGTTGCTGCTAGAGGCTGTGGAATGTGCGGTGGCTGCTGCACACTGACAGAGTAGAGAGCGTGTTTAGATTTGGAAAGACTGTTGGAATGCTCCTGCAAAGAGGAGTGGTGATCAGACACAGGCAATCATTAGCAATAAGATTAGTAACTCAATGTGAGACATTATTCTAGGGGACGCTGATCTGCCAGGTCCCTGCTGTGCTACAGTGGCACCTGAGGCTGCTTTAATCCCATGTGCATTTCTTCAGGGCTATCAGCCTGCACACAGAAAGTGCCAGAGGATGTTACAGTTTCAAAGAGGTTGTTTCTCATCATTATGTCACTTGGTTTACATTCCTGGACTGTATGAACCTCTTTAAGTATTACATGGAGAGGCTCCTTTTCCAGTTCAGATCTAAAGTAACCTGTTGTGTTTTTATCCAGTTGAAAATATCTTCTCTTTCAGTTTTTCAGCACTGTTCCTTGTTTTACACAATATCCAGCTTTGATAACTGCACAATCTGAAGGTGGTTTAGGAGTAAAGTAAGGAAGATAGATTTGTGACCGCTTCAAGTTATTTCTGTCAATAGTTTCACCACCTTCATTTGCTTCTTTTTGGATTGCAATAATGATGGCCACACTACCAACAGTGTCAGTTCTGTAAGACATTTGCTTCTTCCCACATTCACCTTGCTGACCTGTTATTAGAATGAGGCTATGAGACTGACTGCTTGGATATTGTAATTTTTATAGATTTGTTCAACAAATTTATCCATTCTACAAGGTCCTGCTGATCACTGGCTTGTTGGAAATAGTTCCTCATCCCTGCATTCATAACATTGAAATGTAGGTAAATTAGAGAACTTCCTTGCTTAGACAGTAAAGAACCCTCCTGTATTGGGGGAGAACCAGGTTCAATTTCTGGGGCAGGAAGATTCCCTGTAGAAGGGAATGGCTACCCACCCACTCCAGTATTCTTGCCTGGAGAATTCCATGGACTGAGAAGCCTGGCAATCCATCTGATCACAAACACCCGGACACAACTAACACTTTCACTTTTTTTTAATGGCTCCACAATTACCAATCCAGAAGGTAGGTTCTGTGGATTATCCATTTACCATACAAAACTATCTCCTCTAGTGTCCGGTATGAAGTACCTCCAAAGAAATTTTGCACTCTATTCATTTTCTTTAATGTTTGGAAAACCACAAATGTGATTCTGATGATCCACGGAAGTCATTTCTAAGCTTGACCAGCACTCCTTGGTCCCTCAAGCTCACAGCTTGCTTCAACGCTCTCTCAGAACCCACCCCACTAACCCCGCCCAGGGCGGCAGTCCCACAGGCACTGAGCTGCCTGAAGCGGCCTGTGTTTTTCCATTAACCATTACTATTGGACTTGGAAGTACAGAGGGGCAATACAGTGATAAGGGGCATACAATGACCATGGCTCCAGCTCTTGGTCAAAGCTTTTTGCAATTCATCCTGCCTCTGAAAATTCTCTTCTTCATTTACATCTTAATTCAGATAGCAGTTCTCTTATTTCCAGCTGCTGTTAACAGAAATGAAAAACTTAGAGCCATCTCCTTAACTCTTTAAATGAACACAACACAGGTTTTTTACAGGTAACAAAAATTTACTGAGATTTGGGGAAAACGGGTGTGTTTTATCCATCCCAGAACAGAAAATACAAAAAGTAAAATATTAGACTCCTTAAAATTCCATCAGCCAACCATTTCCCTGGAAATTTTTGTATGGCCAGCTTTTCTGATTTGATAGTGTCCATCCTCCAAAATAGAACTGGGAACCAACCGTCACTCTCTGGGTTCTGTTTAACAAATTCAAATTGGATAAAGTAACAGAACCAGGCTTCCCTGGTGACTCAGCCTTAAAGAATCCACCTGCCAGTGGAGGAAACCTGAGTTCAATCCTTGGGTCAGGGAGATCTCCTGGAGAAGCAAATGGCAGCCCACTCCAGTATTTTTGCCTGGGAAATCCCGTGAACAGAGGAGCTTGGTGGGCTTAAGTCCATGGGTTCACAAGAGTCAGACACAACTTAGCGACTAAGCAACAACAAAAACACAACATTAGTCTGCAGAGTGATTCAACTTCTCATCATTTAGCATATCCAAACAGTATAAAAACTTCATGAAATATTTTTCATTATTAAAAGAAAAACAATGCACCATAGTAAACTTCAGGCTACCCCCAAACCAGCTAAGAGAGTCAACTTTTGTAATCTGTTACCTGAGCACATGGCATGAACTGAAAATTCTCATAACCACAAGCCCAAGAGCCTTCTCCAGAGCAGGAGGTGAGACCCCCAGCCATCCAGGCTGCACCACAGAGGCCTCTGTCACAACGGGTCTGCAGCTCCAGGAAGAGCCACGGCGAGGGTCCAGGAGAGTGATGGGCCCTATGGGGACACAGCCTCAGGACTGCAGGGGAGCAGTGGAGACTCAGCCCTGGGGAGACCATCAGCACCAGAGCCTGAGCTGAACCCCGCCCCTGGGAGGCTCGCAGGCTCCTCCAGAGAAGGATTGCTAAGGGCAACAGGGAGCCCCTCAGACCCTCCCACCTTGGGGCAGACAGTCAGGGACACGTCTCCTGATCTAATCATGAAGTATGGAAAAAGAGTCCCAGAGAAGGAAGCCTGAAGGAAGGAGAAAATGTGGGAGCCATCAGTCATGTTGTAGAAGGAGACGTCCCCTTCCTGGTAATCCAGGAACACCCCCACCCTAAGCCTGGGGTGGGGAGCCTGCATGAGGGATACCAGAGTCTGAGGTACAGTACAGGCACAATATCTATTTTCAAATCTCCCCACAACCCAGAACCCCTTATCTGGGGACTCTCTGTACCAGCCTTTCCTGTTCACACCTTCCCCACAGACCCCCAGGGCCCACTCGCTTTGGTCTCCATCCCTGATCTCCACCTCCCAGTAACAGCGCCCTGATGTGATGCCCTCAAAGCCCAGTACACTGCATCTATCTGGAGCGTTCACACAGGAGGCCTTCAAGGTCACACTTGTCTTTTCATGAGAGATGACAAGGTCTGAATGGGCAGATCCTGGATCCAGAGTGACAGGCCCTGCAGACAAAGTTATCTATCATTCAAGGTCCTCCCCTCCCCAAGAACACACAACCACCCCTCAACCTGGAATCTCAGCTGCATGGGAGGAAGGCTAAGCACCCTGACAATAGGAACTTGTGATTCAAGTCTATGGGCCTCCTAGCAGGAATAGAACCCACAAGACTGATTTCAGGCTGAGATATATCACAGAGCCCTTGAGGACCAGCCTGCTCTCCAAGGGCTGAAGGTTGTTATTTAGCATTCAATATCAGCCAAAGTCATCAGCCCCACCTGTGTGTGACTATCACCACCACATCCCACCCACACTACTGATGGTACCAGCATCTATATCACCACTGAGAGCTGAAGGAGAGGCCAGGGGGACAGCAGTAGGAAAATCCAGAAAATACACAAAGTAACTCACAGGCCTGGAACTTCTCCTTCCGCCAATCTACAAGGAAAACACATGTTTCATATCAGGGGTTTGTAGAGACTGTACATATCAAGGTCAGTGCTTAGTATCATGAAGCATACTTTTGAGAGAGTTATAGGGGGAAATGTTTTGGAAATATTCAACTGATGCATGTATTTCTTTTCACAAACACACAGAGAACCATCATGTTACAACTTTACCATGAAGGCAAAGCCATAAATCTTAATACTGAGGGGTTAAGAGGCTTGATATCAATCTGAACATAAAGATCATTGCCCAAACTTCACTATAAAATAACATTTTCTCCAGTCCTTAGCCACACATCCTTAAAACTAGGTTTTCTGGAGAAAGAATTGGGGAGATCAAAATTTCCAAGGTTCTTAAGCAATTATGAAGAGTTAATTGAACTGAGCATGCAGATTACCTCTAAGTCAGTGGTAGAGAGAATATAACTTAGCTGAACTGAACTCAGAGAATGACTATAAGTCATTAGTGAAGAGAATTTGGGGTACAGCATCAGAGAAATCTTGCTCGGTTAGGAGACAATGGAGAGATTTCAAGGAAAGGAGAGAGATGTTTGAAGTGAGAAAGACAGACATGCAGTGAGAGGAAAGATACTCATGAATTCTCTTCTGCTTTTCGTAGGGTTGGTGGAACAAAAACAGTTCTACCTGTGAAGGAAAACCCAAAATATTGGATCTAGTCATCTGCTTCCCCCTATAATTGCCCAGAGAGGTTGTAAGATTCCAGGAGAACTACAACAAGAGGACCCCAAAGAAATCCATGTTCTAAACCTCAGACTGTGTGAATACACTGTGGTAAAAGGAACTTTACAGATGTGTTAAGAACCTTAGGATGTGACCAAGGGTCAGGGGGAGGTAACCCAAATACCTAGCCAGGACCCGCTGATCCTCGGCCAGCCCCAAACCAAGAATCTTAAGGACCAGATCAGACTAGTGTCCCCCGGGCAATGGCCTGATATGACTAAAGAAGAGTACAAGGACCTCTTTCCCAGCTGACCCAAGGCCAAATAATTCCTTCCAACCTCCATACTCGCTTTTGGGAAAAAGAAAAGAAGCTCAACAACCGAAGCAAAGCAAAGCCTATATGTCATAAGACGCTGAAATGTCTGCACTGAGAAAGCTGTTGCCTCCAACAGGGTGGAGAATCGGGAACAAGATTAGAACACTTATGGAAATTAGTAAATGCTCTGTTTTTGCAATTTGGGGGTATAAATTTATTACACCATTCCTACTTAATACAGGTTCATGCAGAAATTAGCATTCCTTTTATTTGCCTGATGGAAATAAGATCACATAAAGTGACCTAACTCATGTGACCCTTTAAGAAAAAATGGACTTTAATTTATTTGTTCTTCACCAAGACACTAGTTGATCCCTAGCTATAAATTCTATACCACAAGTGATAGAGATTAACGACAAGAAAAAGAGGGAAGAGAAAAAAAGAGAATTGGCGTTTAATTGTGAAACTCCACATGTATCAAGTGTGATGTTATTCTTCACTTAATTGCTACAGCAAATCATTAATACGATTTTTTCCAATTTTATGAATAAAAGGAGATCTGACATTTGACCACCTCCCACTTGACACTTGTCAATATGAAAATGTTGATTCTAGCTTAATGGGGTTTATCTTTACAAAACAGAAGGTTACACAAGGTATACATTAAAACACATGCTCTTTAATCTAGTAGGTAAGGGAGAGATAGTAAGAGGACTGTCTGATCCTCATGTTTAACATAAATCCCAGGGTGAATCAGTAAGAATCCCTAAGGTGGGATCCTAAATCTTCATGCATCTGGCTCCCAAGCATTTTCACCCTTGGTTTACCCTTCTCTGTCTCCATGATCTATATTCCTGTCTGTAAACAGAAACATTCCAATCAGGGAAAGGGCATACTGCACAGGCTTACAGAGTACAGATCTTTAACTCACTCCAAAGCTAAAGGGTTCTCAGAACAACCTTATGTTACATTAGGATGCCCCATACCACACTCCTGCCCTAACCATTACAGTAGGAAGATTGAGATGGTCTCATTATCAGAGGTAAACTGAATTACATGGTTACTTTAAAATGGCTTAAAAACAAATATGCCTTTACTGAAATTTCTTAAAGAGATATCAAGGAGTTGATCACACTTTATGCACCTAAATAACTTTCACCCCTTCTGTGTGCTCCCCAGCAAACCACCATGGCTGTGACTTGTCGTCTCTGTTCCACCACTACAAGCCACTCCATCTCTGTAAGACAAATCTCAGACACGGCACTTCCTCCTCATCTCCTCCTGTCTTCCTCCTTCTGGTCTTATCTTCCCTGATTTGCTTCCCATCATTTCTCTGTGAAATGATTTTGTCTCCTCTACATTTCTTCTTTCCCAGTCTTGGCCCATGGTCCCTAATAAACCCAACCAAAATGAACCCATCATCAAATACAGAATTCTCTGAAAAGGAAGATCATGGTTGTTACATTTTTGTCCCTGTCACACAAACATACACAGAAGACTTTGAATAGAATTTAAGAACTTTCATAGACCCTCACCCAACGAGCCCAGAAACATCCCACAATTTTTGGACCCCAGATTCAGAATACCTGCTCTACATCAACTAATTCCTCAGCAACCAAGAGGCTTGGAGGATGAAACCCAGCCTGGACGCAGAGTCAGAGCATGAGGTAGAGAGATCAATATCTCAGAGGGCCAGGAGAAAATGGGAAAAATAAAACTAGAGCCAAAAAGGGAAGGAATTTTGAAACAAGACGGATCAGGAAGAACTGAGTCTTAAGTAGGCAAGCATGACTTCTGAAATCTTCCAGAGATGAGCGATCCCTGGTCCACACAGTCGTTCCCTGCTGCCATCCCTCCTCACCCTGACCCCTCTGCTGTCACTGTCACAAGAAGTCCCAGTTGCACCAGGAGTTTGGGGAGGGTGCAGCTAACCCTGACAGTGCTCTGCAGTAGAGCACCCGCAGGATGGAGGCACACCTGTGTTCCAAGGAGTCCCTGCAGTCTCCAGGTGGAGGCTACAAAGGTGACAAGAAGACCAAGGACACTACCCTACCCTGCTGTGGGGTCCCCTCAGGGAGAAGGGGGCAGAGTCTAGGTTGGGAAGGGGAGGTCACAGGAACTCAGATCCACTTACCTGCATACAGCTGGGCCTTCCTCCAGGCTGAAAGGGAACACACTCTGGTGAGACCTCAGCCAGAAGAAACCTGCTCAGTGTGAATCCACTGGCCGTTGCCTCCCCTCTGCTCTGCAGGTGAGACTAACTACAGTGGGGAAGAGACTGGAGAGAAGGTGACCTCCTGCCATGTGCAGATAGCCAGTATGGTGGGGAACCCCTGGAGCACAGGTCAGGTGGCCTGCATGCACTCCATACTGACTCCCACCATTGTCCCACTGCTGCACGTGACGTTTAGCAAGTCACTTAGCTGTTCTTGCCTCAAAACCCTCAAAAATTCTTATTCTATCTACATTCATTTTTGCTACTAAGGGTCAAAAATTATGTGTGAAAACATTTTAGGGAGTAAAATATAAATTATTATATAATTTTAAGAAAGCATTATCATATTCAGTTTTTTCCTGGAAAAAATAGATTTGGGAAATAACTTGACATGGAAACTATTTTAAGAAGGGAGATGAGCTCTGGGTAAAAGTGGCTAATCTTTCTCAGATGAAATATTGCTAGAGATAAACACTACTCAGGGGTACTGACAGCTCATTCCATGGCATTCCTGTATGTGATCACCCCAGTTCTGCCCCATAACTTTTTGATCATCACCCAAAGAAACTAGAGGGAATGGACTCCTTGGACTGTGTTTTGGGATGGAGACAGGAGGTCACACTCCTAAACTTAATCAAGCTGGTCATTTGTATAGTTCCTTTAGTGAAACTCACAGCACATGACTTTTGCTTCTGGGTACTGTCTGAAAACCAGATGCACAGAAGGATAGTAAACTATTAATACGCTGGGTCAATCAGAGTTGGAATAAGATCCAGGGTGTATGATAGACTCTGGGGTCAACATTACACCCAGAATCCCAAGAAATGGGTGAGAACTAGCATTCCAGATGTGGGAGAGCCCATGCATGGGTTCTGCCTCCTAGAAGCCTCCACTTCTGTCCCAGGGAAGTGGGTCCACATATCTATGCCTAGACAGAATGGAGGAGAGGGACGCCTTGGCAAAGGTAGGATGGGAAACCCAAGGACACCGGAGAGTCACTCACCAGCCAGATAAGCGGATTTCCTCCTCTCTGAAAGGCAACACACAGGAAATAGCTGAGCTAAGAACCAGACTGTCTCCTATGAAGGGGATGCAGAGAGCTCAAGAAGAAAAACAGAACTTACCAAGTTCTTGCTGAAGTTTAGCTGAAAGAGAGTGGGAAAAAAAAAAAAAAAGGCATCAACTCCACTCCCTAAAAGAATCCACAAATACCACCTCTCTGTGTGTAACCCCTGGAGAAGATGTTCCAACTGCAGACCCATCAGAGCTTCCCCAGCTCCAGCTGTCCGCCCAGGTCTCCCCAGTCACCTGCTCTGGACTGGGATTTCCCAAGAGCCCTGGACTCAGGCCCTGTGGTCAGTTCCTCCTTCTCAGCACCAGCTGCCTCATTCACCAGCCTTGACCCCTGTCCTGCCTTACCTGTGTCCTTCAGCACTTCCTCCTTTGTCTGACGGTCCTGTTCTCTAGTGTGGCACAGAGTCTCCTTTTCTCGCATCTCCCGCACCTTCACGGAATGTTCTCTCTTGGTGTAACATCCAGCCCCAAGGAGCAAGATCACCAGCACAGTCAGGCTCACCGAGAAAGCCACCTTCCAGGGAGAGGCCTGGGGGAAGAAGGGCTCTGCAGCCCAGCCAGACACCCTGTCAGGCCCCCCGCCCAGGACAGCCCAGCCCAGAACACCCAGGAACACCGGCCCCCTCCTCCAGCCCTGCTGGAAGCCGGGAGCCCCTCTGACCTGGGATGAAAATGCCCATGGCCTTCTCCTGGCCCAGGACGGGGTTGAGGATGGAGCAGGTCACGTTCCCCACAGAGCTGTCTCGCACCACCAGCGCCGCCTCCATGCTGAACAGCCCTTCGGCATCCTGGGTGAGGGCCTCGGAGAACGCCAGGAACTTCTCTCCGCTGAGGTCTCTCCACTGCACCTGGGGCTTCGGGAACCACCCCGAGGCCGTGCACACCACGCGGACCCCATCTTCCTCAGGCCCTGTGATGCGCACCTGAGGGGCAGAGCCCACACCTGCGGGAGGCAAGATGCAGAGCCCAGGGACCCAGCCATGCCTACGAGTGCACAACCCCAGGGGTGCCCTGCACTTGGCATTCTGGGGGCTCTGGGGGAAGCCTGCTCCCACTGGGAACAAGGAGGTGGCCTTGCCTCGGGGAACAGAAGGAAGCAGCATGGGGACCCCCACGGTTTCAGAGGGCTGGCCCCTTCTCCCCAGTGGAGCAGGTGGAAGGGCGGATGCCGTGTGAACAGGGATAGGAATGTGGTCCCAGGTCCACCCTTATCCTGGACTCTCCGCTCCTCACACTCTCCCAGGGCGTCTGCTTCCACACCCACAGCCTCTCTTTGTGAATCACCACCAAAATTAAGTCATCTAACAGCCCTATGTCCTGAACGTCCCTTCCTTTTATCCCCAGGTTTACCTCTACCCAAATTCCTCACATATACTTCCAGCTCATAATTCTAGAACTGAAAATGTGATTTGGCCCCATCTGTGATGGATTCTGTATAAAAATATTGCCAACTCTTCTGCTACTCCTGCTAAGTCACTTCAGTCGTGTCCGACTCTGTGTGACCCCATAGACGGCAGCCCACCAGGCTCCCCCGTCCCTGGGATTCTCCAGGCAAGAACACTGGAGTGGGTTGCCATTTCCTTTTCCAGTACGTGAAAGTGAAAAGTGAAAGTGAAGTCGCTCAGTCGTGTCCGACTAGAGCAACCCCAAGGACTGCAGCCCGCCAGGCTCCTCAGTCCATGAGATTTTCCAGGCAAGAGTACTGGAGTGGCTTGCCATTGCCTTGCCACTCTTCACTCCTCTTCACTTCAGCTCCCTGTCTGCCACAGTTTTGGGTGCCTCCACACTCTGCCTCTGGGCCAGTCCTGTGACTCAACTAGCCAATAAGAGATTAGGTCACATGACTAGGTTGTAAAGTCCTTGTGTCGTTGGGCTGCTCTCCACCAGGAGGAGGACGTGTTTGCTCTAGTGCAGCCTTTCCTGCTGAAATTTTCCTGATCAATCAATAGTCAGTTGAACAAACCCACATGAAGAGACACAGCAAAGATTCTTATGTGACCTCCTCAGCTGACTGTAATGACAAATACGAATTTAAAATAACAGGCTTCATTCTCCCTGTTGAAAATAAGGGCAGAGATTCCCCTTTCCTTGTTTTTCTTAGAATATTCACTTGAGAAAACCTGTAAATGTAGGTTTAAATGTATATAAGTTCTTTTTGAGAACTAGATAGAATTTTGACCCAGGAACGTCTTTCATTAGGACCTAGGAGCCATCCGTAAATATAAAGTTCAAGGGAAACAGCCCCCCACTTTCCCCTTCCCTGTTGGAGGGTAGGAGCCCAACTTCAGCCGTCACCAAGCTACAATACCTCCTGTCATAAAAACATAAGAATTTGTTTTTCCTCTGGGTAAAACCAGTTAGCTAACATAGATGGTCAGCTCAGTTACCATGAAAATGTAGACTGAACTGTGTGACAGACGGTGCTATCGAGTCCTCCGACATGAGGAATATTGTTCATCTTAAAAACAAGTATGTAAAGGGTTGTATCTGCTTGGCTTTATAAAAGGGGGGAGATCTCTTTCTGTCTTTACAATCTTTTAGTCGATTGCCTGTGATGTCTATCACATTCTGGTTGAACGCCCATTCAGTAACAAAACTGTGTTCTTTCTCCACTAACTGTGAAGATGATTTCTGGTTTGGGAGATTTTGTTTTTGTTTTGTGCCAACATGACCAAAGAGGTATGAATAAACCCAGATGAGATTAGTCAAATACAGCCCAAACTAGATGCACTCCCTTCATGCCTGAATTAAATAAATGGTTATTGTTATATGCCACTGTGATCTTTATGACATCATCTTTGTGATAATGTAACACAGCATCATCTTGACAATAGATAACTAACATACATAAAGCAAAGAATCTTGCCCACCATCCAATTCTACAAGAATCAAGTCATTAACCTCTCAGTCACTCACTGACAGTACACTCTGAAAGGAATTCAGGGTGAAAATAGGGCAAGGCACTCTGTGCTTTGGAAAAACAGGCCCCTTAGATACTTAGAGATATCTCAGGAAAAAAATATTTAGTGACCCTAGATTCTTGCATCTTCCTAGAAAAGTGCTAATGTTATTAACTGAGATATCTGATCCTTGTGACAAACAGTAACATTTTACCAAAGTGTATGCTTGACTTCTGGGCTTCCCCAATGGCTCAGCAGTAAAGAATCTACCTGCAATGAAGGAGCAACAGGAGACTCGGGTTCGATACCTGGGCTGGGAAGATCCCCTGGAGGAGGAAATGGCAGTCCATTCCAGTATTCTTACCTGGAGAATCCCAGGGCCAGAGGAGTCTGGTGGGCTACAAGTTCGTGGGGCCGCAGAGTCAGACACAACTGCAGCCACTTAGCATACTAAGCATGCTTGACTGCACTTGTTCCCTAGCCCAAATCCTGTATAAACTGGCTTCTCCCCCTACCTCATTGGAGCAGTTTCTCAGAGCTACTGAGAAGCTATTTCCTGGATTATATACCCCTCAGTAAGACCCTGAATAAAACATAGCTCACAGTTCTTAAGTTGTGTGTTTTTCTTCAATCAACACACATAATTTTCAATATTCTTACCACTAAACAACAAACAGCCAATGCAAAACCCTCAGAGTTTCTGCAGTCTACTCTTCCCCCCAAACTGTGTCCCCAAATCCATTCACTCAACTTGCTCTACTTTCTAAACATCACAGATGTCTGTCCCCTCGTCCCTCTATGTGATCCCATTGTCTCTTCTGGAGGTCATCCTGTGGACCTCGTAACTACACCCTTGCCTTCAGCCTGGCTCACCTTTCATTCACCCTCTTCACAGCTGACCAAAGAAATGTCCCAGGAACTGCTCTGTTTAAAATTTCCTCAGTGGTGCATCAACATCCATAGCACAGCGTGCAAAGTCTTCTACAACCAAGCATCTACCTTGCCCCTCAAATTCCTCTCCTCTTCCCCCCAGCTTCCACTGTCTGTGCCCCTCAGGGACCACACACTGCAGCACCAAGGACTCTGGTTAACTGCTGGCAACTGCAATCACCACATTCTATCTCCTCTCTTCTCTCTTCCTCTCCTTTCTTCTCCTCTCCCCTGACTTCTCATATTCCAGTCCATCAACCTCAAGGGCTCTTTGCAGCCTGATCTAGTGAACTCAGGTGTCCCTTTCAGTGTATATTACCTGCAAAGTTCTCCTGACGACCAGAGAGAGCATTAATCAATCCTTTCTCTGTGCACCCCATGCCAAGAACATATCTTTATTCAATTGTTGTCATCTCTTACAACCCTCCATTTACTCATCTTATCAACCACGAGGGCTTCCTGCTCCAGCCACTCCTCCTCCAGTCACACTCCTCCTCCAGCCACACTCCTCCCTCAGGGTTTCTCTGCTGGGAACTCTGGTCCCACAGATATCTACATGGCTAAATCCCTACTTCCTTTGAGCCTCTGCTCAAACTGTCAAAAAATCCCAACCCGAAGCCCCACATAACACAAGCCCACCCTGCCCCATTCTGGTCCCCTTCCACTGTTATATTTTCCCTTTTATCATAAGTATTAATACTACCACCTCCTAATTTCCTCTATAATCTATTTATCAAAGTATTTATGTACTGCCTCTAAAATATAAACTCCACAGAACAGGGAACATTGTTTGGTTCATTGATGTATCCCAGGTGCCCAGAACAGGATGTGACATAGAGTAGGGTTTCAATATGTTTGAACCAAATAATGGAATGGTGGATGAGCCTCCTATTCCATATCTATAAAATAAGGGATTGGTTGCCATTATCCCTGAAATTCCTCCCAATTCCAATACTCCAGGATCAAAAGTATCAAGTCACCAACCTGCCACTTTCAGCTCCAAATTGGCCTCTTCGTAGAAGCCTCCCTTTCTGAAGAAGCAGGTGTACAGCCCATCATCAGAAACATGGACATTCTGGATACGCACGGCAGCTTCTCCCTGGTTGAGGAGGTCCCTCACCAGCGAGGTCCGCCCTGCATAAGGAGCCATCTGCTCCTCTTTCTGCTCGAGTCGATCTTGATAGATGAACACAGCTTCTGAAAACTTGGAGCGGAACCACCTCAGCTCCATGTCTTCGGCACTTATGGCTGGAGATACACGGCAGGGTAGCAGGACTTCCCCGCCCAGCACTGCCACAATGGGGTCCGGGGGGGCGATCACGGTGAACTCCTCTGTGGACACAGACATAGGAGTGAGAGAGGAGGAGACACAGAGGGAGCACAGAACACACACTCAGTGTGATGGAAAGCCCCGGGCAGGCTGGGGACAGGTGTCCAGTGGGATGAACCCTGACCTGATAGGTTGAGCTGTGATGATTCTGAATTTGAGCTAGACTGATGATAATTTTGTGATCCAGAAAAGATGTCAAAGAGAGTCTCTCATCCATCTATATTGCTGTCTTCACACCCTTCCACAGAAAATTCTAGCTTAATGGTTTCCACCTTCAGCATGCAGCAAAATCAGCAAGAGGGCTTATAAAACCACAGTGTTAGGCCAACACCCTCAGAGATTCAGCCAGGTCTGGGGTGGGCCCAAGGAAGTGCATTTCTAAACAATTCCCCAAGATGCTGGTACTGATGTTCCAGGGGCCTCATTTTGAGAAGCACAGCTCTATCCTGCCCCTCTTAGGCAGGACTGAATCCTGACCAAAGAGAATACCTGTGGTCAACATCAAAACTCCTTGATCATTCAGTCACGTCCTAGTATAGCCACACTATTCTATTCTAGAGCTAAATTATCTGTGTTTATGACTTTCTCCCCAGCTCAAATGTGCACTAAAAACTAGACACAAATACTGTTTCCATTAAAAGCCTACCTTCACTTTTTTCACCCACAAGTGCCCATCTTCACCCCCACTGACATCTTCTCAGAGCCCTGGGCCTTCTGAGGCCTGGAGGATGGGCCACAACCTGACCCTTGTGCAGGGCGGCCCTGCTGGATCTGCAGAGAATGACTCCTCAGCTCCTGAGCTGCTCAGAGTTGATCTGAGTCACCATGGTCTCTCACCTGGAGGACAACGGTACACTGGCCTCCCTGGGTCTCCTCTCCTCACTCCCAAGTTTGCAGCTCATTCCACCTGTAAGCCATGTCCCCACTCTACCCAAAGCTTTGCTGACTCTCCTCAGCCCCTTCAGTGGATCAAAGGCCTGATGGGGATGACACCCAGGGCTTCTGGACCCAAGCTCCTACTTCTCGCCCTCTCCTTCACTTTGCTCTGGCCAAGACTTGCCTCCACAGTCCCTTCAACATTCCAGGCCCACAAGCAGCTTTGCACTGTCTGTTCTCTCTTACAGAAGCCATGCTTCCACTGGAACCCTCACAGGCTCACCCCCTCCTCCAGGTTTTATTCTTATTTCACTGTCTCACTGAACACCTCCCTGAACACTGCTGCCCACTTCCCACCTCGACATGCCTGACTGCCCTCTACCCCATGCTGCTTCACTGCTTCTCCTCTCATTGCTTATAAAAAACTATTCATTACACTGCTTTCATGCATTTATTGTTCATGGTTCCCTGCTACATTGTAAGACTTTACAAAGACACGAATCTGCCTGGTTTGTTCACAAAAAGCACCTACCACATGTTCAATACTCTGTAAATATATGAGAAATGGAAAGAAATAATTAATGAATGTGTTATGTAAAATAAAGATACTACACAAAAAAATGAGGTGAAAGATATTGTCATAATGCCATAGTTGAATTTTTGAAACATGATAAACACCTCATTGGATAGATATCAAGGCATTTTGATACGCCTGAGGCTTAAAGACTTATAATAGTCTTTATATTGAGACTTAGTGAAGTCCCTCAGTCATGTCCAACTCTTTGCAACCCCATGAACTGTAGCCTACCATACTCCACCGTCCATGGGATTTTCCCAGGCAAGAGTACTGGAGTCAGTTGCCATTTCCTTCTCCAGAGGATCTTCCCAACCCAGGGATCGAACACAGATCTCCCACATTATAAGCAGATGCTTTACCGTCTGAGCTACCAGGCTTAAAGACTCTCAAAAACTGAATGACAATTACTGGTTTGGGAAGTATCATAATTTTTCTAGAGAAGAGACCTTTCAAACAGCAACCCACTCCTGATGGAGAGAACCAGCCCAGCTCCCAGGAATCCACACAGGAAGAGGGGTGGGGTATACTCACGTGCGAAACCCCCAGTGGGCAGCTGCGTGAAGAGGAGCAGAGAGAAGAGGTGGCAGAGCACAGAGTCGTGGAAGAAGTCCTCCATCTCCTCGGAGCTGGGGATACACAGGGCAGAAGGCAGACCCAGGGCTGACCCAGAGCTCAGGGACCCCGGTGACGAGGAGGGCTCAGGGCCAGAAAGAGTCCTGCAGGAGCAGAGCCCTCCACTGGATCCCTGTGCTAATGAGGTGCTGGGCTCCCCACAACTCTGACACCCAGAAAGCACTGAGCCTGGGCTCCTCCCAGCCCTCTGGAAGCCTCTGTGGGGCTAAACAACCACAAGGTTTGCTTGGGAAAAACGCCCCCCTTCCCTTCCCACCCCAATGGCACCTGCAGCCCTACCCACTCTGCCCAGAACACCAGGTGTTTCCTTTCCCAGCACCGGGGGCCCTGAGCTGGGACCATCCTGCATCTTCCCATTGTTCACAACCACCAGCAACTCCTGTCTACCAGTCAGGGACAGAGACCCAGGTTCAGCTCCTCACTGTGAAGCACAAGCCCGCTCCCACTTGGGGCCCCACAAACGTCCTCCTCAAGGGGACTGTGGGTCCTTCAGAGGCACTGTGTACTGCCTTTGCTGCTGGGTTACTCACCTGCATTTCAACCCCACCCAGCCCTTTCCTGCAGGGACCAAGGACAAGGCCTGCACCCAGGTGCCCAGTCAGTCCCCACAGACAGCTTAATCCTCATCTGCACTGAATTTAAAGATTTCTGCATTGGGGTTGGAGATCCCAGTAGAAACAGAGCAGCCGAAATGAAAAAATGAGTCCATGTCAGACAAAAGACCCCAAAACACTAAATGTTTGAGGTGTAGGAGGAGGCAGCTTTGGGTCCTGGGAAGGACAGATACTAGGGGCTAAGCACTGAGTCCTCCACCCAAGACTGGGCCCCTGTCTGCCAAGTTTCTCAACCATCTTCCTGTTATTCCTCATCTGCAAAATGAGGGTATTAATGGCATTTCCATCTCAAGGTTTTCATGAGAATCACATGAATTTATATTTGTAGTCACTACATGGAATTAGAAAACAACCTATTACTAGGAAGTGCTATAGCAATAACACTGAAACAAATGAGTGAAGGCACACCCCTCACTGTGGTGGTCCTGGGTCTCCCTAGAGCCACTCCACCATCCAGCACCACCCACCCTGCCCCCAGCCCTGACACTTGCTCAGCCTCCTCCTCAGCCCTGCTGCTCCCTGCTTGCTCTTCTTGCCCACAGTGTCTTCAAAACCCACTTACCTGTTCTGAAAGGCCGGGACTTCAGAAGTGTCTCTAAACTCGGCAGCATGAGAAGGTTCAGGGACTCTGGCAGACCCCAAATCTGCCCTCAGAATTCCCACCTGAAGTTAGTCACTCAGAGTCCCAATCCTGGTCCAGTCTGAGTTCCTCATGTCTGGGAGCAGATGGTCTCAGGAGAGTGGAGAAGCAGCAGAGCCTGGTCCAGGAGTGTCTGCAGAGATCAGACCACGGGACCCTCGGAATTGATCCCAGACAGCTCAGTCCGCCCTTCTCTGGTTCCTTCACTATTGGAAAGTGAAACCTGGAAAAAGCAGTCCCGGCAGACTCTGCCCTGCCCTCTGGACAGTCACCCGGTTATCAAGAAGGAAACACATGATTGGAGCAACAACAAGAGAGTGGATTCAAGTAAAGCTGAAACCACCCTGAGGGGGACACAGAGACCCACAGACTCGACACTCGTTCCCGACAAGTGCTCCGCTCCAGGTTGTGCCTGTGTGCTCACTCACTCAGTTGTGTTTCACTCTTTGTGATCCCACGGACAGAGCCTGTCAGGCTCCTCTGTCCATGGAATTTTCCAGGCAAGAATACTGGTATGGGTGGCATTTCATACACCAGGAGATCTTCCCAACCATGCAATCAAACCCACATCACTTGGGTCTCCTGCACTGGCAGGGAGATTCTTTACTACTTCGTCACCTGGGAAGACACACTCCAGGTTGACAGCCTTCTAACCTTGGAACTGCAGACTGTGTGCAGCACACAGCCTGCCCAGCCTAACACCTAGCCCCCGCCTGACTCCATGTCGGCTAGAAAGTGCACAGGGGACAACCCCCAGCCTGGCTGCTTCCTTTCCTTCCCCAGCAGATGACCCAGGAACTCCCCCAACCCGGCCCCCTAAGGACTAACCCCCAGGCTTCACGTGTTTCCAGGACCAACTCCAGAACCCTGGCTGAATGGACAATGCCCTAAGGCTTGTTAAGATTGTGTATCACCCATGGCCTGGGCACAGCCACAGACCCCCTTCTGTCAGACCCAGTGAACACCAGGAAAGGCCTGATTCTCTGGTCTCCAAAAAAAAAAAAAAACCAATGGGACTGGCTCTTCCTCCCCAGCTCATCCCTTCCTGAATTTTCCTTCCCTAATAAAGGACACCTGTGTTCACCCAGTTTTCTCTGACGGAAACTTGAAGGGCATCTTTCACATCCCACTCTCCCATGAAATGTGCTTCCAACACATTCAAGATTTTCACAAATTCATGTTGACAGCCATCACATGCTCTCATTTCTCTGCTGACACAGAGTTTTCCTCATGGGTCTCCCGCTCCATCTCCAGCCTCACTCCCTCCAGGTCATTTTCTTTGCAATGTCGTAATGCTCTCAGGTCAGTTTATGTCACTTTATGCCTCACCCTTCAAGGGACCCCTCTGCTTCAACCTCACCTCCACGGCACCGAGGCCTCCAGCTTCCTGTCTGACCTCATCCTGTGCTTCTCCCAGCTGCCCCCTTACGGGTCTCACCAGCCACTGGATGACCCTGCTCCTCCCCCACATTCCTCACGGTCCATTGTACAGCTCTCACCTCAAATGACCTCGCTCAAGGCACGCTTTGCTGACCTCCTCACCCCCAGTATGAGATCCATACACAAGCCTTTTGGGGTTTGGGTGGCACCCTGTCTCCTCCACAGCCCTGACCTGTGTTCACCTGAGGAATGTTGAGGGAATCCAGGAGAGGAGACACTCTTTCCCGGCATGTAGGAAACACTCCAGAAACATTGGTTGAGCTGACAGGCAGGAGTCTCTTCAGCAGGACATGGGCTACTCAACCTCGTCCAATTTTACAGAACACTCTAGTCCACAGAGAAACAAGAAGACTGCTACTCTGAACTAATAGAGTCAGCCTCTGGAAGGCCACAACAGCCCCACCAGCTGCCCATCTCTGTTTTCCTATTTGCTGCTGCTGCTGCTGCTAAGTCACTTCAGTCGTATCCGACTCTGTGTGACCCCATAGATGACAGCCCACCAGGCTCCCCTGTCCCTGGGATTCTCCAGGCAAGAATGCTGGAATGGGTTGCCATTTCCTTCTCCAATGCATGAAAGTGAAAAGTGAAAGTGAAGCCATTCAGTCGTGTCTGACTCTTCATGACCCCGTGGACTGCAGCCTACCAGGCTCCTCCATCCATGGGATTTTCCAGGCAAGAGTACTGGAGTGGGGTGCCATTGCCTTCTCCAGCTTTCCTGTCTACCCCAGACATAAAGACTTCACTAGCTATAGCCATGGACTGGCAACACCAGGTTCAACCACCACTAATGCTCCCTCAGGGCTTCCCTGGAAACCCAGACAGTAAAGAGTCTGCCTGCAGGGTAGGAGTCAGGATGTTCAGATCCCCTGAAGGAGAGCATGGCAACGCACTCCAGTATCTTGCCTGGAGAATCCCAGGGACAGGGGAGCCTGGCAGGCTACAGCCCATGGCGTCACAGAGTCAGACACAACTGAGCGGCTAAGCACACACAAGCACAGTGCTCCCTTCCAGCCTGCCCAGTGTCCCAGTGTCAGTGGTGCAGGTCTGAAGCGACATGGGCTCGTGTCTCTCCCTCCTCACCTCTGCCTCCTGGTTGTCACTATTATCTTCATTCTACAGATGAGAAAACCAAACCGCACAGGTTCACAGCCACACTCAGCAAATCTCTCTCAGCCTGTGTTCACTCTGGGTTGTTCGGAACAACCCATTATATTTGTCTCCACAGAGTGAGGACTGGCGGACCCACAAAACCACAATTCTTAGTGCCCAGAAGTCTGGTCTGAGGGGTTACAGCTCTGGGCAAACCCAGACCATCAGGGTACACCTGAACACATCCCTTACTTACTCCTTGGAAGAAAAGTTAGGACCAACCTAGATAGCATATTCAGAAGCAGAGACATTACTTTGCCGACTAAGGTCCGTCTAGTCAAGGCTATGGTTTTTCCTGTGGTCATGTATGGATGTGAGAGTTGGACTGTGAAGAAGGCTGAGCGCAGAAGAATTGATGCTTTTGAACTGTGGTGTTGGAGAAGACTCTTGAGAGTCCGTTGGACTGCAAGGAGATCCAACCAGTCCATTCTGAAGGAGAACAGCCCTGGGATTTCTTTGGAGGGAATGATGCTGAAGCTGAAACTCCAGTACTTTGGCCACCTCATGCAAAGAGTTGACTCATTGGAAAAGACTCTGATGCTGGGAGGGATTGGGGGCAGGAGGAGAAGGGGACGACAGAGGATGAGATGGCTGGATGGCATCACTGACTCGATGGACATGAGTCTGAGTGAACTCTGGGAGTTGGTGATGGACGGGGAGGCCTTGGGTGCTGGGATTCATGGGGTCACAAAGAGTCGGACACGACTGAGCGACTGAACTGAACTGAACTGAACACATCCCACTTTGTCTTCCCCAAAAGGTCCACTCCCCTAATATCCGCCTGGACTCAGGAATATTTGGAATATTTATATTAACCCCAGGAGATCTAATGAGACAAGTTCAAAAATTAGCCTTCAAGGCCCCCCTAATCTCTATCCCCTACTTACACCACCAATCCCTTCATCACAAGGAGACTGTTTAAGGTCTCAGAAACATGAGAGGAATTTTATAACAACCATATTTTATTGAATACTTCCTATGTGCCAAGAACCAAGCCACACAAATTCCATTTATGCTACTTCATTCTCACACCTGCAGACAGACATGAAGTAAGACATGAGCGCTGCCATCGAGGACACTTAGTCCAAATCCCTCACAGAGGAGGGAGGGCTTAGAGCTACAGGGAGACTGCCTCCTCAATCCTCCCCCAGCCCTCACACCCAGCCCAGCCCACTCCCGGCTCCATACAACTTCACAGGAAGCAGGAACAAGCAGGGACCTTGGACTCAGACATGCCCCAAGATGATCTGACCAGAAAGCTTATCTCACCCTGAATGCCAGCCCTTTGAGTCCATACTGGGAGGAGGGAGGGGCGGGAATGACAAAGTACAGGAAAGATTTTTCTGGAAGTACACTGGAAGGACACTTGAACACACTTGCAAGGTGGACAAAAACAGCCAACTTCACCGACCGCCCCCCCAACCACCACCCCAGGCATCAGGGTCGTGTGCCAGCTGCTTCTTGCTCACTCGCCACAAAAGACTTTTCTTTCTCAAAATATAAACTATCCTAGTGCTAACAGGGTTAATATTTAACAGTCATAGTATCCCTTATCTTTAATTTGCTTCAGGAGCTTTCAAAACAGTTTCAGAAAGACTTCTAATCCATAAAACCATAGTGATATAAAATGAATTGTGATTTTAAAAATGCTACAATAGATGAAAAATATTAAACTCCTATTTTAAATAATATACAATCTGGAAACCTTATTGTCCTTCACATTGTTAAGTTGAATAGTTCACTAGATTAATTTATACTGTAGGCAAAGTTTAAACAATTCCTTTGATAGCTATTTCAGAAAGACACATACACACTCCAGAGGCAATGATTTTATTTCAATCTTAAAAGGTTTCTTTTGTTCTCTAACCATGATATCCTGGCTGGTGGGCAAGGTCTACCCTGGAAGCCTGCTGGGTGGAGCCCAAGGGCACACCGGGGGCCACGACCTTCCTCTGAACCTGCACTTCTGTCCCTCTGCTGAGGAAGGAGAGGCCCTCCCACCACAGGCTGTCATCTCCAAACCTGGAATATCCAGCAAAGGCGGCTCAGGACATGCTTAGGTCACTCAGTCCTTCCCGAGAGTGTGTGCTGCCCAGCCCACCCAGAGGTCAGCTGCAGAGTCCAGCTGGTCCATGGCGCTGACTCCACCATCCTCTGAGTAGACAGTCCACTCTGATTCTGAAGTCTGAGATTCCTTCCAGGAACATGAAAAGGCATCGCTCCCACCCAAGCCCTGAGATGTTGTTGTTCAGTCCCAAGTTGTGTCCAACTCTGTGCAATGTCTAAAGGTACAGGAGGGAGACTGAGCAGTCAGACAGGCTTACAGAAAATATAATATGTTTTATTTTACCAATAAAAGATTATGATACCAAGCAGGACCCCGTGGGACTCCTGTGCCCCGAGTTTCTCTGATTACAGAAAATAGGATTCATTCAACCTCCAAGACCTTCCCTGAGTCCAACAGGCATGTTCAAGCGGTTGTTAATTAAGGAAGTGGGGGGATGTGAGATAAGAGAGGAACAATCAAGAGATACAGTAGTGCAGCCTTGGGGCAAGGTCTGATTCCCCATCAAAGGAAACACACAAAAATATCTTTGAATTATTTCAGAGATACTGAAACCTCCACAGGGGAGAAGTTAACCTTTAACAAGGATGGTATGCTGACCACAAGCACAGAGACCCCAGATGAGTTGGAACCAGAAGGTTGGTGATGCTAACTCCCACTCAGCTCACCACCAACCCATCAGAAGAATGTCCATGAGCTGAACATGCTTTATTGGAAACATTACTATAGAACTCCTCACTACCCTCTTCGGGAGGATCACATGGTTTTGAGGGCATTAGTCCACTGTGGCCGCCTTTGCCTGACAAAGCAATAAAGCTGCTATTTTCTACTTCACCCAACACTCTGTTTCTAAGATTTAATATGGTGTTGAGGTACAGAGGCCAGATTCAGGTTCAACAGTAAGGTTCTAAAGGGAAAGAAGGCAGACAGAAAGAGGGTGTAGGAAAGGAAAGAGCAGGGAGAAAGGAAGGAAAAAGGGAGGGAGGGAAGGAGGGAGAGACAGAAGAAAAGGACAGAAGGGAAGGGGTAGGATCCCCCTGCATTTACCCTGGCACATGTGGGACCAGACTCCAGAATGGACACGTCTGCCCAGAGTGTCTCATGCATGTCCCCAGTCACTGAGATGTCAGTGTACGATTTACAATGTGAGTGTTTGTACTGCCCGCATGGAAGTGACCAGTGTACGTGCCCTGAGTACAAGACCTGAGTGTATGCCCACTCAGTGACCTGGGAAGTCTTGACTCACTCTCCCAGTCCCACAGATCAGGCCCACTCGTGGCCAAGGGTTAGTCAGGCAAGTCGTGCTCAGAGGGATTTGAGTACCAACAGAACCACCTGAAGTTCTGACACATTGGCCTCCATCCCTGGGAGAATCAGAGAAGAGAGGTCTGGGGCAGGAAAGACAGGAGAGGCCTGAGAGACTGGCTCTATCTGGGGAAGCACAATGACTGGAAACCGCCCACGCTGGCAGGCATGCTAGTAACCATTTGCATGAGTTGTTTTGTAACAGGAGGTCCTGGTAAGGAACATGGAGTTAATAAGCCACCACCAATTGGAAGAGTTCAGGAAAGGTCAAAAGTTGACACACGTGTCCAACTACCTCCCAGAATCCTTCTCGCTGGCTGAGCAATGCATCCATTTCGGCTGAGCAATGCATGCTCTGAATCAGGATGATTGGCCAAAGACAACTGGGCAACTAATCCCATCACCATAAAGCCCAAGACTGTGAGCCCATGGCAGAGCAGTTCTCCCGGGTTCCCTTGCCCTACTGTCTCCGCCGGGGCGCCCTTTTCCAATAAAATCTCTTGCTTTGTCAGCACTTGTGTTTCCTCAGACGATTCATTTCTGAGTGTTAGACAAGAGCCCATTTTCGGGCCCTGGAAGGGGTCACCCTTGCTGCAACAGTTCTAACAGTCCTAGGATGCCCACCCTGTTCCTTCATGTCAGCAGACTTGTCTCCACAGGCTGAGTTGTGGGCCGAAGCCCTGAGCCCAGGCCCTGCTCTCTCAGGATGTCACCAAACACTCCGGCACACTGTTCACCCAGTGCCACTTTACTCCGAACATCACATACTTTATTATAATCCTCAGAGGAAAGTCTTGCTTTCTTCATTTTACAGCTGAGAGACAGAGGTTCAACAACATGAAGGGACCTGCCCAGAGTTATGTGTGTCAAACCCACAGGCTCCAGGCCTCACTAAAGCTCAGCTGAGCCCTAAACAGGCGCCACCAGGTAGGGCTGAACCAGCTCCAGAGGTGCTCCAGGGATCCGGGGGCAGGAGAGGAGGCAGAAGAAATGTTAGCATACCTTTCATCTTAACTCTTTTTTCATGTGCTATTTGTGTTTGTTTTTAGAATCTGAACAACATTTCCACATGCTTGATAGCTGCTTGTTGAAAATACATTACTGAGAGGAGTGCGTGATCCAGAACTGGAGGCCAAGCTGCAATCTTCCACTCCAGAACTCCTCTCTCAAGCAGCAGGTATCAGAGAGGCAGGCAGCAGGACCAACCTGCGGCAGCTGCTTGAGACGCAGCCCAGAAACCAGGTGCTGCACGGATACAAGGAGCAACCCAGGGGCCAAGAGAAGGGCTGCTCTGCGGGATCCGCCCAGGTTCCACCGGGCTCTGCTGCCCCCTTGTGGCCAGCGCTGGGGACTGAAAAAACGGCTTCCCTGCAGGAGGACTGAGTTAAATTCACCCATTCCAGTCTATTTTAGATGACTATTATATCTACTGCTGTGGGCAGGAATCCCTCAGAAGAAATGGAGTAGCCATCATGGTCAACAAAAGAGTCCGAAATGCAGTACTTGGATGCAATCTCAAAAATGACAGAATGATCTCTGTTCATCTCCAAGGCAAACCATTCAATATCACAATTATCCAAATCTATGCCCCAACCAGTAATGCTGAAGAAGCTGAAGTTGAACGGTTTTATGAAGACCTACAAGACCTTTTAAAACTAATACCCAAAAAAGATGTCCTTTTCATTATAGGGGACTGGAATGCAAAAGTAGGAAGTCAAGAAACACCTGGAGTAACAGGCAAATTTGGCCTTGGAATGCGGAATGAAGCAGGCCAAAGACTAATAGAGTTTTGCCAAGAAAATGCACTGGTCATAGCAAACACCCTCTTCCAACAACACAAGAGAAGACTCTACACATGGACATCACCAGATGGTCAACACCGAAATCAGATTGATTATATTCTTTGCAGCCAAAGATGGAGAAGCTCTATACAGTCAACAAAGACAAGACCGGGAGCTGACTGTGGCTCAGATCATGAACTCCTGATTGCCAAATTCAGACTTAAATTGAAGAAAGTGGGCAACACCACTAGACCATTCAGGTATGACCTAAATCAAATCCCTTATGAT
>SJXQ01000727.1:2938-66761 GCA_006408695.1 Aepyceros melampus | reverse complement strand
CACAAGCTGGAATCAAGATTGCTGGGAGAAATATCAATAACCTCAGATATGCAGATGACACCACCCTTATGGCAGAAAGTGAGGAGGAGCTAAAAAGCCTCTTGTTGAAAGTGAAAGAGGAGAGTGGAAAAGTTGGCTTAAAGCTCAACATTCAGAAAACGAAGATCATGGCATCTGGCCCCATCACTTCATGGGAAATAGATGGGGAAACAGTAGAAACAGTGTCAGACTTTGTTTTTTTGGGCTCCAAAATCACTGCAGATGGTGACTGCAGCCATGAAATGAAAAGGCACTTACTCCTTGGAAGAAAAGTTATGACCAACCTAGAGAGTATATTCAAAAGCAGAGACATTACTTTTCCGACTAAGGTCCGTCTAGTCAAGGCTATGATTTTTCCTGTGGTCATGTATGGATGTGAGAGTTGGACTGTGAAGAAGGCTGAGCGCAGAAGAATTGATGCTTTTGAACTGTGGTGTTGGAGAAGACTCTTGAGAGTCCCTTGGACTGCAAGGAGATCCAACCAGTCCATTCTGAGGGAGATCAACCCTGGGATTTCTTTGGAAGGAATGATGCTAAAGCTGAAGCTCTAGTACTTTGGCCACCTTATGCGAAGAGCTGACTCATTGGAAAAGACCCTGATGGTGGGAGGGATTGGGGGCAGGAGGAGAAAGGGATGACCGAGGATGAGATGGCTGGATGGCATCATGGACTCAATGGACGTGAGTCGGAGTGAACTCTGGGAGTTGGTGATGGACAGGGAGGCCTGGCGTACTGTGATTCATGGGGTCGCAAAGAGTCGGACACGACTGTGCGACTGAACTAAACTGAACTGCAGGGGGACACGGAAGGAGGGAAAGGAGAGGCAGACAAGGAATGTTAGAAAAATGGACGTGGACACAGGAAACCACACACAAAAGACTGCAGGCTACAGGATTCCTCATATATGAAGTTAAAGCACAGGCAGAATGCGTCAGTGGTGGCAGAAGTCAGATGAGGAGGTCCTGGAAGCTTGAGGGGACACTTAGAGAGGGACACCAGGCAGCTACCAGATATGACCTGGGCGTGGTTACTCAGCTGTGTGCATACGAAAAAACTTCATCACACTGCACAGTGGACATCAGTGCCCTTTATTCCATTCGTTTATTATCTTTTGCTCCCCTATGCCTCCTTCTTTCTGCCTCTCAACTAAAACAAAACAGAAACTTCTGGGGAGGAGGTATGTGACATTTGGAAAGAGACAGATGACAGAGATGACACTCGAAGTGATAATTAAGAGGAAGCATCAAGGAAGAGTCTCAGATTTCTATCTTGGGCACATTCCTCAAGAGAATTCAGAGAGGAAAACTTTCCGCAAACAAAAATGATAGGAATCTGTGACATTTTCAACAACTCTGCATTGAATTGTTATACAAAGAGGTGATTCTTAAATCTACATAAAATCAGGAAATGTTTAGTAATTAAATGGCTTAGCTTATCCTCTCCTCTTAATAAAAAACAAAAACCATCTCCTGAGTCACATGGTGCCTCAAGTGTGCAGAAGGTAGAGGACAATGCAGTTCTGTGGCTCAAGAAAGGGACTGAGCAGGAGACGCAGATGAGGAAGTCACGAGCAAGTGAGGGAGGGCTGACTTCTGGGGTGTGAACAGGGCCTCCCAGATACAGCATCAAGAGGGAGATGAGGAGAGAATCCTGGGAAACTGGAACAGCGTTAACGCTGGTGCAAAGAGACCCTCCAGGGCCAAGAAGAGACGCTGGGACAGATGAGTGGAAGGGCTTGCATTGCAGGAGCCAGAAAGGAAAAATCGACACAGAGAAAGTAGCGATCAGGAAAGTCCAATGACTCAGTTAAATATTGCACTCCAGTGTAGTTGTTATGTATTTATTTATAAACTACCTTATTCTAAGTAAAGATTTAGAGCAACTCATACAAATGATTTCAGAACAATGATACAAACTCAAATAAGTCGAAGGAGTCAACTAAAAAAAGAAAACAAAGATGGAAATGTAAAATAAAGTCCTGTGAGAATATATTATAATTACACTTCTTAGAAATGGGCCACAGATTTAATCTGAACTCTTAGCATCAATACAAAAAAGAAAACATATGCATTCAATATACAAATTCGTTATTTTTAAAGTTCAGTATTTTAGCTCAAATCTTTGTTGCCTTGATTTTTATGGAGTTAGTTATATTCACTTGTCATTTTACTACAATTTAGAACATTGTGTTTGTTCTGTTTGTTCACTGATTCAACACTTTTTAAATTTTTTTAACAATTCATGTTTTAATTTTTATTGGAGTACGGTTGATTTACAATGTTGCATTAGTTTCCACAGTGCAACAAAGAATACCTATTTATACATATACATATATCCTCTCTTTGTTAGATTCTTTTCCCATATAGGTCATTACAGAATACTGAGTAGAGTTCTCTATGCTACACAGTAGGTCTTTATTAGTTATCTATTTTATACATAATTGTGTGTGTATATGTGTCAATCTCAGTTTCCCAATTTATCCCTCCCCCACCACTTTCTCCACTGGTAATCATAAGTTTGTTTTCTACATCCGTCACTGTATTTCTCCTTTGTAAATCAGTTCATTTCTGCCATTTTTTCACATTCCATATATAAGCAATACCATATGATGTTTGTCTTTGTATGACAAACATATTCATTTAATAAACATTTATTTTGAGCCTCTGTATGACAGCAGAAGGAGGAGAGTGAAAGAGCTGGCTTTAAAAGTATTTTTAAAAACTAAGATCTGGTCCCATTACTTCATGGCAAACAGACGAGGATAACGTGGAAGTAGTGATAGATTTTCTCTTCTTGGGCCCTAAAATCACTGCAAATGGTGACTGCAGCCATGACGATTGCTTCTCAGCAGGAAAGCAATGACAAACCTAGACAGTCTGTTGAAAAGTGGAGACGTTACTCTGCAGCAAAGGTCCATATGGTCAAGGCTGTGGTCTTCTTAGTGTCACGTACAGTTGAAGGCAGAGTGCCAAAGAACTGATGGCTTCAAACTGTGGTGCTGGAGAAGACTGCTGAGAGTCCCTTGGACAGCAAGGAGATGAAACCATGCAATCTTAAAGGAAATCAACCCTGAATACTCACTGGAAGGACTAATGCTGAAGCCAAAGCTCCAGTATTTCGGCTACCTCATGTAAACAGCAGACTCGTTGGAAAAGTTTCTGATGCTAGGAAAGATTGAGGTCAGAAGAAGAGGGTGTCGAGGATGAGAAGGCTAGATGGCAAGGCAATGCAATGGACATGAACTTGAGCAAACTTCAGGAGATGGTGAGGGACAGGAAGGCCTGGCGTGCTGCAATCCATGGGATCGCAGAGTCTCACACAACTGGATGACTGAACAACAGTGTGACAGCAGAGCATCCCTAGTCTTTGGGGGTACCTGCCCTCTTCCATGAAACTGAAAGGTTGTTGCTGAACAAAAAGACGCCAGGGGAGAAGACGCCTTGGCCTCCGGAGAAGAATCCAATCCGAAGCCAGAGACTTGGCTTGATCGCTCAGAGTCTTTGTGTAATAGTTTTATTAAAGTATAAAGGAGATAGAGAAAGCTTCCGACATAGGCATCAGAAGGAGGCAGAAAGAGTACTCCCCTGCTAGTCTTCAGCTGGATGTTATATAGTCACCAGCAGTCTGTTAATGAAAGAAAGGAAAGTCTTAACACTCAGAATGGCACCAGGCCCCTCATCCATAAGATGCATTTTGGGATAATCTTGACAAGGCAATGGCACCCCACTCCAGTACTCTTGCCTGGAAAATCCCATGGACGGAGGAGCCTCATAGGCTGCAGTCCATGGGGTTGGGAAGAGTCGAACATGAGTGAGCGACTTGACTTTCACTTTTCACTTTCATGCATTGGAGAAGGAAATGGCAACCCACTCCAGTGTTCTTGCCTGGAGAATCCCAGGGACGGGGGAGCCTGATGGGCTGCCATCTATGGGGTCGCACAGAGTTGGACACGACTGAAGTGACTTAGCAGTTGGCACCAAATGGTTCATCCTGGGCCATGAAATGATTAACTTGAATCTTGTAGAACGATAGATTACCATACAAATAGTTTCATTTACATAGATAAGGGGAACAATATCTGAGCATAACATGCTGGATTGTCAAGTAGGTTCTGAGCCATGAGGTGGAACCAACTTGAAGACAGAGTTTGGGCTAAATGCATAGCACCTTAGCACAGCTTAAGACAAACATTTCCATAGGAGAAATGTATTGGTTATCTCAGGTTTGAGAAGAGTTAACTTCAGGTGAAACCAGGTGTCATTATGGCAACACAGTATTTTAAGAGAAAACTCCTTTTAAATTTGTATAGACAAGGAAAAAAAATATCACTAGTTTGCTTCCTCCTGCCGCTTGAGAGAGATAAAAATGTCTGACACTTGCAGGCTATTTCCTCCATTTGGAGACCCCTGGCCTTCCTGCCTGTTAACCTCCCAAAACTTATATTCTGGAGGAGATTAACATCACTCAAAATTATCAGGACTGACTGTAAATTGGTATAATGGTGTCAAAGGTAAGGAACAGGATTCTATGGGGCCAAACCGATGATTGTTATAACCACATGCCCAAGAGCCTGTCTCCAGAGCAAGAGGACGAGACCCTCCAGCCATCCAGGCTGCACCTCAGGGGCCTCTGTCACAAGGGGTCTGCAGCTCCAGGAAGAGCCACAGCGAGGGTCCAGGACAGTGACGGGCCCTATGGGAACACAGCCTCAGGACTGCAGGGGAGAAGTGGAGACTCAGCCCTGGGGAGACCATCAGCACCAGAGCCTGAGCTGAACCCAGCCCCTGGGAGGCTCACAGGCTCTTCCAGAGAAGGATTGCTAAGGGCAACAGGGAGCCCCTCAGACCCTCCCACCTTGGGGCAGACAGTCAGGGACACGTCTCCTGATCTAATCATGAAGTATGGAAAAAGAGTCCCAGAGAAGGAAGTCTGAAGGAAGGAGAAAATGTGGGAGCCATCAGTCATGTTGTAGAAGGAGACGTCCCCTTCCTGGTAATCCAGGAACACCCCCACCCTAAGCCTGGGGTGGGGAGCCTGCATGAGGGATACCGGAGTCTGAGGTACAGTACAGGCACAATATCTATTTTCAAATCTCCCCACAACCCAGAACCCCTTATCTGGGGACTCTCTGTACCAGCCTTTCCTGTTCACACCTTCCCCACAGACCCCCAGGGCCCACTCGCTTTGGTCTCCATCCCTGATCTCCACCTCCCAGTAACAGCGCCCTGATGTGATGCCCTCAAGCCCAGTACACTGCATCTATCTGGAGCGTTCACACAGGAGGCCTTCAAGGTCACACTTGTCTTTTCATGAGAGATGACAAGGTCTGAATGGGCAGATCCTGGATCCAGAGTGACAGGCCCTGCAGACAAAGTTATCTATCATTCAAGGTCCTCCCCTCCCCAAGAACACACAACCACCCCTCAACCAGGAATCCCAGCTGCATGGGAGGAAGGCTAAGCACCCTGACAATAGGAACTTGTGATTCAAGTCTATGGGCCTCCAAGCAGGAATAGGACCCACAAGACTGATTTCAGGCTGAGATATATCACAGAGCCCTTGAGGACCAGCCTGCTCTCCAAGGGCTGAAGGATGCCTATTTAGCATTCAATATCAGCCAAAGTCATCAGCCCCACCTGTGTGTGACTATCACCACCACATCCCACCCCACACTATTGATGGTGCCAGCATCTCTGTCACCACTGAGAACTGAAGGAGGGGCCACAGGGACAGCAGTAGGAAAATCCGGAAAATACACAAAGTCACTCACAGGCCTGGAACTTCTCCTTCCGCCAATCTACAAGGAAAACACGTTTCGTATCAGGCGTTCACAAAGACTGCACAACACACATTGGGGTGGGTACCTGGGGTGGGTACTGAAGCTGCTGATGAAGGATTTGTAGGAAAAATGTTTGGAAACTTCACTTGATACATTTATTGTTCTTTTATACACATACACACACAGAGAATGATCATTTTGCAACCTTTTGATGAAGACCTAGCCACAAACCTTAATACTCAGGGATTGAGAAGCTGGAGACTGACCTGAACAGAAAGATCTTTGCCATATTTACCTACCAAATTATTCTTTTTCAAGGCCCTAGCCACATATCTATAATGAAAGATAGGTTTCCTAGAGAAAGAATTGGGGAGATAAAAGCTTTTGTTCACTAGAGAAGAACAGATCGGGCTGAGCTTGCAGGTGGTCTCTGAGCCACGGGTAGAGAGAATACAAGTGGCTAAGCTGAACTGGGAGCATGACTAGTGCCAGGAGAGAAGAGAGCTCAGCGCACAGCACTGGAGAGATCTGACCCGGGTAGAAGACCATGCAGAGGTTTCCAGAGAGGGAGAGAGATGTTCAAATAAGGAAGCATGACAAGCGCGGGTAAGGTGAAACACAAATAACTTCTCCTTCCATTTTTGTAGGAACTAAACCATCCCTATAGACATGGCATGTGGTGAAAATACTAAAAAATGCTGATTCTAGTTTCATAGTACACTTTCTTTTTTTTAATGAAAGGTATAGAATAAAAGGTATACATTAAAATAGATATACATAAAAATGCACACGACTTAAACTGGGCAGAGAAGGTGAGGATGGTAAAAGAAGACTACACGATTGTCATTGTGTAGAAACAAATCCCTGCAAGAATCAGTAAGATGTCGGAGGTGGCTTCTCATCCATCTGGTGCCCAGGCCTCTTCACCCCCTGGGTTCCCCACTGTCTCTCACAATCTGTATTCCTGACCCTAAACAGGAGCATTCCAAGCAGGAACAGGGCCTATGACACAGGCTCAGAGGGCGCAGAGCCTTCACTCACCCCACTGCTCAGGGTCCTCCAGACCACCCTCACTGCATGAGCATCCCTGCAACCACACACCTGCCCCAGCTCCTCTGGGAGGTGCAGATGATCTCATTATCACAGGCAAACTCATTATATGGTTACCTAAACAGGGCTTGCCTGGAAAATCCCATAGACGGAGGAGCCTGGTGGGCTGGCGTCTCTGGGGTCGCACAGAGTAGGACACGACTGAAGCGACTTAGCAGCAGCAGCAGCAAACAGGGCTTAGGAATGCAAGTTTCTCTGAAATATTTTAAAGAGGACTCAAGGAGTCCATTACATTTCATGTCATGGACCTTGCAAACTCTCAGTGCACGTCTCAGATTCACACCACGTGGCTGTGACTTTTGACCTTGTGACCTTTGGCCTCTCTTCAGTCACTCTGTCCACTCAAAACCTCTACAGGGCATTTCCCCACACACTCCTATACTTCCTTCACATCTCCCCTCTCTTCCTCCTGATCTTTTCTTCCGTGATTTGTTCCCCTACCCCTTTCTCCAAGAAGAAATTTAAACTCTCTCATGGTCTCCTTTTCCAATCTTCTACATTAACCCTGCAAAGGAGAGGAGGAGCCTGAGCCCTTCAGACAAATATTCTCCTAAAATGGGAGATGATGTCGTGAATAATCCATCATAGGTTACATTTTTGGTTTTATGGCAAAAAAAAAAAAAAAAAACACTTGGGATTTTCCATATAATTTCAGATATTTCACACGCTCATCCCTGGAGTCCATAAATATCCCAGAGGTGGTGAACCCCAGAGTCAGAACACCTGCTCCTCATCAACCAAGGAGGCTTGGAGGATGAAATCCAGTCTGGACATGGGGTCAGAGCATAAGGAAGCAGAGAGAAGACCAATATTCCAGGGGACCAGGGAGAAACAGGGAAACCAAAACTAGAGCCAAAGAGACTAGGAATTGTCGAGCAAGAAGGATTCAAACCAAGGGTCCCATAAGCAAGCGAGCATGACTTCTGAAATCTTCCAGAGATGAGCGATCCCTGGTCCACACAGTCGTTCCCTGCTGCCGGCCCTCCTCAATACTGACCCCTCCACTGTCACTGTCACAAGAAGTCCCAGTTGCATGAAGCGTTTGGGGAGGGTGCTGTTAACCCTGACAGTGTCTGCAGTAGAGCACAGGCAGGATGGAGGCACACCTGTGTTCCGAGAAGTCCCTGCAGTCTCCAGGTGGAGGCTACAAAGGTGACAAGAAGACCAGGGATGCTACCGCCCCTGCTGTGGGGTCCCCTCAGGGAGAAGGGGGCAGAGTCTAGGCTGGGAGGGGAGGCCACAGGAACTCAGCCCCACTTACCTGCATACAGCTGGGCCTTCCTCCAGGCTGAAAGGGAACACACTCTGGTGAGACCTCAGCCAAAAGAAAGCAGCTCGGTGTGAATCCACTGGCCGTTGCCTCCCCTCTGCTCTGCAGGTGAGACTAACCACAGTGGGGGAGAGGCTGGAGAGGAGGTGCCTCCAGCCACGTGTAGACAGCAGGTGTGGCGGGGAACCCCCTGGAGCACAGGTCAGAAGCCTGCGGCACTCTGGACTGACTTCCACCGCTGTCCCACTGCTGCGTGACGTTTGGCTAGTTCACCTAGTGGCTCTTCCCTCAAAATCCTTCAAAACTTCTGTTTCACCTGTTACTCCATGTTGCTACCCAGGCTCAGAAGTTATTTGTTTGAACAGATTTTAGGGGGAAAAAGTATATATTACTCCACAATTTTAACAATTAATCATTGCATCAGTATTTTCTGGAAAAAATATATGTGAAAAATTCACATGAAGCAGGAATTTTAAAACAACATAGATACAAGGTCAACTCCAAGGTAAAAGTGGCCAAGTAGTCCCAGAGGAAATCATCCTAGAGATACATGTCAGTTTTCTGGGCAGCCCATGACTTTTCCACGCATGGTCAGCCCAGGTATCCCCTCAGTCACTTTCTGATCACCATCTAGAGGAACTGGGAAGAAGAGACTCTCCCTGGAGGGTGTGCTGGGATAGAGGAAGGAAGCCACACACAAACTTAATCATCATTTGTTTGTGTAGCTCCTTCAGTGAAATCTCAGGACATGTGGTTTTGGCCCTCAGGTACTAATCAAAAACCAGATGCATTCAGGCTACCAAGCTATCAGTAATTTTCGGGTTGATCAGAGTTAGAATAAGACCTAGGAGCCAGAAGGAACTCTGAGGTCACCATCAGACCCAAGCTTCCTGCCAGCCCAAGTCTGTGAGGGGCCTAGGAGCTGGGTTCTGCCTCCCCTAGCCTCCACTTTCACCTCACAAAAAGGGGTCCACATGTCTAAACATAAACAAGGAAACAGACACCTTGGCACAGGTAAGATAGACCCAAGGACATCTGGAGAGTCACTCACCAGCCAGGTAAGCAGATTTCCTCCTCTCTGAAAAGCAACACAGGAAAACAGGTGGGCTAAGAACCAGAATGTCTCCTGTGAAGGGGATGCAGAGAGCTCAAGAGGAAAAGTACAGCTTACAAGTTCTTGCTGAAGTTTAGCTGAAAGAGAGTGAAAGCAAAAAAGCATTAACTCCACTCCCTAAGAAAAAGATTCACAAATACCACCTCTCTGTGTGTAACCCCTGGTGAAGACGTTCCAACTGCAGGCCCATCGGAGCCTCCACAGCTCCAGCTGTCCACCCAGGTCTCCCCAGTCACCTGCTCTGGACTGGGATTTCCCAAGAGCCCTGGACTCAGGCCCTGTGGTCAGTTCCTCCTTCTCAGCACCAGCTGCCACATTCACCAGCCTTGACCCCTGTCCTGCCTTACCTGTGTCCTTCAGCACTTCCTCCTTTGTCTGACGGTCCTGCTCTCTAGTCTGGCACAGAATCTCCTTTTCTCGCATCTCCCGCACCTTCATGGAATGTTCTCTCTTGGTGTAACATCCAGCCCCAAGGAGCAAGATCACCAGCACAGTCAGGCTCACCGAGAAAGCCACCTTCCAGGGAGAGGCCTGGGGGAAGAAGGGCTCTGCGGCCCAGCCAGACACTCCGTCAGGGCCCCTGCCCAGGACAGCCCAGCCCGGAACACTCAGGAACACCCGGCCCCCTCCTCCAGCCCTGCTGGAAGCCGGGAGCCCCTCTGACCTGGGATGAAAATGCCCATGGCCTTCTCCTGGCCCAGGACGGGGTTGAGGATGGAGCAGGTCACGTTCCCCACAGAGCTGTCTCGCACCACCAGCGCCGCCTCCATGCTGAACAGCCCTTCGGCATCCTGGGTGAGGGCCTCGGAGAACGCCAGGAACTTCTCTCCGCTGAGGTCTCTCCACTGCACCTGGGGCTTCGGGAACCACCCCGAGGCCGTGCACACCACGCGGACCCCATCTTCCTCAGGCCCTGTGATACGCACCTGAGGGGCAGAGCCCACACCTGCGGGAGGCAAGATGTAGAGCCCAGGGACCCAACCATGCCTACAAGTGCACAACCCCAGGGGGCGCCCTGCACTTGGCATTCTGGGGGCGCTGGGGGAAGCCTGCTCCCCCAGGGAACAAGGAGGCAGCCTGCCTCGGGGAACAGAAGGAAGGAGCATGGGGACCCCCAGGGTTTCAGAGGGCTGGGCCCCTTCTCCCAAGTCATGCAGGTGGAAGGGCGAATGCCGTGTGAACAGGGGTAGGAATGTGGTCCCAAGTCCGCCCTTATCCTGGACTCTCCGCTCCTCACGCTCTCCCAGGGCGTCTGCTTCCACACCCACGGCCCCTCTTTGTAAATCACCAGGAAAGTTAGGTCAGCTGACTCCCCTAAGCCCTGAACTCGGCTTCCTGCTATCCTCAGGTTTACCTCCACATGGACCCTCACATACACTTCAAACTCCTAATTCCAGAACTAATATGTGATTTGGCCCCATCTCTGATGGCTTGATTATGAAAATATTCCCACATCTCCACTCACCTTTATATCCAGCTCGCTGCCTGCCACGCTCTTGTCCCCTCTGAACACCCTGCCCCCTCACTCACTCCCACCAGCCATGAGGATCTCAGATGTCCCTAGAACACACCAGCCACACACACCCTCCTTAGGCCATTAAGGGTGGCTGTTCCCTCCCCTCTGAACTTGCAACCCCCAGATGTCCAAGACGCTGAATCCCTCCTTCCAGTCTATGTTCAGATACACATTCTCCATTAGGACCAGCCTGGGCCACTGTGTAACACTGCAGCCTGGCCTCACTGCTAACCTCAGTCCTGATCCCCTTCCCCTGTTCCACTCGGCTCCTCATCCTCAGCGCTTACCACATTCTAACATCGCCTATAATCTGTTTCTTCACTGTGACTGCTTGATCATCCACTTGAGAATATAAACTCATAACAACAGGGATCTTTGTTAGGTTCTCTGATGCATCCAAGGTGCTTAGAACAGGACCAGATACATAGTATGTGCAACCTCAGTCGCTTCAGTCGGATCCAATTCTTTGCGACCATATGGACCGTAGCCCTCCAGGCTCCCCTGTCCATGGGATTCTCCAGGCAAGAATATTGAAGTGGGTTGCCATTTCCTCCTCCAGGGGATCTTCCTGACCCAGGGATAGAACCATGTCTCCTGCATTACAGGTGGATGCTTTAGCACTGAGCCACCTGGGAAGACCAGGCACGTAGGAGGGACTATATATATTTGCATTTAATGAATGAATGGATCAAAGAGCCTCCCTTCCTCCTGTGATAAATGAGGGGCTGAGTTATATCTTTCAGCTCCCTCCCAGTTCCAACACCCAAAAACTCTAATCTAGTTACCCAAGTCACCAACCTGCCACCTTCAGCTCCAAACCAGCCTTTTCATAGAAGTGTCCTTTTCTGAAGAAGCAGGTGTACAGCCCATTGTCAGAAGCCTGGACCCTCTGGATGCGCACGGCAGCATATCCCTGGCTGAGGAGGTCCTCCACCAGCGAGGTCCGCCCTGCGTAAGGAGCCATCTGCTCCTCCTTCTGCTCTTGTCGGTTCTGATAGGCGAACACAGCTTCCAAAAACTTGGAGCGGAACCACCTCAGCTCCATGTCCTCTGCACTCACAGCCGGAAATAGGGAGCATGGCAGCACAGCTTCTCCACCCAGCACTGCCACAATGGGGTGCAAAGGGCCAATCACCCGGAATGTCTCTGTGGACACAGAGAAGGCAGTGAGAGAGATGCAGACCCAGGGCAGGGGACATACAGCATCAGGTGGGAAGGCCCCAGGCTCGGATGAGATGACCACCAGACTGATGGATTGAGCTTGATGACTCTGAATCTGGGCAACAACTCTGATCACATTTTTGTGACCCAGAAACAATGTCAAGGAGAATCCCTCACCCTCCTGTTCTCCTTCTGTGAAAGTCCTTCTGTGAAGTCCCCCAGCATGAATATGCAACAGAATCATCATGAGATCAGGGGAATCACAACTGGCAGGGACACCCTCCACCCCCAGTACACCTTCTGATAGAGTAGGTCTGGGGTGGACCCAAGGAAATGCCTTTGTAAACAGTCCCTGGGAGGCTGATACTGATGCTCCCTGGACCACACTTTGAGAACCACAGCTCTATCCTGCCCCACATTCCTTGGGCAGGACTGAACCCTGAACAAGTATGTACCCGGGGTCTAGGTCAGAAATTCTTGATCATCAGCCACACCCGGAATCTGCTCTATTCCAGCCCTAACTTTATCATGTGTGTTCAAGAATTTCTCCTTGGTTCAAATGTGCACTAAAACCCAGATCCAAATGCTGTTTTCGTTAAAAAGCTGCCTCTCTTCTCATCACCCACAGGAACCCATATTCACCCCACTGACATCTTCCCAGAGCCTTTGTCCTTCTGAGACCTGGTGGATGGGTCACGACATGACCCCTGTGTGAGACAGCCCTGCCGGATCTCTGAATAAAGATTTCAGCTGCTCAGAGTTGGTCTGAGTCACCATCGTCTCTCTCCTGGAGGACAATGGTACACTGGGCTCCCTGGCTCTCCTCTCCCCACTCCCATGGGGTGAGGGCCCACGATCAGCCCCTCACCATGAAGGCAGGCCGCTCTTAACAGCTGTACAGCTTGTCCCTACTCGGCTCAAAGCCTTGCCATGGCTCCTCGGTCCCCTCAGTGGACCTCAGGCCCGCTGGGGTTGACCCCGGGGCCTCCCTGACTCCTACTCCTGGTCTCTCCCTCTCACACACTCTGCTGCAGCCAAGACTTGCCTCCACAGTCCTTTGAGCATTACAGGCACACAGGCAGCTTTGCACTGGCTGTTCTCTCTGCAGAAACCATCCTTCCACCGGAACGGTCACAGACTCACCCCCTCCTCCAGGTCTTTGTTCTCCTCTCACTGAACATGCTGGTGTCTGCTTCCCACCTCCCCACCCCTGGCTGCCTCCCTCCAGCCTCACTACTCCACTGCCCCTCCTCTCATCTCTTACAACAAACTGTCAATTACAGTCTTCGGTGCATTTCTTACTCACAGCCTCCTTCTACATTGTAAGCTCTATAAAGATAGGATCTGTCTGTTTTGCTCAAGTACAGCACCTAATGGACTTCCCTGGTGGCTCAGACAGTAAAGAATCCACCTGCAATGCGGGAGACCCAGGTTCAGTCCCTGGATTGGGAAGACCCCCTGCAGGAAGCGTGGCAACCCATTCCAGTATTCTTGCCTGGAGAATCCAGATGGTCACAGGAGCCTGGCGGTCCCCAGTCCACAGGGTCGCAAAGAGTCCGACACGACCAAGTGACTAACACTTTCACTTTCTTACTGTCACATTTTTGTTCTTTTTATATTATATTGGAGGGTAGCTGGTAGCTCAGTCAGTAAAGGATCCGCCTGCAATTCAGGAGACCTCGGTTTGATCCCTGAGTTGGGAAGATCTCCTGGAGGAGATCATGGCAACCCACTACAGCATTCTTGCCTGGAGGATCCCCGTGGTCAGAGGAGCCTGGCTGACCCCAGTCCATGCTGTTGCAAAGAGTTGGACATGACTGAAGTGACTTAGCACACAACACAGAGACATTTAACAATGCTGTGATAGTTTCAGGTGGACAGCAAAGGGACTCAGCGATACATATATGTGTATCCATTCTCCCATGGTAACGTTTTTCATAGTTGCCTTTTTGGCTGCAAGGTATGCATGACCAGGCATCCTAACCAGCTACAAATGTATGCCTCTGCAATGGAAGGATGATGTCTTAAACATCAGACCCCATGCAAGTCCTGATAGTTGACTTTTGAAAATATCATAATCTCCACATTGGAAACCGTCAAGGTCCCTTATTTTATGGTTTAGAGACTCTTCTCAATTATATAATTACAATTACTGCCTGCGGAAGCATCATAATTATTCTAGAGAAGGGGTTCCTCAAATGCTCACCCACTGTGGGTGAAGAGAACCAGTCTAGCTCCTGGGGACCCCCCAGGAAGGGGGTGGGGACACACTCACCTGTGGACCCCCCAGTGGGCAGCGGGAGGAGGAGGAACAGGATGGTGAAGTGACTGAGCCCAGAGCTGCAGGAGAAGTCCTCCATCTCCTCAGAGCTGGGGAGACACAGGGAGGAAGGCAGACCCAGGGCTGGCCCAGAGCTCAGGGACCCCGTTGGGGAGGAGGGCTCAGGGCCAGAAAGAGCCCCGAAACTGGACCCCTGTGCTGATGAGGTATCTGGTAGCTCAGTCAGTAAAGGATCCGCCTGCAATTCAGGAGACCTCGGTTTGATCCCTGAGTTGGGAAGATCTCCTGGAGGAATCATGGCAACCCACTACAGCATTCTTGCCTGGAGGATCCCCGTGGTCAGAGGAGCCTGGCTGACCCCAGTCCATGCTGTTGCAAAGAGTTGGACATGACTGAAGTGACTTAGCACACAACACAGAGACATTTAACAATGCTGTGATAGTTTCAGGTGGACAGCAAAGGGACTCAGCGATACATATATGTGTATCCATTCTCCCATGGTAACGTTTTTCATAGTTGCCTTTTTGGCTGCAAGGTATGCATGACCAGGCATCCTAACCAGCTACAAATGTATGCCTCTGCAATGGAAGGATGATGTCTTAAACATCAGACCCCATGCAAGTCCTGATAGTTGACTTTTGAAAATATCATAATCTCCACATTGGAAACCGTCAAGGTCCCTTATTTTATGGTTTAGAGACTCTTCTCAATTATATAATTACAATTACTGCCTGCGGAAGCATCATAATTATTCTAGAGAAGGGGTTCCTCAAATGCTCACCCACTGTGGGTGAAGAGAACCAGTCTAGCTCCTGGGGACCCCCCAGGAAGGGGGTGGGGACACACTCACCTGTGGACCCCCCAGTGGGCAGCGGGAGGAGGAGGAACAGGATGGTGAAGTGACTGAGCCCAGAGCTGCAGGAGAAGTCCTCCATCTCCTCAGAGCTGGGGAGACACAGGGAGGAAGGCAGACCCAGGGCTGGCCCAGAGCTCAGGGACCCCGTTGGGGAGGAGGGCTCAGGGCCAGAAAGAGCCCCGAAACTGGACCCCTGTGCTGATGAGGTACTGGGCTCCCCACAACTCTGACACCCAGAAAGCACTGAGCCTGGGCTCCTCCCAGCCCTCTGGAAGCCTCTGTGGGGCTAAACAACCACAAGGTTTGCTTGGGAAAAACGCCCCCCTTCCCTTCCCACCCCAATGGCACCTGCAGCCCTACCCACTCTGCCCAGAACACCAGGTGTTTCCTTTCCCAGCACCGGGGGCCCTGAGCTGGGACCATCCTGCATCTTCCCATTGTTCACAACCACCAGTGATGCCCAGGACAGAGGCCCAGACTCAGCCCCTCACCATGAAGCACAAGCCCGCTCCCACTTGGGGCCCCACAAACGTCCTCCTAAGGGGACTGTGGGTCCTTCAGAGGCACTGTGTGCTGCCTTTGCTGCTGGGTTAGCTCACCTGCACTTCAACTCCATCCAGCCCTTTCCTGCAGGGACCAAGGACAAGGCCTGCACCCAGGTGCCCAGTCAGTCCCCACAGACAGCTTAATCCTCATCCGCACTGAATTTAAAGAAGATTTCTGCATTGGGGTTGGAGATCCCAGTGGAAACAGAGCAGCCAAAGTGAAAAAATGAGTCCTCGTCAGAGAAAAGACCCCAAAACACTAAATGTTTCAGGTGGGGGAGGAGGCAGCTTAGGGTCCTGGGAGGGACAGATACTAGGGACTAAGCACTGAGTCCTCCACCCAAGACTGGGCCCCTGTCTGCCAAGTTTCTCAACCATCTTCATGTTATTCCTCATCTGCAAAATGAGGATATTAATGGCATTTCCATCTCAAGGTTTTCATGAGAATCACATGAATTTATATTTGTAGTCACTACATGGAATTAGAAAACAACCTATTACTAGGAAGTGCTATAGCAATAACACTGAAACAAATGAGTGAAGGCACACCCCTCACTGTGGTGGTCCTGGGTCTCCCTAGAGCCACCCCACCATCCAGCACCACCCACCCTGCCCCCAGCCCTGATGCTTCCTCAGCCTCCTCCTCAACCCTGCTGCCCCCTGCCTGTTCTTCTTGCCCAGTGTCCTCAAAACCCACTTACCTGCTCTGAAAGGCCGGGACTTCAGAAGTGTCTCTAAACTCAGCAGCATGAGAAGGTTCAGGGACCCTGGCAGACCCCAAATCTGCCCTCAGAATTCACACCTGAAATTAGTCACTCAGAGCCCCAATCCTGGTCCAGATCCAAGTCTGAGTTCCTCATGTCTGGGGGCAGGTGGTCTCAGGAGAGTGGAGAAGCACCATAGCCCGGCCCAGGGGTGTCTGCAGAGACTGGACCGGGGACCCTCGGAAACGATCCCGGACAGCTCAGTCCACCCTTCTCTGGTTCCTTCACTATTGGAAAGTGAAACCTGGAAAAAGCAGTCCTGGCAGACTCTGCCCTGCCCTCTGGACAGTCACCCGGTTATCAAGAAGGAAACAGCATGATTGGAGCAAGAGAGTGGATTCAAGTAAAGCTGAAACCACCCTGAGGGGGACACAGAGACACACAGACTCGATAACCGTTCTCGACAAGTGCTCCGCTCCAGGTTGACAGGCTTCTAACCTGCCAGCCAAGACTAACACCTAGCCCCTGCCTGGTCTGTTCGTACCACTGAAACAATTCCATGTTGGCTAGTAAACTGCACAGGAAATGGCCCCCAGCCTGGCTAATTTTTCTTCCCCAAAAGATGACCCAGGAGCTCTCACAACCTGGCCCCCCATGGGTTAACCTCAGATATCAGGAGCTTCCAGGACCAGCTCCAGGCTGAACGGACAGTGCCCTAAGGCTTGTTAAGATTGTGTGTCACCCATGGCCTGGGTGCAGCCATCCAGACACCCTCCCAGTCCAGTCTCAGTGAATACCAGGCAAGGCCTGATCCTCTGGTCTCAAAAAAAAAAAATGAACAAACCCATGGAGACAGGCCTTTCCTCTCCAGCTCATCCCATCCTGCATTTTCCTTACCTGGTAAAGGGCACCTGTGTTCACTCAGCTTTCTCTGCCAGAAACTTGAGGGGCATCTTTCACACCCCACTCTCCCACCCAGTGTGCTTCCAAAACATTTAAGATTTTTCACAAATTCATGTCAATGGCCAGTACCTACTTCCAGACCACCATCAATTCTCCACAGTCTCAAGGAGTAGTCTCCTCATGGGTCTCCCACCCCATCTCCAGCCCCACCCCCTCCAGTGCATTTTCTCACCCAGGTCATGAACCTCTTTTTATTAGTAAGTCCTGTCACTGGGGACACTTAGTCCAGACCCCTCACAAAGGAGGAAGGGGTTAGAGCCGCAGGGAGACTGCCCCCCCGTGTCCTCCCCCGCCTTCAAAACCAGCCCAGCCCACCCCCAGCTCCACACGACTCCACAGGAAGCAGGAGCAAGCAGGGACCTTGGACTCAGAAATGTCCCAAGGTTTTCTGACCAGAAAGCTTATCTCACCAGCCCTTTGAGCCTATGTTGGGAGGGGGAATGGGCAGGAATGACAAAGTGGAGGGAATGTTTAGCACACTGCAAGGACACTTGAACACAGTGGCAAGATGGACAAAAGCAGCCAACTTCACTGCCAACCCCCCCACCCCCGCTCCCGCCAAGGCATCAGGGCCCTGTGCCAGCTGCTTTAACAAGAACGACTGCTCACTGGCCACAAATGATTTTTCTTTTTCAAATTATAAATTATCCCAATGTTAGTGGGGTTATCCTAATTCTATTCAAATTACAAGTTATCCTAATGTTAGTCGACTGTATAGTCCATAGAATTCTCCAGGCCAAAATACTGGAGTGGTTAGATCCCTTCTCCAGAGGATCTCCCCAACCCAGGGATCGAACCCAGGTCTCCCGCAGTGCAGGCTGATTCTTTACCAGCTAAGCCACAAGGGAAGCCAAGGATACTAGAGTGGGTAATCTATCCCTTCTCCAGCAGATCTTCCCGACCCAGGAATCAAACCAGGGTCTCCTGCACTGCAGGCAGATTCTTTACCAACTGAGCTATGGGGAAGCCCTTTTTTCAAATTACAAATCATCCTAATGTTAGTGGGATTAATATTTTACTTTCCTTTTTAACACACATAACAGATCTAAGCCATAAAACAAATGTGAATGTAAAATGAATTGTAATTTTTAACAATTTTGACAGTTTATAAAAAGGATTAAATCCCTTTTCTTAACAAGATGATTAATAAATTAATTGACAGTATTAAGGTGAAAAGTTCACTGTATTGCAGGAAAAAGCTGAAGAACTGTTTTCTGCTTATTTACTTAAAGACACACAAACACAAGCACACGCAAAGTGATGGGTTGTTTTGACTTTACAATTTTTCCTTTCTTCTCTCAGCACAGTGATCCGGCTGGTGAGCAGGCCTTGCCCTGTAAGTCTGCTGGGCAGAGCACAAGGGCACAGCTGGGGCCAAGACCTTCCTCTGAACCTGCACTTCTGCCCCTCCTCTGAGTAAAAACAGCTCCTCCCAGAACAGGCTGTCATCTTCAAAACTAGAATATCCAGCAAAGGCAGCTCAGGACACCCTTAGGCCCCTCAGTCCCTCCTGAGAGTGAGCACTGCCCAGCCCACCCAGAGATCAGCTGCAGAGCCCACCTGGCCCACAGCACCAACCCCACCACCCTCTGAGTAGACAACCCACTCTGATTCCAAAGTCTGAGACTCCTTCCAGGGGACATATCTCCCACTCAAGCCCTGAGATGTGTAAAAGTAAAGGAGGGAGATTGGGGAGGAAGACAGTCTTATAGAAAATGTTATAAATTTTATTACTTCGATGAATAACAAAAGATAATAAAAGATTAGAGGGAAAGGAACCAGAAAAAGATAGTGCAAGGGAGGGAAGAAGCAAAAAGGTAGGGGTAGGATCCCCCTGGCATTCAGCCCTGGCAGGTCTGCCCAGAGTGTGTCGAGCACGTTCTCCAGTCACTGAGATGCCAGTGAATTTTGCAGAGATGCACTGCCCACATGCGTGACTCACTCGGTGACCTGGGAAGTATTTACTCACTTCCCCAGTGCCATAGGTCAAGCCTACCCATGGCCAAAGGTAAATCAGGCAAGTCCTGCTTGGAGGCATTTGAGTACCAACTTCTGGCAAAGGACTGAAGTTCTGGCACTTTGACCTCCGTCCCTGAGAGAATCAGAGGAGAGAGGTCTGGGGCAACAGAGGCGGGAGAGGCCTGACCAACCCGGAGAGGCTGGTTCTAACCGTCCCTAGGATGCCCACCCTGTTCCTTCCTGTCAAGAGACTTGTCTCCACAGGCTGAGTTGTGGGCTAACCCTGCCCTCTAGTGATGTCACCAAATACTCAGGCACACTCTTCACCTAGTGCCAATTTTACCCTGAACATCGCATACTTTATTATAATCCTCAGGGAAAGTCTTACTTTCTTCATTTTACAGCGGAGATGAAAAACTCAGGAAGGGACCTGCCCAGGGTCGTGCCTTTGTGTGTCAACCCACAGGTTCCAGGCCCCCCTAAACCTCAACGGGAGCCCCCAGTAAGGGGCGAACCCGCCCCAGGGGTGCCCTAGGAATCTGGGGGCAAGAAGGGAGGCAGAAGAAATGTTAGAAGTTCTACTGTAAATGCTCTAATTGATCTCTTTTAGTATGTTATCTGTGTTGATTTTTATAATCTGTACATTTGCCTATGTTAGGCATATGTTTAAAATACGTTACTGAAAGGAGTCCATGATCTAGAAAGTCTGGAGACCCAAGCTCCAAAATTTCGCTCCAGAAATCTTCTCTTAAGCAGCAGGTTTCATTCAGAGAGGGAGGCAGCAGCACCACCCTGTAGCAGCTGCCTGAGAGGCAGCCCAGAAAGAGGATGCTACCGGGGTGGGAGGAGAAACCCGGGGCCGAGAGCCGGGCTGCTCTGCTGGGTCAGCCCGGGTTCCGCCGGGTTCTGCTGCCCCCTTGTGGCCAATGCGGTGGACTGAGAAAGGGCTTCTCTGGCGGAGGATGCTGAGGGAGAGAAGGAAAGGCGATGCAGACAAGGAATGTTAGAGAAATGGACATGGACACACGAAACCAGACACAAAAGACTGCAGGCTAGAGTTCCTGGCATATGAAGTTAAATAACACGCAAAGTGTGTCTGTCACAGAAGTCAGGTGAGGGGGTCCCTGGCTTGCTGCAGTGTTTAGGGTTAGGAACCTGAGGGAGAGTCCTGGGTTGGGGAGGATTAATTCAAATACTTATTGACTTACTGAAGATTTAGCTCTTGTTTGTTTCATTTATTACTTTTATTTTATTTGGTTATTTTTAATAAAATAATATTGTTTTAAGAACAAAACTGAGTTCCCACAGGACAGTGTCGCAACAATATCAGCATCTCTGTCGAACCCACTCCCCACTCACCAGTCTATGCCCCAAGGTTCCCCAGTCTTACTGTTCCCCGAAGTCTGAGAAGGGAGGATCTCCCCCTTCATGAAGCTCTCCGCCAAACCCCTCCTGAATACGCGTTCATGAGAGCACGCACACATAAACACATACCCTGACTTTGCAAAGGCCCAGCCTTGGGTCTGCCATTTCCTCCAAATGGAATTCTTTCTTCCTTCACCTGCCCCCTCCCCTTTCACCTCTCTGGCATCCCTGATAGAAACTTACAGGACACACTGCCCACAATCACTGGCTCACTGGGCATTTGTTGACAGCCCCGGCAGGCATCTAGGAAAGACAGAAAGGCAGGCCCAGGCAGCCTCCCACCCTGGCCATCTAAGAGGACGCATGGTGAAGTGGACAAAATCACAAAACAAGAGAACCTTCGAGGACACCAAACATAAGATACACCTAACGGAGGCCCTGGGCAGAGTTGCGGAAGAAGTGTTAGTTTCAGCTTTGACTTCCAAACTCCAAATTCCTGGAACTAAGCTGAAAATTGGGCTTCCCTGATAGCTCAGTTGGTAAAGAATCTGCCTGCCAAGCAGGAGACCCCAATTCAATTCTTGAGCAGAGAAATCCTCCAGAGAAGGGATAGACTACCCACTCCAGTATTCCTGGGCTTCCCTTGTGGCTCAGCTGGTAAAGAATCTGCCTGCAATGCAAGAGACCTGGGTTCAATCTCTGGGTTGGGAAGATCCCCTGGAGAAGGGAAAGGCTACCCACTCTAGTATTCTGGCCTGGAAAATTCCATGGACTGTGTAATCCATGGGTTCACAAAGAGTCAGACATGACTGAGCAAATTTCACTTTCACTTTCAAGCTGAAAATGGCTGGTCAGAGCCTGACCTCTCAGAAGAGACATCTTTCTTGCTGAAAAGACTCAGATTGCTGGGTAGAGGGAGAAGTTAAATGCTGAATCCCAGATGGCAGGGAGGTGAAGATGCGAACTCTATCCTCCAGGTTCTGCTGAGAAAGAGCACAGTCCAGAGTGAGAAGGGAGTGTCTTCCCCACCACCCCGCCATCCCACCACCCCACCATCCCACCACCCCCACCCCCAGCCCTGCCCGGGAGACACTCAGTCCTGGTCCAGCCCCTCTGAGGACAGGAGGGAGAAGAATGAGAGATGAAGGGTCTCAGTGGGAAGCAGAACTCCACTGAGAAGTTTCGAGGACAGAGCTGTAAAGAAGAGGCTGTTTATATGAGTGAGGGCTGGGTGACGGGAACAAAGGGGAGTCTGAGGCACTGGGAAGCTTTATAGCCCCCATCCCACGTGCGCGCGCGCGCGCGCACACACACACACACACACACACGTGAGAGGACAAAGGGAGGAGCCTGGACACTGACAGGGAGACAATGTGAGAGAAATACCCTATCCTCTCTCCTTCCCACAATGAGTCTCCCCCTAGTGCCTACCATTGGTCAAACCCCGTGAGAAGCCAGAGCAAATCCCCCCTCCCTCACTCCCTCATGGGTTCAATCCCTGGTCCAGGAAGATCCCGCATGCCAGGGGGCAATAAGTCCGGGTGTCACAACTACTGAAGCCTGCAGGCCTAGAGCCTGCGCTCCGCAAGAAAAGAAGCCACCGCAGCGAGAAGCCCGTGCACTGCAGCAAAGAGTGACCCCTGCTAGAAAAAGCCCCTCGGGCAGAAACAAAGAACCAGCCAGCCAAAAATAAAATAAATAAGCTATTCTTAAAAAAGCTCCAAGGACTCATGTGAGCTGGCAAGGTTGCAGGAATTCAGATTAACAGACACACATACAGAAAGAGCCATCACCCTGAGGAGGCTATCAGCAACCTATAAATCTTCACAGGGCAGAATACGCTCTTCTTTCCAGCATGCGGGCATGGGGACCCACCACAGTCCTGTGCACCCCTGCCTCTTTCTCTGAAGAGAGCACAGGCCAGTCAGCCCCACCAGCCCCACCATGCACAACTGTGATGGGAGCAGAGGGCTCAATGCCATGGCCGTGGACTGTCTCGGGCTCTGTGGACCCCAGACCTGCACTTCCTTCAGTCAGCTTGTCCTTCAAGACCACCTCCATCAGCTTTTACCTTTATTATAAAATGTTTTAAGCTTATAAAAAGTAGACCGAACAGTATAAAGATGACAGTATAATAAATACCCACCTGCTAGCTTCAGCCGTGTTTACCCCCACCCACTTCCCCCTCCTACTGGATTATTGTGAAGCAAATCTCAGGACTCATATCGTTTCATCTACCAACATGTCTGTTTCCTGGCATTTCATACCCCAGGAAAAACAAGGCTTCCTCTTTCATAGCATCACTCGGTTAATATTTGGAGAGAAGCAGGAGAGCAGCAGGAAGGCCTGCAGCAAAGACCCAGGCAAGACCAGGGAGGGGCAGAGCCTCTGCCAGTCCCATTTGGGCCCCATTGCTTTGACCAGTTGTGCCATGTTCCAAGTGGGCATAAAAAAGAGTCAGTAGGGGATTAATTTGAAGGCAAAAGTGACTGGATTGGCTGGTGAACTGGATATGAAATGTGAGAGAAAGAGGATGATTGCCAGCTATCTGGCCTGAGCAATAAGATAACAGCTTTGTCAAGATGAGTGTGGGAGGGTGGGGGGTGGCGCAGGGAAAGCTGCTGGAGCAGGGAAGCAAGAGTGTGAATTTAGACGCGATTCTGTGGACTTCCTTACTAGACATCCCAGCAAGAAGAAGTGGAGGACACCATTGAACATGTAGACCTTGAGATCTGGGCTGGAGACATCATTGTGGGCTCCAGGACCATCTGATGGGAGCCGGAGCTGTGGGGATAGAGAACCACAGGGCTTCTCCCCAGGGCTTCCACGCTAATGTTCACACCACTTCCCATCACACACAGGGCTCTACTTGTAACTGTCAGGATCTCCCACCTGGATGGGGAACCTCTGGAGGGTAAAGCATGGGAGGCCAGAGATCCTTGAGTGCAGACAGATTCTCCTACCACCCAGAGTTGAATCAGGCTCAGAGACCCCATGAGGAAGGTGGGCCATGGGTGGGCAGCCCTTGAGCCTCAACTGCACCAGTCTGGCGCCTGGGATACAAAGGAGTCACTGCCAGCCTCGAGGTCAGCACAGGCCGTGAACTGGAGAATTTACCAACTACCCCAAACAGCCAGGAATGGCGGATTATGAGCAGACCAAGCCAGCCTGGTGGTCTTACCACCTCCAGCTGCCTCCATCACAGGTTGCGGCAGACCATTCCCTGCCCACACCACGCCTCTTGGGGCCCTCCACTGCAGCCTTTCTAGACCACCCTCAGCTGCTCCAGTTGCCAGCAGTTAGCAGCCTTCCAGATATGACCACCTTTCTTCAACCGTCATTGAACAGTTCAGCCTCTGGGTCACTGTCTTCTCCTCATCCCACTCTTACTCCCATTATTGCTGATTTCTCATCAACCAAGGCAATCCACCCAGCACCCTGGCCTCACACCCTAACCCCTGTGTCTCCCCAGTGTCTTTTCATCTCCACTGATGCTGTCCTCCCTGTGCTGCAGCCCCTGTCCCACAGTCATCCCTTGGTCTTCTTGTTACCTGGACCAGTAATTAACCTCTCCATAATCTCAGCTTTAAGCCTCCCACCCTATGCTCAACACCCCCTGTTCTTTGCAAGTCACTCTCTCATGGGCCCTCTCGTCAACGATTATTCTACTCCCCAGACTTCCCACCCCTTTACCCCTGATATGAGATACTTCCCTGTTCCAACCTTACCCCTCTTAAATTTAATGACCCATTGCTATAATATCCACCTTGCAAGCTCAGTCTCCCTCACTCTCCCACATCATACCAGCCTGGCAAAAGCCCAGTTCTGGCTGAATCCAACTTCCCACCTCTCCATCCCTGCACCCAAGCAGTTGAAGTGGTTGGATAAAAACATGGGGTATTTATCATCACAAACCTCAAGTTGGCCATTTTCTTGGCCACTCGATCACAAATTTTCAAGGCCATTATTTCACATTTCCTTTTTCTTCATTACACACCCTCCCTCCTCTTCACTTTCAACTGATAACCAACCCTCCACTCAGGCACTGGACCCATCCCCTCTCACCTACTGAAAGATATTCTTTCAGCAAAAATCCGTCTCCCACACCATCACCTTTACCTCTGCAGGGAATCATACCCATTACCAAACAAACATGTTATACTTCCTATCTTAAAAAATGAATAAGTAAAAACCTTCCCTTGCACCCAAATTGAAATCTTTTGTACCGTTTCCACCATATATATATATATATAATATAATATATAATAATGTAATATAATATATATAGCCATATATGTACGAGATGATCTTGATGGCAAGAATGCTATCAAAGGTATTAGAATCTTGTCAGCTTGAGGCTCAAACTCACCAAATATGGGACAAATTAAGCATCAGTCAAAATAATCACTGAGAGGGGTTAACACACATTAAATGGATTTATTCATAATTATACTAAATAAAAACTCATTTGTTACCTTTGGGGAATACTAGAGAATGAACTCATTATTCTGAAAGGTGGTAAAATGAAGAGTAAAGTAAATGCCTTTCCTAAATAAATCATACTGAATTAATAATTGAGGCATAATTTCTCTGTATAAATAAAATAAGAGAGACAAAGTGATAGAATTAGAATATCACCAGTTTACAACACCTAATGAAGCCATGGACCCAGGCAATGCTTATCAATGCCTGCCAACTAGAATTATATGCCTCCTGGTGGAAAAACACAGCACAAACACTACCTATGACGTATCCATGCCAAAAAATAGATTCTGAATCATATCAAGCCTTTAAATTTTACTACCAGCTTACAGGGAAAAAACAAGGGAGGCAGAGGAAAATGGTAAATGGCACAGGGTTACAATTAGCAGTTTTAGAATGTGAAAAATTCTACAGGAAACAAGCCATTTCTTCAACAAATAAATGCCAAGGAAAGAAAGATTAAAGGAGACTTAAGCTTCCAATCTAACCATGAGAAAAACACCAAACTAATATTAAAAGAGGGACATCCTACAAAACATCTAACCAGTACTCTTCAAAACTGTCAAGATCATCAAACACAGAAAAGTCTGCAAAACTGTCACAGCCAAGAAGGGCCCAAAGATACAGGACAATTACATGTAATGTGATATCTGGGATGCAATCCTGGCACAGATAAAGAGCAATAAGTGAAAACTAAGAAAATCCAAAGCAGCTATGAACTTTAATGATAATTTATCAATATTGATTCATTAATTATAACAAATGTACTTTGCTCCTAAGATGTTAATAATAGTGAACACGCTGCAGGGTCCTTGACTCTATACTACGACTTCAATTTTCTAGAAAACTAAAACTTCTTAAAAACAGTTCTTAGAAGACAGATAGACTAAAGAGACACATCAACCAAAGGCAATGAGTGGATCTTGTTTTGACCCTGATTCAACCAAACAAACTGCATATGTATTTATTAGAAAATTTGGGAAACTTCAGCAGTGCACATTTTAGGGTATTAAAGAATTATTGAAAATTGATAGACCTCATAATAACACTATGGCTGTGGATTTTTTGTTTTCGTTTGGCTGTGGTAGATCTTTGCTGCTATGCCAGGCTTTCTCTAGTTGCAGTGAGGCAGGGCTATTCTCTAGCTGCTGTGCACGGGCATCTCATTGCGGTGGCTTCTATTGTTGAGGAGCACCAGCTCTAGGGCTCCCAGGCTTCAGGAGTTGCCACTGCCAGGCTCAGCAGTTATCCCACAGGCTTAGTTACCCCACAGCCTGTGGACTCTTCCCAGATCAGAGATCAAACCCGTGTCCCTTATGTGCTGGCGGGTGGATTCTTAACCACTGGACCATCAAGGAAGACCTGTGGGTATATTTAAGAGCCTTTATCCTTAAAAGATACTAAAATATTTTCATAGAAATAGGAAGCAACCTAGATGTCCATCAGCAGGTGAATGGATAAGAAAGCTGTGGTACATACACATAGTAGAATATTACTCAGCCATTAAAAAGAACACATTTGAATCAGTTCTAATGAGGTGGATGCAACTGGAGCCTATTATACAGAGCAAAGTAAGTCAGAAAGAAAAACACCAATACAGTATATTAACACATATATATGGAATTTAGAAAGATGGTAACAATGACCCTATATGCAAGACAGCAAAAGAGACACAGATGTAAAGAACAGACTTTTGGACTCTGTGGGAGAAGGTGAGGGTGGGATGATTTGAGAGAATAGCATTGACACATGTACATTATCATATGTGAAATAGATCACCAGTCCAGGTTTGATGCATGAGACAGGGTGTTAAGGGCTGATGCACTGGGATGACCCTGAGGGATGGGATGGGGAAGGAGGTTCAGGATGGGGAACACATGTACATCCATGGCTGATTCATGTGAATGCATGGCAAAAACCACCACAATATTGTAAAGTAATTAGCTTCCAATTAAAATAAAAAATAAAAATAAATAAATAAAATATTTATCATAGAAATAATATAATTTCTAAAATATCCTAGACACTATATTACTTCTGTGGTATGGAGACACACAGTTTGTTTACCTGTTCACCCTTTGCAGGTCATTTGGGTTGTTTCCAGTTTGGGGTTGTTAGGAATAAAGTTGCTATAAACATTCCTGTACAAGTTTTTGTGTGAGCATAAGTCTCCATTTCTCTGGAATGAATGCCCAAGAATGCAATTGCTGGGTCATAAAGTAATTACATGTTTCAGTTTAGTCACTCATGTCTGACTCTTTCCAACCCCATGGACTGCAGCATGCCAGGCCTCCCTGTCCATCACCAACTTCCAGAGTTTACCCAAACTCACATCCATTGAGTCAGTGATGCCATCCAGCCATCTCATCCTCTGTCGTCCCCTTCTCCTGCCTTCAATCTTTCCCAGCATCAGGGTCTTTTCAAATGAGTCAGTTTTTGCATCAGGTGGCCAAAGTATTGGAGTTTCAGCTTCAACATCAGTCCTTTCAATGAACACTCAGGACTGATCTCCTTCAGAATGGACTGGTTGGGTCTCCTTGCAGTCCGAGGGACTTTCAAAAGTCTTCTCCAACATCACAGTTCAAAAGCATCAATTCTTCGGTGTTCAGCCTTCTTTACAGTTCATCTCTCACATCCATACACAACTACTGGAAAAATAATAGCCTTGACTAGACAGACCTTTGTAGGCAAAGTAATGTCTCTGCTTTGTAATATGCTGTCTAGGTTGGTCATAACTTTCCTTTCAAGGAGTAAGTGTCTTTTAATTTCTTAGCCAGTTTGAAAACTGGCTAGTTTGAAAACTACATTTTCAGTAGTTGGGCTCTAATCTGGTTCTTTTTCATAATTATGAAAAAAATTGAACATAAAATAGGTAAAAACAATATAAATGAACTCTTCATACCCATATTCTAGAATTTTCAACTTTGTCTCTTTTACCTCATCCATCCCTTAATTTTCCCTGAACTATTTTGAAGCAAATCCTGGTCATTTTGTCATTTTACCCCCACAAATTTCAGTGTGCTGTTCTAAAAAGTAGTAACATTTTCTGAAATAAATTCAACTCCATAATCACAGTATTAACAATACTCCTGTGTTCATTGAAAAAACTGCTTTTTTCCCATTGTGCTTTCTTGCCTAAAGAAGGCATAGATTTACTGATCACATAATTGTGGGTTTATTTCCTGACAGTCTATCCCTTTCCATTAATCTAAGTATCTGTTTTGTGCCAGTACCATTATGTTTACACTTGATCTTAGGCAAAAGTCCAAGAAGCTCCAAATCATTGCAGATGGTGACAGCAGCCATGAAATTAAAAACACTTGCTTCTTGGAAGAAAACCTATGTCCAACCTAAACAGCATATTAAATGCATAAAATCATAGACATTACTTTGTTGATAAAGGTCTGTCTAGTCAAAGTTATGGTTTTTCCAATAGTCATGCATGGATGTGAGAGTGGACCATAAAGAAAGATGAGCACCAAAGAATTGATATTTTTGAACTGTGGTATTGGAGAAGATTCTTGAGAGTCCCTTGGACTGCAAGGAGATCAAACCAGTCAATCCTAAAGGAAATCAGTCCTCAATAATCATTGGAAGGACTGATGTTGAAGCTGAAGCTCCAACACTTTGGCCACCTGATGCAAAAAAACTGACTTGTTGGAAAAGACCCTGACACTGGGAAAAATTGAAGGCAGGAGGAGAAGGGGACGACAAAGGATGAGATGGTTGGATGGCATCAACAACTTGATGGACATGAGTTTGAGCAAGCTGTGGGAGCTGGTGGTGGAAAGGGAAGCCTGACATGCTGCAGTCCATGAGGTCACAAAGAGTCAGACATGACTAAGTGACTGAAGTGAACCAACCGTTATGTTTTGATTACTGTAGTTTTGTAGTATAGTTTGAAATCAGGAAGTGTGAGACCTCCAGCTTGTTCTTCTTTCTCAAGATTGTTTTGAATATTCAAGATCTTTTATGTTTCCATGCAAATTTCATAGTTATTTGATCTAGTTCTGTGAAAAATGCCATTGGTATTTTGATAGGGATTGCATTGAATCTGTGGATTGCCTTGAGTAGTATGGTCATTGTAACAGTTAATTCTTTAGAGATGCAGACGTAGAGAATGAACTTGTGGACACGGTGAGGGAAGGAAAGGGTGGGACGCGTTGAGAGAGTAGCGTTGACATATGTACACTACCATGTGTAAAATAGATAGCTAGCAGGAGGCTGCTGTATAACACAGGGAGTCAGCTCTGTATTCTATGATGACTTAGAGAGGTGAGATGGGGGAGCAGACGTGGCAGGGAGGTTCAGAAAGGAGGGGATATATGTATATTTATGGCTGATTCATGTTGTTGTACAGCAAAAATGAACAAACACTGTAAAGCAATTACATTCCAATTTTTTTTAATTTCAAAAGAGACCAAAAAAAATGCAACATTAACCCTTCTAATCCATGAGCACAATATATCTTTCCATTGTTTGTGTCATCTTCAACTACTGTCATCAGTCTTACAGTTTTCCATGTACAAGTCTTTGATCTCCTTTCAGTTCAGTCATTCAGTCGTGTCCAACTCTTTGTGACCCCATGAATCCCAGCACACCAGGCCTCCCTGTCCATCACCAACTCCCGGAGTTCACTCAAACTCACGTCCATTGAGTCAGTGATGCCATCCAGCCATCTCATCCTCTGTCATCCCCTTCTCCTCCTGCCCCCAATCCCTCCCAGCATCAGGGTCTTTTCCAATGAGTCAACTCTTCGCATGAGGTGGCCAGAGTACTAGAGCTTCAGCTTTAGCATCATTCCTTCCAAAGAACACCCTGGACTGATCTCCTTTAGAATGGACTGGTTGGATCTCCTTGCAGTCCAAGGGACTCTCAAGAGTCTTCTCCAACACCACAGTTCAAAAGCATCAATTCTTCTGCACTCAGCTTTCATCACAGTCCAACTCTCACATCCATACATGACCACTGGAAAAACGGACCTTTGTTGGCAAAGTAATGTCTCTGCTTTTGAATATGCTATCTAGTGAAGGACCTAAGCCACCCTATTTTGTTAAAAAAAAAAAAAAAAAGACTCCATTTCTGAGGAAAGAGTCTTTGGAAATCTCCTGATCTCACCCCACCACCTGCGAACTAATCAGATCCCAGATTAGGATCTCCTGACTTTAAGTATAAGACTTATGACCTGCCCTGGAAATTCGAATTAAGCAATTAAGCCCGGGAAATGGGAACCAATCAGAACCCAACACCTAACCAATTAGACGTCTACCCTGTATAAGCAATGAAACCCAGAGTTCGAGTGGAGGCTTCTCCCTACAGCCGCTGCGTCAGTGTCGTCGGTGTCGGTGGGAGCCCCAGCTCCAGCTTGGTAATAAAGACTCTCTTGCTTTTGCATCGGATACCGGCTCCCTGGTGGTCATTGGGGGATTTCGCGACTTGGGCATAACACTAGGTTAGTCATAACTTTCCTTCCAAGGAGTAAGCGTCTTTTAATTTCATGCTGCAGTCACCATCTGCAGTGATTTTGGAGCCCAAAAAAATAAAGTCTGACGTTGTTTCCACTCTTTCCCCATCTATTTCCCATGAAGTGATGGGACCAGATGCCATGATCTTCGTTTTCTGAATGTTGAGCTTTAAGCCAACTTTTCACTCTCCACTTTCACTTTCACCAAGAGGCTTTTTAGCTCCTCTTCACTTTCTGACATAAGGGTCGTGTTATCTGCATATCTGAGGTTCTTGATATTTCTCCTGCCAATCTTGATTCCAGCTGTGCTTCTTCCAGCCCAGCGTTTCTTATGATGTACTCTGCATAGAAGTTAAATAAGCAGGGTGACAATATACAGCCTTGACGTACTCCTTTTCCTATTTGGAACCAGTCTGTTGTTAAAAATCCAATTCTAACTGTTGCTTCCTGATGTGCATATAGGTTTCTCAAGAGGCAGGTCAGGTGGTCTGCTATTCCCATCTCTTTCAGAATTTTCCACAGTTTATTGTGATCCACACAGTCAAAGGCTTTGGCATAGTCAATAAAGCAGAAATAGATGTTTTTCTGGAACTCTCTTGCTTTTTCCATAATCCAGCAGATGTTGGCAATTTGATCTCTTTAGGAAGGTTTATTCTCCTGTTGGTGAGCTGGGACAGAGGCAGAGGAGTGGTTAGATAGCTTGCTACATTCAACCTGGGACTGAAGCCAGGCCCTCAGCAGTGAAAGCCCAGAGTTCTAACCAGTGGACCGCATGGAATTCCCTGCCCATTTTTTAACTTTCATTATTGAGTCATAAGAGTTTCTTTACATATTCCAGATACAAGTCCTTTATCTAAACTGTTGTTGCTTGATCTCTAAGTCATGTCTGACTCTTTGTGACCCATGGACTGAAGCACACCAGGCTCCTCTGTCCTCCATTATCTCCCAGGGTTTGTTTAAATTCATATCCATTGAGTCAGTGATGCTATCTGATATATGATGTTAAATATTTGCTCCCATTCTGTTGCTTGTCTTCTCACTTTCTCAAGGTGCCATTGGAACACAAAAGTTTTTAATTTTGATGAAGATCAGTGTTAGTATTTTATTTTGTTGCATGTACATTTGGTGTCACATGTAAAAACATCATTGTCTAACCCAAGCTCTTAGGCACAGATAAGCAAGAAGTGGGTTGTGCACCTTCCTGACATTGTCCTTAAACTTAGCTTCTGCCCACCACGTTATAGGTTCCCCTTCTACCTAACCACTCTTTCTCTGACTCTGTTACCATTTCCTCTTTTTTCTCTCAAGTTCCAGTCTAATGCCCCAGACTACTTTCCACAAAAAGTGTGAGGTCAAGAAGATGGCAAAAATGGAGAGTTTAAGCTCTTACCACTCGGGTCTTCTTCAGTTTGCACTAGAAGCTTGGTGTCTTTTTATTTTCCCGTCTTGTGATCAAAATCTACTCCCCAATCCAAGTCAGCAACCCAGACAGTGCAAAAGCAGGAACTTTTCATACTAGATTTCTTCTGCTTGAGGTCTCTACACCCACAGCTGTCTCCTCAACCAAGAAAAGTGATGGGAAAATGAAGATGACATGCATAGAACAATGGGACAGAATAGAGGACAGGCAACTCATGACAGAAGAACCATGAACAGCCATTAAACAGATGAAAATAATGTTAACCCTACCACAAAATGTAATTTAAAACAACTATAAAGTACTTCCTTGACAGTCCAGTGGTTAGGGCTCAGCACTTTCACTGTCATAGCCCAGTTCAATCCTTGGTCGAGGAACTAAGATTCTGCAAGCTCTGTGACATGGCCAAAACAAAACAACAATATTTTTTCCTTTTTTTATTGACTGATAATTGACGTACAATATTATATAATTGGCTTCCCTGGTGGCTCAGAAGGTAAAGAATCTGTGTGCAATGCAGGAGACCCAGGTTCAGGGTCTACAATACAGTGATTCACAATTTTTACATGTTATACTCCATTTATAGCTCTTATAAAATATTAGCTCTATTTCCTGTGTTGTACAATATATCCTTGTAGCTTATTTTATGCATAATAGTTTGTCAATGAGATATTATTTGATCTATCAAAGTGGCATGGATTCTGACTCCCAGGGTTGGTGCAAGTAAGGACATATGCAGACATTACTGCCAAGAGTATGAAGTCCTAGGATTTCCCTGGTAGCCTAGTGGTTAGGACTGCTATGGCCTGGGTGGGTTCAATCCCTGAATGGGGAACTGAGACCCCACAAGCCATATGGGGTACCCCTTCCAAAAAATATAAAGACAGTATAAAGTCCTATACTGCTTTCTAAAGAATGACCCTTAAGTACAAAAAATTTTAAAAAACAAGTCTGCTCATATATATAAGTAGATATATATAAGTGGAATATAAGCAATCTAGAACTTACTAACATTGTTTTGTTTTCACTGAAGCTTTTTATGGTTATTCTCTATTTACAATCAGACAGAAAAAGATCCCCTTTAAAATCTAAGTTCAAAATGGGAAAAGATTTTTAAAATATACACAAGAAATAATAGTACTGGTGGTGCCCATCTGTCGTGTGCATGGTCATGAAAGGCTCGTTTTAGAAAGATGTGACTAGTGCTGGACACTATTTAACCTCAGTTCAGTTCAGTTCAGTCGCTCAGTCATGTCCAACTCTTTGCAACCCCATGAACTGCAGTACACCAGGCCTCCCTGTCCATCACCAACTTTTGGAGTTCACTCAGACTCACGCCCATCAAGTCAGTGATGCCATCCAGCCATCTCATCCTCTGTCGTCCCCTTTTCCTCCTGCCCCCAATCCCTCCCAGCATCAGAGTCTTTTCCAATGAGTCAACTCTTCGCATGAGGTGGCCAGAGTACTGGAGTTTCAGCTTTAGCATCATTCCTTCCAAAGAAATCCCAGAGCTGATCTCCTTCAGAATGGATTGGTTAGATTTCCTTGCAGTCCAAGGGACTCTCAAGAGTCTGCTCCAACACCACAGTTCAAAAGCATCAATTCTTCAGTGCTCAGTGAGTGTTTAAAATATGTCATATTGAAAAAGGAAGGGGATTTACAACTGAATATATGTCCTAACTCTCTCAAAGCCAAAAAATATTTTTTAAGTCTATCCTTTGACCCTTCGACTCAGTAGTTTCTCTTCTAGGAATTTAGCCTAAGGAAATATTTAGACAACCATTCAAAGACATATGTTCAAGAACGTGTATTACAGCATGGTTTCTCATAGTTTTAAAGATTGAGAGCCACATAAATGTCCTATAATAGGAAACTGGTTTCAGTGAACCAGGGTTCCCAAACAGTGAAACGCTAGGCAACCATTAAGAATGATGCTGGCTCATGCGTCCTCTGGTGTGATACACTCTGAGGACACACCATCACTTCTGTGGGATTCCTGGTCAAAAATGCATAAACTGAAGAAATACTAGACAGACCAAAACTTAGGAACAGTCTGCAAAATAACTGATCTGTATCCTTCAAAAGTATCAGTATAATAAAAGACAGCGTCTAAGGAACTATGTTTTTAATGTGAGTTTTGCTGCATCACTCAGTTGTGTCCCACTCTGCAGCCCCGTGGCCTGTAGCCCGCCAGGCTCCTCTGTCCATGGGATTTCCCAGGCAAGAATACTGCAGTGGGTTGCCATTTCCTTCTCCAGGGGATCTTCCCAACCCAGTGAATTTACATACAAAACAGAAACAGGTCCACAGACTTAGAAAACATATTTATAGTTTCCAAAGAGGAAAGCGGGAGGGATTAATTAGGAGTTTGGGATTAACACATACACATAACTATATATAAAATAGATAACCAACAAGGACCAATTGTGTAGTATGAAGAACTATGCCCCATACTTCGTAATAATCTATAAGGGAACAGAATCTGAAAAACTATATATATATATAAAATATATATATATATTATATATATATATATATATATATAAGCTGTGAAAGTGCTGCACTCAATATGCCAGCAAATTTGGAAAACTCAGCAGTGGGCACAGGACTGAAAAAGGTCAGTTTTCATTCCAATTCCAAAGAAAGGCAATGCCAAAGAATGCACAAATTACCGCACAATTGCACTCATCTCACATGCTAGTAAAGTAATGCTCAAAATTCTCCAAGCCAGGCTTCAGCAATACGTGAACCGTGAAATTCCAGATGTTCAAGCTGGTTTTAGAAAAGGCAGAGGAACCAGAGATCAAATTGTCAACATCCACTGGGTCATGGAAAAAGCAAGAGAGTTCCAGAAAAACATCTATTTCTGCTTTATTGACTATGCCAAAGCCTTTGACTGTGTGGATCACAATAAACTGGAAAATTCTGAAAGAGATGGGAATAGCAGACCACCTGACCTGCCTCTTGAGAAATCTGTATGCAGATCAGGAAGCAACAGTTAGAACTGGACACGGAACAACAGACTGGTTCCAAATAGGAAAAGGAGTACGTCGAGGCTGTATATTGTCACCCTGCTTATTTAACTTCTATGCAGAGTACATCATGAGAAACGCTGGGCTGGAAGAAATACAAGCTGGAATCAAGATTGCAGGGAAAAATATCAATAACCTCAGATACGCAGATGACATCACCCTAATGGCAGAATGTTGGCTTAAAGCTCAACATTCAGAAAAGGAAGATCATGGCATCTGGTCTCATCACTTCATGGGAAATAGATGGGGAAACAGAAGAAACAGTGTCAAACTTTATTTTTGGGGGCTCCAAAATCACTGCAGATGGTGACTGCAGCCATGAAATTAAAAGACATTTACTCCTTGGAAGAAAAGTTATGACCAACCTAGATAGTATATTCAAAAGCAGAGACATTACTTTGCCGACTAAGGTCCGTCTAGTCAAGGCTATGGTTTTTCCTGTGGTCATGTATGGATGTGAGAGTTGGACTCTGAAGAAGGCTGAGTGCCGAAGAATTGATGCTTTTGAACTGTGGTGTTGGAGCAGACTCTTGAGCGTCCCTTGGACTGCAAGGAGATCCAACCAGTCCATTCTGAAGGAGATCAACTCTGGGAATTTCTTTGGAAGGAATGATGCTAAAGCTGAAGCTCCAGTACTCTGGCCACCTCATGCGAAGAGTTGACTCATTGGAAAAGATCCTGATGCTGGGAGGGATTGGGGGCAGGAGGAGAAGGGGATGACAGAGGATGAGACGGTTGGATGGCATCACTGACTCAATGGACATGAGTTTGAATAAGTTCCGGTCATTGGTGGACAGGGAAGCCTGGCGTGCTGCAGTCCATGGGGTAGCAAAAAGGTGGACAGACTGAGCGACTGTACTGAACAGATGCCTGAATCACTTTGCTATACACATGAAACTGACACAACATTGTAAATCAACTATATTTAATAAAGAGAAAAAGAAACTGTATCCTTTTATCCTATTAAAATAAAGGAAACAAAAAAGACATGACAAATAAATTCAGTGCATTAGCTTAGATTAGATCCTGGACTAAGAAAAACTAAACTTTATAAAGGACGTTATGGGGCAATTGGCAAATTTTGGACATGGACTATAGATAAGATAATAGTAGTATATCAATTTAAGTTTCCTCTTTTGATAGTTGTATCATGGTTTTGTAAAAGAAGGTTCTTGTTCTTAAGAAATTCACACCAATGTGTTTATGAGAAAAAGGATATATTATTCCCAGTGAAAGTGTTAGTTGCTCAGTCGTATCTGACTCTGTGACCCAGTGAACTCTAGCCCATCAGGCGCCTCTGTCCATGGAATTCTCCAGGCAAGAATACTGGAGTGGGTTGTCATTCCCTTCTCCAGGGAATCATCCCAAGACAGGGATCAAACTCAAGTCACTTGTGTTGCAGGAGGACTCTTTTATCTATCATCTGATTCTCCAGGAAAGCACATATCTATGTGTGACTTACTCTCAAAGGCTTCAGAAAAAAACCACTAATGTGTAATTAGAGAAATAACAATAAATGTGGTCAAATTATATCAATTGGTAAATCTGAGTGAAGAATATCTTGGGATAATTTGTGGTATTTTTGCCTCTGTTCTGTGGGTTTTAAATTACTTCAAAATACTAGAAAATTGAAAAGAAAAAAAAGACAAATGCTGGCAAAGTATACTCATTGGCAAGGAAAGGCACTCAGGGTGCACCAGTCTGGGCCATGGGGCCTTAATGCAGGAGTTCTGCACAGCTCTGGATGACACCTCTGGCCACCCTGGACTCTTAGTTCCCTAAGCTACTAGAGGAACTGGGTGTGTGGCTGAACCCAAAGCCATCCTGGGTTGACTCAAGAAGGCTGGTTGAGTCAGGGCCCTGAATTCTCCTTTATGATTTTATTTATTCTGCCTTTTAATTCAATGGCCAGCATTCCTTGCATCCCAGGGACATCTGGGTGGAGGGAGGGCGACATGGAGGTAGGAGAATTCACCCAAAAGCAGTTTTGGCTATGGATAATCCAGACTGCAAAGTTTAGTAGAGCCAATGTTCATTTATCATCGATGACGATCTTCCACGTTCTCCTCCAAAAGAAGCCCAAGATTTCCCCCCAAACCCGCCCAGCATCTTGCCCATTCCACAGAAGGAGAAAACGAAGTTCCCAGCAAGGACCAGGTCCTGTGGGTTCTGTCTGCCAAGAATTAGTGCTTTCAGTTTACGGAGAGGTGTGGATTCTCCAAGAAGCGTCTGTACTGACCACATGAAACAATATCCTCTCCTCAGAAGGGGAAAGAAGATCGCTTATCACCCCACACCTCTGCTTCCAGGTCCTGACCTTCCTCCAGGGCACAGGGCAGTCACTGTGAAGTTCCCAATAATAGAAAAGGAAGAGTCCACACTAACAGAAGAGCTACGGCTGCCTCAGGGGCCCCCGCTCACCCAGTTCCCCCTTCTCTCACTTGCCCTCCAGCCACACTGTCCTCTTCCTCACCACCTCCCCTGGGGTGGTCAGGGAAAGAAAGCCCCTCCCTCATCCCCCTCAATGTTCCTCCACTCCCCCCGCCCCATCACTAGGGTGTCCAGGACATTGTGTGATTCAGGAAACAGCTCAGACGTGAGGTTCGCAGCAGGCCGAGGAGGAGGAAGAAGGGGCCGTGGGAGCAGAGGAGGTGGTGGTTGCCTCAGGGAGGGGCTCTGAGGGTCCCGCTGGAGGGCGCAGGGGGGATCTGGGCGTGGGGCAGGGGCTCTGGAATGCAGCCCCCTTCACCGCTGCTGCTGCTGCTGCTGCTACTGTGTTGGCCAGTCGTCAGGACCAGAGGTGAGTCATGGCGGGGGCAAGAGGCCAGGCGACCCACCTTCCTCAGGAGGAGGTCCGGTGGGTGGGGGACAGAGGGCCAGAGTCCTCACTTTGAGGCAACACTGGATGGAGAAGATTCTTGCCCCCAAAATGGGACAGTCGGCAGGGAGACCCGACTCTGCTCCTGCAGCTACACAGACCAAGGCTGTGGGCCTTGTGCCAGGGGTGGTGACCACAGGGGGATGGGTGAGAGGGTGCCCACCCCCGGACAGAACCAAGTAGGCCCTGGAACTAGGGGACAGCACACTCTTGCAATCACATTTAGGAAGAAGAGAGGAAACCGAGTGGCCACCTGCTAGGGGAAGAGATGAGAGGGAACAGGAGATGGAGACATGGGAAGTCAAAGGCTCACCAAGTCCCTTTCCCGGTCCAGCTGTCCCCACCCGCGGTGGCTCAATGCTGGGCCCTTCCGAGAGGAAATCCCTTTAGTGTTTCAGCCATTCACCTCCCAGGAGTCCCCTCAGCCCCCCTCCTGATCCCTGTTGTCTTGCTTCCGAGGGATGGGGCCTGAAGCTGGACTTTCGAGGCCAGAGAATAAACAGGAAAGGAAGGGTGGAGATTAGTAACTGAGAGACCTGGGATCTAGGGGGCTGGGGTGTGAGTGCCACGTGGGGACTAGAATGGGGGCGTAAGGGCAATGATGGTGTGGAGCACCTTCGTGGGCTGCTGCAGGCAGGTCCCTCCCGAGCATCCAAAGGAGGGCAAGTGGAGCGCGATGCTCCCTGCTCCCATCTCACCCTCATCTCCATCCCTAGGGCTGCAGTGCGGGAGTTTCCCAGAACCCTGTGCCAACGGAGGCACCTGCCTGAGCCTATCCCAGGGGCAAGGGACCTGCCAGTGAGTGCACCTCGTGGGAGTGGGAGACGGGGAAGGGCAACAAAGGAGGGAATGGGGAGAATGGAAAGAAAGGAGAAAGGAAGGAGGCGAAGGAGATGAAGAGAAACAAATGAAGGCAAAGGAGGGAGGTAGGCGGGAGCAGAGGGTCAGGATGTGAACTTTCCTCTCTCCACCCCTCCCAGGTGTGCCCCTGGCTTCCTGGGTGAGACATGCCAGTTTCCTGACCCCTGCCAGGATGCCCAGCCCTGCCAGAATGGAGGCAGCTGCCACGCCTTTCTTCCCACCCTTTCCGGCTCCCCTGGCATCCCCTCTCCCATGGCCCCCAGCTTCTTCTGCACCTGCCCCTCTGGCTTCACTGGCAATAGGTGCGAGGCCCAGATCAAGGACCCCTGTTCCTCCTTCTGTTCCAAAATGGGCCGCTGCCACCTCCAGGCCTCCGGCCGCCCACGATGCTCCTGCATGCCAGGATGGACGGGTGAGCGCTGATGGGAGAGGGAGGAATGGGCAGGAGGGGGCCATGACTGGCTTTGGGTAGGAGAGATGGACCTGGAGCCCAAAAGTCTGTGAGCCCTTGGAGGACGGAGGCCACGAGAATCAACCAGCCAATTCTTGGTGATCCGTTTACCCGAAACTGACATTGACCAGCAGAATTGTAATGACTGCTAAAACACTGAGCTATTTCCAAGCCAACTGGTAAAGAACTACTACTAAGCCCCCTTAGCACAGCACCCTAACCACTTTCCCAGCCCCCTCAACCTCCCCTGACCCAGTAGCTAGAGAATTAATGCCTAGCACATCAGGGGACCTCCAGGACTCTGCATTCTTTTTTTTTTTTTAATTTATTTATTTTAATTGGAGAATAATTACTTTACAAAATCATGATGGTTTTTGCCATACATCAATATGAATCAGCCATAGGTATACATGTGGCCCCTGAACCCTCCCCCAATCTCTCTCCCCACCCCATCCCTCTGGGTTGTCTCAGAGTACGGGCTTTGGGTGCCCTGCTTCATGCATTGAACTTGCACTGGATGTCTGTGTTACATATGGTAATGAACATGCTTCAGTGTTATTCTCTTAAACTATCCCATCCTCATCTCCTCCCGCTGACTCCAGAAGTCAGTTCTTTACGTCTGTGTCTCCTTTGCTGCCCTGTACATAGGATCATTAGTACCATCTTTCTAAGACTCTGGGCTTCCCTGGTGGTTCAGAGATTAAAGCGTCTGCCTCCAATGCGGGAGACCCGGGTTCAATCCCTGGATCGGGAAGATCCCCTGGAGAAGGAAATGGCAATCCACTCCAGTATTCTTGCCTGGAGAATCCCATGGACAGAGAAGCCTAGTACATTACAGTCCACAGGGTCGCAAAGAGTCGGACATGACTGAGGGACTTCACCTCCGCCTCCACCTTCTAAGACTCTGCATTCTGAGCACCTGAGTGGCTCCTTTTCTGAGTGGTGGGAGCCCACACTATCATCAGGGAAGACTGCAGTGGTGGGAGGTGTGATGGGGATGGGAGGATCTGACCTGGAGAGAGGAATGAGTGCCATCCCAGGAGGAGGGGTGCAGTCCTGGGACACAAGAGCAGGACATATGGTGGGCAGGTGTGCTACCCTGTCAGGGGTGCCAGGACATAGCTGTGAGGACCTGAAGAGAAAGGCTCCATGGCACCCAAGCAGGATGGAGAGGACTGGACCAAGAAGCAAAGCCCACGTGACCAGGAAGTGCTTTTACACGGGTGCCTCCAGGAGGGGTGGACTACAGGCAAGGCTTCTCAGACTTGAGCAGGCACAGCAGTCATCTTTGACTGACTGGTGGATGGATGGATGGATGGATGGATGGATGGATTGTGTGTGCTCGATTGTGTCCAACTTCTTTGCAACCCTGGAAGGCCTTAAAAATGCTAGTGCCCCCAATCCAGAAAGCCTGCTCTAGTGGATCTGGAGTAGACCCAGGGAATGGAGATTCTTAAACTAACCAGGAGATTCTGAGGAAACTGGGCCTGCAACTGGGTGTGAGAGACCAGCGTATATGACAACAAAAAGGATGGGCAGTTGCGACTTGCCAGGCCTTGTGCTTCAGAGGAGGGGCTCTGGGCAGCCCCCTCCTCAGGCCCATTGCCAGTTCTGCCACTGACTAGACATGACCTTGCATACGATATTTAAGCTGTCTGGATCCTCAGTTGTCAGCCAATGTCCACACTTCATAAGGCTGTTGTGGATAGGAAAGGGGGAGATGCTCAGAAAGTGCTTACTTAGTTCAGTACTAGCAGCCACTGCCATCATTCCCACTAGTGCACATGGCTGTGGAATCTCTTTACCGTGATACACTACAACCACCCAAAGATGAGGGAATCAGGATGAGAGAGGCGAGATGACTGCCCGAGGGCACACGGCTGGCCAGGACAAAGCCAGGGGCTATGTCTCCTGTCTTCAGAGGATCCGTGCTTTCCACCTCCCCACCACATGCTCATTCATGTTCAACTCTTTGCGATCCCATGGACTGTAGCCCACCAGGCTCCTCTGTCCATGGGATTTCCCAGGCAAGAATGCTGGAGTGAGTTGCCATTCCTTCTCCAGGGGATCTTCTCCACCCAGGTCACCACTAAAGGGACAGACAGGGACAGACACCAAGTCCCAGATTTTCCCAAGCAGGGTTGATTCGCAATACTCCCACCAATAGCCACATGTTCAGTTTTCGGTTGGAAAAAAAATGTGGTCACTCCAGAGAGAACCCTCCCCAAAAAATGATAAAACTGAGGATGATGGGCCAGGACAGGGAGAGGATGGGAAGAAGGGAAGGAAATATGGAGATCAGACACAGAGATACCCAGAATGAGAGCGAGTCATTCTGGAGCTGGAATGTGTGCACTGCTGGAAACGGCCCTCTCATCGTCCGTCCTCTACCTCAGGTGAGCAGTGCCAGCTTCGAGACTTCTGCTCAGCCAACCCCTGCATCAATGGAGGGGTGTGTCTGGCCACCTACCCCCAGATCCAGTGCCGCTGCCCACCTGGCTTCGAGGGTCACGCCTGTGAACACGACGTCAATGAGTGTTACCTGGACCCGGGACCCTGCCCCAAGGGCACCACCTGCCATAACACCCTGGGATCCTTCCAGTGTCTCTGCCCCGCTGGGCGGGAGGGTTCACGCTGTGGACTCCGGCCGGGACCCTGCACCCCCAGGGGCTGTCTCAATGGGGGCACCTGTCAACTGGTTCCAGGGAGAGACTCCACCCTCCACGTGTGCCTGTGTCCCCCAGGTGCGTCCTCACAGGGGTCTTCCTGAGGCCCCTCTCTGGGCATGGAGGTGGTGTCCCATGGGTCCCTTCTGTCAGCTCATTGCACGTCCCTGTCAGGCTTCACAGGCCCAAGCTGTGAGGTGAATCCAGATGACTGTGTCGGGCACCAGTGTCAGAACGGGGGCACCTGCCAGGATGGGCTGGGCACCTACACCTGCCTCTGCCCAGAGGCCTGGACAGGTGAGTCGTTTAAGCCAGGCTGATGGCACTGGTGGCCCAGATGGTCAGCCCCAGTTCTCCAGTCCTCACAGGGCCCCCAGCTACAGCGTCTGTCCCCTTCTCATGCCCCTACGGCTGGGATTGCTCTGAAGATGTGGACGAATGTGAGGTTCAGGGTCCCCCTCGCTGCAGAAATGGGGGTACCTGCCAGAACTCAGCTGGTGACTTCCACTGTGTGTGTGTGAGTGGCTGGGGAGGCGCCGGCTGTGAGGAGAACCTGGACGACTGTGTGGCTGCCACCTGCGCCCCCGGATCCACCTGCATTGACCGCGTGGGCTCCTTCTCCTGCCTCTGCCCGCCTGGGCGCACAGGTGTGACACAGAGGTTCAGGGAGGCGGGAGCTGGGAGGTGGAGATGCTAGGTGACAGAAGCCCCAGGAGAGCGCCCGGGAGCTTCGAGCAGCCTCTGAGCGCCTCGCCCACCCCGCCCTCCAGGCCTCCTGTGCCACATGGAGGACATGTGTCTGAGTCAGCCATGCCACGAGGAAGCCCAGTGCAGCACCAACCCCCTGAGCGGCTCCACACTCTGCGTGTGTCAGCCGGGCTACACAGGGCCCACCTGCCACCAGGACCTGGACGAGTGTCAGATGGGTGAGGCACCCCCCTCATCAGACCCTCTCTAAGCCCCCACACAGCCTCTGTACTGAAGAGGGAAACAGGCAAACTGTTTTTCAAATTAAAAATCAGCTCAGGAATTCCCTGGTGGTACAATGGTTAGGATGCCACGATTTCACTGCTGAGGGCCCGGGTTCAATCCCTGGTCAGGCAACTAAGATCCCACAGGCTGCACAGCGGCCAAATAAAGAAATGAACATCTCTTTTTTCCTGAATTTGTCCTTATTTGGCATTTCTTTCTTACCAAGTCTTCTCACCAATACTCAGCCCTCCAGATTGCATTTAGTCATCTCTCCAGTTTTTTTCAGATTTTTTTTTTTGACGTGGACCATTTTTTTAATGTCTTTATTGAATTTGTTACAATATTGCTTCTGCTTTATGTTTTGGTTTTTTGGCCAGGAGGCATAACCCCTTTCCCCACTCTCTCATTTGCCACAGACAGGCCCCCCACACTTTCCCTGCCACTCAGGCCTTCTTGCCCTCCACCCTGAGCCCTGTGGACTCCCAGGTCTTCTCTCCTCCCAGCTCAGCAAGGCCCCAGTCCCTGTGAACACGGCGGCTCCTGCCTCAACACGCCCGGCTCCTTCGAGTGCCTCTGTCCACCTGGCTACACGGGCTCCCGCTGCGAGGCCGATCACAACGAGTGCCTGTCGCAGCCCTGCCACCGGGGCGGCACCTGCCTGGACCTGCTCGCCACCTTCCAGTGCCTCTGCCCACCAGGTACCAGCTGAATGGGGCCTTGGGTGGAGGAGCCGGGAACTAGTGCTGAAGCCACGGGACGGGACCCCTCCAGAGAATGGTTAGCCTGAGGCCAGTTGGGGTCAGATAGCAAAGAAGGCTTCTCCTCGTCTCCTCACCCCCCAGATGAAAACTTTAAGAAGCCAGTGCCCCCTGCAGGAAAAGAGCTCCCACAGATGGTAGTGAGCTCACACACTGCTCAACTCTGCATCCATTTCACGGTCACCGGAGCATGTACAACCTGACCCACTGTATGCAGAGGCCCATCAGGGGACAGAAGAGCCAGCAGTTAATAAACTTTCATGCTGCAGCCTCTGCTTATGTCAACCCAGAATGTTCCACCTACTCAGGGAAACTCGCCCCTGTGGAGATCAAGAGTAACCTTTTAAATTCCAAAGAGTCTGTGTGCTTGAATCTGGCTCAGTGGGTAAGGAATACTGCAAAGCAGCATCTACCTATAAGTTAGAGCTAAGGGGAGAAACATCTCCCAGGGAGACAGTGATGGAGTCAATAGCAAGGAGCTGAATGAAACTAGACAAACAATAGCTTACTTCTGCCTGAGCATCTTGCGGGCATTCTCTAATCTTTGCAGTATCCCTCTGAAGGTCAGCATTGATACTATGCCCATTTATAGATGAAGAAACTGAAGCACACAGGGGTTAAGTGACTTGTTCAAGGTTGCCTGGCTAGTAAGTGGTAAACTCAAACCCAGAGCTTTGATAGTTTCACCCACTACACCACACAGCCTTCCTAAGCTGAGAAGTGCCAAGGAAAATTGCTGAGAACACTATCCAATAATCCAAGCAAGGGACAAGGTTGTAGATACCAAGGAGCTTCAGAGGCAGGCTCCCCAGGCAAAAAGAGGGAAGCAGCCGATGTCCAGAGGCTGATCTGTGTCAGTTCAGGGTGAGACAGCGGAGACCAGGAGGAGCCCGGAGAAGCAGGACAAGTGTGGGAATGACCAAGGTTCCCGAACGCCCTTCAAATCCCCATCTTGGGGATCCCTGGTCTCCCTGGAATGGAGGCCTGCCCAGGTAGCATGGAAGGCATCGATCACCTCCAAGCAGACGCCCATTTGTCACACTGGTACCTAGAGAACCTCCAGGCTGCTCAGCCCTCCTAGGTGAGCCCTGCCTTCTGTGCACTGAGGAATGACCTCAAAAGACACTTCCCTGGAGCCTTCCCACAGGTCCCGGCAGGTGCCCTGCTTCCTGAGCTTTCATACTTGAAGGCAACAAAGCCACTGTCCAGCAGAGCAGCAGGGCCTCAGTTCACCTCTCCAACCCACATGCAGTGGCCCCCTAGGAGGGGCTGTCTGGTGGGGCACCTGGCAGGTCAAGGACAGGGCTGGTTCTGGAACCTGGCCTTTGGGGCAGAACAAGGGAGGCAGCTGAAGCAAAGCTGACCCCACCTGCATGTCCTCAGGCTTAGAAGGGCGGCTCTGTGAGGTGGAGGTAGACGAGTGCGCCTCAGCCCCCTGCTTGAACCAGGCTGACTGCCACGACCTGCTCAATGGCTTCCAGTGCATCTGCCAGCCAGGTAAGTGCAGATTCTGCTCCACGGTTCAAGCCTGGCAGTCGCCGGTGGCCTCCCAAAGATCTCTCAGGCCTGGCCAAGGAGTGCCCCATCTCTCCAACTCCCCTGCTCTCCAAACTGTCTTCTCTTTAGTTCAATTCAGTCGCTCAGTCATGTCCAACTCTTTGCAACCCATGAACTGCAGCACGCCAAGCCTCCCTGTCCATCACCAACTCCCAGTCCACCCAAACCCATGTCCGTTGAGTCGGTGAGCCATCCAACCATCTCATCCTCTGTCATCCCCTTCTCCTCCTGCCCTCAATCTTTCCCTGCATCAGGGTCTTTTCCAATGAGTCAGCTCTTCACATCAGGTGGCCAGAGTACTGGAGTTTCAGCTTCAAAATCAGTCCTACCAATGAACACCCAAGACTAATCTCCTTTAGAACGGACTGGTTGGATCTCCTTGCAGTCCAAGGGCTTCTCAAGTCTTCTCCAACACCACAGTTCAAAAGCATCAATTCTTCGGTGCTCAGCTTTCTTTATAGTCCAACGCTCACATTCATACATGACTACTGGAAAAACCATAGCCTTGACTAGACCTTTGTTGACAAAGTAATGTCTCTGCTTCTTAATATTCTGTCTAGGTTGGTCATAACTTTCCTCTTACATCCTGCAAATCTTCCCCTGCTCACTCGCCAGCCCTCATCTCTGTCCTGCCAAGTCACCCAAATAACCCTCCCCTCCAGCCCTCCTTCAGAGCCCTCCATACCCTCCCCTGCCTGCTTGTGGTCCTCGTTGGTCTTGGAGCTGATAGCCATGGATGTAGGGAAAGTCACCCCAGGCCTTCATTCTCCAGTTTCACGGGACATCCCTCTGTTCCCAGCTATGATAATAACTGATGTTTATTGAATATTTACTCCAAGCCAGGCACTTGGTTATGTACTTTCAGGCATTATCTCATTTAATCCTTTCAGCAGTACCATGATGTAGGTTATATAATCATTCTCCTTCTACATGGGAAGAAAAGTGAAAGTGAAAGTCGCTCGGTCAATCTGACCCTTTGTGACCCCATGGACTATATAGTCCATGGAATTCTCCAGGCCAGAATACTGGAGTGGGTAGCCTTTCCCTTCTCCAGGTGATCTTCCCAACCCAGGGATCGAGCCCAGGTCTCCCACATTGCAGGCATTCTTTACCAGGTAAGCCACAAGGGCAGCCCACAGAGGAAGAAAGGGGAGTCTACAGAGGTTGAGTAGCTTGCCAAAAGTCACAGGGCTGACAGTAGCTGAGTTTCCTTTTATGCATCACCCTCCTGTCATCTCCACCTGCCCCAGATGTCTTTTCTGGAAGTTCCTCAGGTTTACTTTTCCTAGCAAGGGGAAAGGCCAGGACTTGTATTTATTCTTTTGATAAAATATATTTCCAGCATTAGTACACACATACAGTTATGCCTTACTTATATGAAGGCTAAAGTTACCAAGTTATGCTCCAGCATGTCCTGACATTCAAATCACTATTAGAGAAGCCCCCACATTGGGGCCTTTGTCATATAATGACACATTTATACAAAACCTCAAAACCCAAACCCTTTGAAACAAGATTCTCTCCTTGCAATTTGCAACCATGTTATTTCTATATTTGTAAAGAGAAAGCTAGGTTTCCCCAGTGGCTCAGTGGTAAAGAATTCACCTTCAATATGGAGAAACAGGTTCCCACCCCTGGATTGGGAAGATCCCCTGGATGAGGGAATGGCTATCCATTCCAATAATCTTGCCCCAAACTCCTATGGACAGAGCAGCCTGGCAGGAAACAATCCATGGGGTCACAAAAAAGTCAGACTGGACTAGGCAACTAAATAACAAGAAAAGGCTAAATACAAGTGTTAACTCTTAACTTCTTGTTTGAATCCATGAAATCATGCCTTTAAATCTTAAACATTTGTAACAAAGTCCCTCATAAGTCTAGAGAAAGTAAAAAAAAAAAAAAAAGACCTTGGTCATCTCTCCCCACTGACTCGCCACCCCACCAGGTTTCACCGGCCCCCGGTGTGAGGAGGACATCAACGAATGCCAAAGCTCTCCCTGTGCCAATGGCGGGGAGTGCCAGGACCAGCCTGGATCCTTCCATTGCAAGTGTCCCCCAGGTAAACTGGGGCTCAAAAAAACACTGGAGGTGACAGTGGGGATAGGGGCAGACGGCCATGAAGGGCCCTGATTCCCCTGTTGTACCATAGGCTTTGAAGGCCCACGCTGTCAGGAAGAGGTGGACGAGTGTCTGAGTGGCCCATGCCCCACCGGAGCCAGCTGCCTTGACCTCCAGGAGCTTTCCTTTGCGTCTGCCCCTCTGGCTTCACAGGTCAGCAGGGGAGAGGTTGGAAAGAACTGGAGGGATATTTGAGCACAAGTGGGGTGGAGTCATTGATGAGTGTCTGAGGATCGGGATGTGAGAACAGAATGAGAATGGAATCCCTGAAAGTTGTGCAGTGCAAAATCTGCACAACCATACAGGCGCTGAGGGTGTTACTGTAGGACTCACATCTGGCTCAACATAAATGATATGACTGGAGACCAGGAGCGGAGGAGGAGATTCAAAGGCAAGCCATTCCTTTGCTTATTTAGCAAACATTTGTTAAGTGCCTACTATGCCGACACAGACACAAAGTTGAGTTGCTATCCTTGAGTGACTTGAAATCTACTGCAGAAAGACCAGAAGGTCTCTTGTTAGCTCTGAGGAATGCATAGGATCCTATAGGAACACAAAGAATTGGCCAACCCAGACTAGAGATGAGAAGGGATGGCTGAACAGAGTCGTAAAGATTGAGCAGGAGTTTGTCAAGATGGAATGCTAGGCAGTGTGTTTTAGCCACAGATAACAGCAGGTGCAAAGGCACTGGGCAGGGGGCGGGGAGAAAAGCACACCCCACTTAAGGAAATGTAGGACATCCAGAACTTGGGGTACTGGGGCAAAGGTGAGAAATGTAGCACCTCTCGGAAGGTCATGTCATGCAGGACCCCACGTGTCATTCTGAAGAAGTTGGTATCCTGAGGCATCAGGGAGCCACTGGAGGATAGGGTAATGGGGAGTGAGCAAGTCATGCATAAGAAGTGCCTCCAAACTCATCAAGGACAAAGACGGACTTTGTTTTCTGACTCATTTCCCCACTGTAGGCCATCTCTGTGAAATTCCCCTGTGTGCCCCCAACCTGTGCCAGCCCAAACAAAAATGTCAGGATCAGGACAATGCCCACTGCCTCTGCCCCAATGGAAACCCAGGCTGTGTCCCCACAGAGGACAACTGCACCTGCCACCATGGGCACTGCCAGAGGTAACATCTTCCAGCCCTCCCCATTCATAGTCTTCTCTGGGTCCTCCTCAGCTAGGACAGGAGAAGACAGCCAGTGAGGTGCTGGTCTGTATGAAATGACCAATAGGGAGTAGGAAGGAGAGGATAAAGTTCTGAGATCACAACCAATGGGAGGGCTTGACTGGTGAGTGTTATCCAGTGAGGGGAGAGTTCATAAATAAAGAGGGAAACAAGACTTGGGAGGATCAAAGCAGAAAGAAATGTATTAAATTCCAGGACCAATTCTCATCATTCATTCAGTAAATATTTATTGAGTGTCTATTATGTGTGGATACATTTCCAGGCACTGGGAAAACAGCACAAAACAAGAGAGACCAAGTTTTCATATCTAACCTCATGGAGCTTTTGTTTTAAGGTGGAAAAACAGACAATAAACAAGTTATAGAAGGAATCAATGGATAGATGGATAGATCTAGTTGAAGAAAATTAGTGGGGTTTTTCAGGCAAAAGCGGGGGCAATGCTGAGAGCAAAGCCCGTGAGAAAGGGGCCAGAGTCTCAGGACCAGAAAGACAGCGGTCATAGAGGTCTGACCAATGGAGAAGAGAGAAGAGAACCTCACCCTTTCTTTCTATGACCAGATCTTCATGTGTGTGTGATGGGGGTTGGACAGGACCAGAGTGTGACACAGATCTGGGGGGCTGTGTCTCCACCCCCTGTGCCCACGGAGGGACCTGTCACCCCCAGCCCTTTGGCTACAACTGCACCTGCCCCACAGGTTACACAGGTGAGGCACTCCCCAAACCGTATATACACTGGGCTGACCACCATCTAAATCAAGGGCAAGGCCAGTGGAGACATGTGTCCAAAGGGCTCTGGGTCTCAGTCACCACCAAGAAGAACTGGGACTTCCCTGGTGGTCCAGTGGTTAAGACTCTTTGCTTCCACTGCAGGGGCCATGGGTTCGATCCCTGGTCCCGGAACTAAGATTTCACATGCATGCTGCAGGTGCAGCCAAAACAAATAGTGCAGGAGGTGGTGAGAATAGAAAAAGGTTGGTGGGGGAGAACAGTGGGGATGGAGATGAGGAAGGGAAGGAAAGGGAAGAGAAAAAAGGAAGATTCACTTCCCTCAGGGCCCACTTGCAGTGAGGAGGTGACAGCCTGTCACTCGGGCCCCTGTCTCAACGGTGGTTCCTGCAGCCCCAGCCCTGGGGGCTACTCCTGCGCCTGCCCTCTGAGCCACACCGGGCTCCGCTGCCAGACCAGCATTGACCACTGTGCCTCTGGTGAGTTCCCACCACGTCCTGGGGCTGGGCCACAGAAGGATGAAGAAGAGGGTCAGGGTACATTGGTAAAAAATTAACTGGACACGTGGAGCCATTGTTTGGGTGGGGAAGTTGGCAGGGTAGGGGGGCGGTGCCCTGTGTGTGACTGAGGTCACAGGCCAGGTTACAGGCAAGGAACCCAACCCCTCACAGCCTGCTCTCTCCAGCACCCTGCCTCAATGGGGGCACCTGTGTGAACAGGCCGGGTACCTCCTCCTGCCTCTGCGCCCCAGGCTTCCAGGGCCCACGCTGCGAGGGAAGAACCCGTCCCAGCTGCGCAGACAGGTGAGCAGGGCACACAGACCTCTGGAGGAAGGGAAGGCACCCCTGCCAGCCTTCCGCTCTGTCTCCTCTGGGGCTCCGTGCTGCCTCTCGCCCCACGCCCCACAGCCTTCCACTCTGGCTTTCCCACCTCCCCAGCGGTTGCCTCCTCACACGCCACACACTCCCAACCCCTTGTTTCCCTGACCCTCCTCCTGCTGTGCCCTCTCTCTCTCTCTCATCCAGCCCCTGTAGGAACAAGGCAACCTGCCAAGACAGCCCTCAGGGTCCTCGCTGCCTCTGTCCCCCTGGCTACACAGGAGGCAGCTGTCAGGTGAGGGGCCAGGAGCCAGGTGTGCAGAGGAAGGAGGGGGCGGGAGAGCTCCAGTTAGAGGGCCTTGGGCATTGACAGGGGGCAGCAGGAAAACTTAGGAAAGGTGAAAGGAGGTTTGGGAGTCTAGGAGTTGAGCTCGAGATCTGTATGGTTCGCTGAAGGATTTTTGATCCCAGCAACTCTTCTGAGATGCATGTATCCAAGGAAACCAGGGAGGGTGACCTGGTCCCAGACCATTCAGGAGAGAGTTTTCAGGGGAAGGGATTTTGAGGAGCTGGCAGAGGACCATCTCTGGGCCTGGGAACCTGATGCTCCTTCCCGCCTCACGCTCCCTCCCAATCTTCAGACGCTGATGGACTTATGCGCCCAGAAGCCCTGCCCACAAAATTCCCACTGCCTCCAGACTGGGCCCTCCTTTCAGTGCCTGTGCCTCCAGGGATGGACTGGCCCTCTCTGCAACCTGCCGCTGTCCTCCTGCCAGAGGGCTGCTCTGAGTGAAGGTACCAACCCAAGACCGGCTAGGGAGCAGAGGAAGAGCAAAAGGATCCACCCCTAAAGATATCCACACACAACAGTTGGCCAACTGACTGACTGAAAGTCAAAGCAACACACACCAACCAGTTATTGCAGCTGCAGCTCAACACCCAAGACAGGCTAACACAACTCAACTCCTAGAACCACGTTCAACACAACTCAAGCAACACTACGCAGCCCAGCCAATCAGACTCCAGTTTAACACAAGTACCAGGGACATAACCCAGTGATCCAGGGTGGAACAACTCAACACTGTCATTATCATCATAACTCAGAGTGAACCACACTTAACCGACCACATGCAACATGCTTCACCATGACCCCCTCACTTGGATGTTATGACAACTCCCTGGTAAAAGAATACCTTCCTTGCTCAAATAAGTTTTTTTTTTTTTTAATTATTTATCTTTGGTTGCGCTGGGTCTTAGTTGCTGCTCACGAGCTTTCTCTAGTTGCAGACAGCAGGGACTACTCTCTAATTGTGTTGCATGGGGCTTCCCATTGTGCTTCTCTTGTTGTGAAGCATGGACTCCAGGCTCACGGGCCTCTGTAGTTCCCGTATGTGGGCTCAGCAGTTATGGCCCGAGGGCCTAGCTCTTCCTAGGCATGTGGGATCTTCCCAGATCAGGGATGGAACCCGTGTCTCTGCATTGGCAGGAGGATTCTTATCCGTTGTACCACCAGGGAAGTCCTCAAATAAGTTTTGCTATGAGAACTCAGGGGAGAGACCATTGTGGAGATGGTTGATGGGAATCACAGTGAGGGAACATCAGAGAATGGCAAAACCCAAGGGATGGAGTTAGACTGTTAAGCCAAGTGCCTCCACCTGAAGTTTCTCTTGAGTTCTTCCTTGCTTGAGACTTGTTTAAGGCCAAGAATACAGTTGCTTATAATGCTCTGATAAATCGAAGACGAGGTATTTCTCTCCATTCTGACAAAATATGCAAGAGAAGGAACTTAATTTTTTTATTGGAGTATAGTTGATTTACAATGTTGTATTAGTTTCAGATGTACAGCAAAGTGAATCTAAAAAAGAAACAGTCTTTTTTAGATTATTTTCGCATATACACCATTATAGAGTACTGAGCAGCGTTCTCTGTGCTACATAGTAGGTCTTTGTTAGTTATCTGTTTTATATATAGAAGTGTATATATGTCAATCCCAATCTCCCAATGTATTCCTGTCTCCCTCCTTAACCCTGGTAATCATAAGTTTATCTTCTACATCTGTAAATCTGTTTCTGTTTGGGAGATAAGTTCATCTGTATCTTTTTTTTTTTAATCTCACATATAAGCAACATCATATGGTACTGGTCTTTCTCTGTCTGACTTACTCACTTAGTATGACAATCTCTAGGTCCATCCATGTTCAGAACTTGTTTAATCTCTTCAGCTTCAGGAGCCTACTGATTCCTCAGGCTCCAGGTGGCCTCCGCCCACCCCAGAGGTGTTAGTGGTCCCTCCATGGACCTCTATGCTCAGTGTCTGGGGGCCCTGCACATCCTCCCAACCCACTTAGCTTTATTGTCTCTCTTCCCAGGCACAGAAGTCTCTTCCCTGTGCCAGAACGGAGGCGTCTGCATTGACAGCGGCCCCTCCCATTTCTGCCACTGTCCCCCTGGATTCCAAGGCAGTACATGCCAGGACCAAGTGAACCCCTGTGAGTCCAGCCCTGCCAGCATGGGGCTACCTGCGTGGCCCAACCCAATGGTTATCTCTGCCAGGTGAGAAGGTCTAGAAGAGGCAGGGGGGAGACAAAGTTGGGCTGGATATGGAAAACAGCAGTCATGGGGCAGAAAGTGCGGGGAAAAGGCATTTTCATTTACCCCATACGTCCAACCAACCAGCAAATCAAGCTGTTTTACCTCCTAAATATTTCTCAGTTCTGTCCTCACCCCTTCACCCTCATCCCACTGCCTTAGTCCAGGCCTTCGACACATTCCACCTGGACACCTGCATCAGCCTCCTAACAATATCATCGCTGCTCCACACTTGTTCTCCTAAAGGTTCACCCTCTATTCCACCACTAGGGTGCTCTGTTGAAAACATTAAGCTGGCCTGTCACTCTCCTACTTAAAACCTTTCAGTGTGGACTTCCCTCGCAGTGGCTCACCTAATAAAGAATCTGCCTGCAGTGCAAGAGGCGAGGGTTTGATGTCTGGGTTGGGAAGATCCCCTGGAGATGGGAATGGCAACCCACTGCCGTATTCTTGCCTGGAGAATTTCATGGACAGAGGAGACTGGCAGGCTACAGTCCATTGGGTCACAAAGAGTCAGACATGACTAAGCAACTAACACGTTCACTTTCACCAGTGGTTAAGACATGCTTCCAGTGCAGGGAGCACAGTTTCGATCCCTGGTTGAGGAACTAAGATGCCACATGTCTCACAGCATGGCCAAAAGAAAAAAAAAAAAAAACACAAAAACCCTTCAGTGACTGCCCACCTCTTTCACAATGAAGTCCCAAACCGGCGTGACCCAGCCCTGCCTCCCTTTCAGGCCTCATCTCTCTTCACACCCCCCCCCCCTGCTCATCTCTGCTCCAGCAACATAAAACTGCAGCTGGCTTCCCAACACCCCAGACTGGCTCTTTGGTGGCTTTCCTCACCCCTCTTCCACTGGCTGGTGCCCAGGAGGCAGCTGCCTCAGGGAAATGTCCCTAATTTCTCTCCAGACTGGGTTAGGGCCTCTCTTGGTGGTTCAGGTCACTGAGCAGGACAGGAAAGCACAGCTGGATTTCAATTCCAAGCAACCTGATCCATGTACTCACAACCATGACTTTGAATAGAAGGCACAATCCCATAACTACCCTCTTTCTTTAAATTTTCAATGTATTTTTAAACTTTTTATTACAGGCATTTTTAAACATACACAAAAACAGTGTACTGATAAGTAGTGAACCCCCATGCACTCATTACTCAGCTCTGCTTCCTCTTTCATGAAACTCCTTCCTCCAGAAGTTTTCAAAACTCCCACCTCCCTCGTCTGCTTCTTCCAACCCTCTGGCCATTCCTCAGACGCTCTCTGAATTGTTTTTTTCTCCACCTTTCTGAAACCTTCCTGGTACTCCATTCTTGCATACTCTCCTTCCTCCTGCAAGAACTCAGCACATGGTACAGACCTCACAATGACCCTTTTCTCACCAGCAGGATATGAAACAATCAGAAAATGGTTAAAGTCATGAGTTACTGAGTCATAGACTTGTGCTGAATCCCAGCTCTGCCACCTACCAGCTGTGTGACTTGTGCAAGGCACTTATCTTTCAAGGAATCAGTTTCCTTTTCCTCGAAGTGAGAGTCAAATGAGATGACCCATAGAGAGGGTGGTCAGGAGAGTTTTAGAGGTTATGTATATAAATCACACAATCAGTGATAGCTGTCTCTTCTCTGGTGGACTGAGAATTTCATGGAAGCAGGGAAGCAGTTCTAATTTTCTTTGTATTCCTAGAGCCCGAAAAGATGCCTGGGCACAAAGTAGGCAACTCAGTAAATGCCTGAAAGCAAAAATGTTAGTCACTCGGCCATGTCTAACTCTTTGCAATCTCATGGTCTGTCCATGGAATTCTCCAGGCCAGAATACAGGAGTGGGTTGCCATTCCCTTCTCCAGGCTATCATCCCGACCCAGGAATTGAGCTCCCGTCTCCTGCACTGCAGGCAGATTCTTTATCATCTGAGCTACCAGGGAAGCCTAATAAATGCTTATAAATTAATAAACATGAGAGAACCCAGTGGGTATGTGGTTGGAAGATGAAGGTTTAATCAAAAGTGGAATTATATCTAGTGGTAATGAATTATAGAGATTGGGACTTGGAAGGGGACAAGGTCCATATTACCGAACAATAGTGTCTCGTGTGGAGCTGAGGTGAAAGGGTTAGGCTACACGTGACTGTGATGGAGTGTGAGCTGAGTGATGCTTTGAGTTGGAAGGTGGGATGCTAGGCAGACCATCTTGCACTGGGTCCCCTAGAGTGCCAGGAGGGACTTACTTACTGGTTCCCTGTCTGATCTTCTTTGCCTACCAGTGTGCACCCGGCTATAGTGGACAGAACTGCTCAAAGGAACCGGACGCGTGTCAGTCCCAGCCCTGTCACAACCAGGGGACCTGCACCTCCAAACCCGGGGGCTTCCACTGTGCCTGCCCGCCGGGTTTTGTGGGGCTGCGCTGTGAGGGGGACGTGGATGAGTGTCTGGACCGGCCCTGTCACCCCACAGGCACTGCAGCCTGCCATTCTCTGGCCAACGCCTTCTACTGCCAGTGTCTGCCTGGACACACAGGTGAGGCCTGAGATAGGGGCGTGCGCATCTCTAGCCATAGCTGAACTGACCAAGGAAGCCCAGACAAGCCCCACCCACAAGGCAGCCTAGTCGTCTGGCCCATTCCCTGGGCTCAGACCCCAGCCTAGAGAACATGCACCACCATCCCTGCGCCTGGGCAGAGTGCTGGGCTGGCTCCCAGGAGTGAGCTGGGAAGGAGGCCGCGACTGAGGCAGTGTCGCGTTCAATCCCACCCCACCGCAGGCCAGCGGTGCGAAGTGGAGCTAGATGCCTGCCAGAGCCACCCCTGTGCCCACGGCGGGTCATGTGAGGCCACAGCAGGGCCACCCCCAGGATTCACCTGCCACTGCCCCCAGGTGAGTGACCACAGGCTGCTTCCTCTGTTGCCCCCAATGCTAACACAAAAGAAGCCGAGCTGGGAACCTGCGGGGGGCACCCGAGAGGGAATTATCAGAGAAAGCATCTTAGGTCCAGAGGGGGACCTGGCCCTCAGAAGCAGTGATGGGGAAAGGCAGAATCAGGTGAAGTTTGAATGGAACTTTCAGAAGTCATGGCCATTGCCTGTGGGAAGGTCTGCTAGGTTGGCTGGGTGACTGTGAATAAGTTCTTTTAACTCAGTGTGTGTATTTGTTTATAGACCTCAGATGCATGAAACTGGGTTCATCTTTTTATATATGTATTTATTTATTTTTGGCTGCCATGGGTCTTCATTGCTGCGCAAGGGCTTTCTCTAATTGCAAGGAGCAGGGGCTACTCTCTAGTTGTGATGCAGGGGCTTCTCAATGTGGTGGCTTCCCTTGTTGCCGAGCACAGGCTCTAGGCGCACAAGCTTCGGTAGCTGTGGCTTACAGGCTTCAGGGAGCAGTCTTGGTAATTGTGGCACACAGGCTTAATTTCCCCATGGCATGTGGGGTCTTCCCAGACCAGGGATCGAACCCGTGTCCCCTGCACTGGCAGAAAGATTCTTAACCACTGGACCCCAGGGAAAGTGAAAGTGTAAGTCACTCAGTTGTGTCCGACTCTTTGCAACCCCGTGGACTATACATATACAGTCCATGGAATTCTCTAGGCCAGAATACTGGAGTGGGTAGCCTTTCCCTTTTCCAGGGAATCTTCCCAACCCAGGGATCAAACCCAGGTCTCCCGCATTGTGGGGGGATTCTTTACCAGCTGAGGCACAAGGGAAGCCTATGAATACCGGAGCGGGTAGCCTGTCCCTTCTCCAGCGGATCTTCCTGACTCAGCAATCAAACCAGGGTCTGCAGCATTGCAGGCAGATTCTTTACTGAGCTATGAGGGAAGCCCTAGGTTAAACTTAAACCCTGCTTCATGGTACAGTAAAATACAAATTAACATTAGTTTATGCACAGCCTTCCTTTATTTAAAAGATAACACCAGTGAACTTAACCCCAAAATTACATTTTCCCCTTTACTATCATTACAAATTACACTTTTTTCCCTTTATAACTGTTTTCGCCTTTATGTTGTTACAAATTACATTTTTCCGCAGGGTTTTGAAGGCCCCACCTGCAGCCACAGAGCCCCCACCTGCGGTCTCCATCACTGCCACAATGGTGGCCTCTGTCTGCCCTCCCCCAAGCCTGGACTCCCACCCCGCTGCGCCTGCCTCAATGGTTATGGGGGTCCTGATTGCCTCACCCCACCAGCTCCTTCAGGCTGCGGCCCTCCTTCTCCATGCCTACACAATGGCAGCTGCTCAGAGACACCCGGGCTGGGGGGCCCAGGCTTTCGCTGTTCCTGCCCTGCCAGCTCTCCAGGGCCCCGGTGTCAGAGGCCCGGAGTCAAGGGATGCGAGGGCAGAAGTGGAGACGGGGCCTGCGATGCTGGCTGCAGTGGCCCAGGAGGAAACTGGGATGGGGGGGACTGCTCCCTGGGGGTCCCAGACCCCTGGAAGGGCTGCCCCTCCCATTCTCGGTGCTGGCTTCTCTTCCGGGACGGGCAGTGCCACCCACAGTGTGACTCTGAAGAGTGTTTGTTTGATGGCTACGACTGTGAGACTCCTCCAGCCTGCACGTGAGCCTGAAACTGATTTGGGATGATGGGCGGGGGGTGGTGGGGGAGGCAGGATGAAGACAGAAAGAAAGACACAGAAGAGTCTGAGCTACAGTGTGACCATAGCTTCACGCTCCGGGGAGCTTCCACTCTAATAACCATTGCTAAACAAGGATAGAAGACACTAGACTCCAACTCAAGGGAATGAGGGAGCATGAATATTTAACATGGGGACCAAGAAAGAGGGCACTGCCTGTCTGGGCTACCCTCTGAGTGTCATGGGAACCCTGGCCTCAAGCCAGGCAACTCTTGTTGCCATGGAGATCTCCCCTAGCAACCAGCATCCCTGAGGGAAAAGGGCTCCCTTTTAGGGAGCCAGAAGTTAGGGAGGGTAGAGAAGGGACAGTGTTAGGAAACAAAGGTCAGTAGACATTAGAGTGTCTGGACTAGCTACAGTCCAGGGAGTAAACCCACTACTCCAGAACTGCCCCCCTAAGCAAACAGAGCCCTAGAGTCTGTAGAGTATCAGGGGTCCTTTCTCGGACGAGGGAATCTGGTTTCTCTACAGTCCTGAGCCCCCATCTCCTCACCCCACAGTCCAGCCTATGACCAGTACTGCCGCGATCACTTCCACAATGGACACTGCGAGAAGGGCTGCAACACGGCAGAATGTGGCTGGGACGGGGGTGACTGCAGGCCAGAAGATGGGAATTCAGAGTGGGGGCCCTCCCTGGCCTTGTTGGTGGTGCTGAGCCCCTCAACCCTGGACCAGCAGCTGCTCGCCCTTGCCCGGGTGCTGTCCCTGACTCTGAGGGTAGGGCTCTGGGTGAGGAAGGACAGTGAAGGCAGGGACATGGTGTACCCCTATCCTGGAGCCCAAGCAGAAGAGGAGCTAGGAGGAACCCCAGACCCCTCTCAGCAGGAGAGAGCAGCCCCCCAAACAGAGTCTACAGGCAAGGAGACAGACTCCCTGAGCACTGGGTAAGAATGACGGCAGGGTAGGGGGGTGGCGGTGGAGTGGGGGAGGAAAAACATCAGTTCTTTAACTGGCAGAGGGGAGCCAGGGACCAACCCAGGGGTCTCTTCCCCACAGGTTTGTGGTGGTGATGGGTGTGGACTTGTCCCGCTGTGGCCCCGAGCACCCTGCATCCCACTGCCCCTGGGACCCTGGGCTCCTACTCCGCTTCCTTGCTGCGATGGCCGCAGTGGGGGCCCTGGAACCCCTACTGCCAGGACCCCTGCTGGCTGCCCACCCTCGTGCAGGCACTGGTAGGTGATCCCTCATTTCCCCAATTTTGCTCCCAGGCCAGCTTTCATGCCAGCAACCTCAACGAAGTCAAATGAAACAGAAACACTGAGACCCCAAATGTTGTCTGTGGAGACTTGCCCTTGTTAACCTTCTTCTCTAAGTATATCTCCTCACAACCCATTTGCTCTGCAATCTCCATCTCCCTGAGTCTTTTATCCTAACCTCTATCACAGACCGCCCACAAACCTTGAGTTCTGGCCTATTCAATAAGCCAAGAGTTATCCAATCATCTGCAAATCAAACAGTTCATAGCATTATGAAAGAATAACAACTCTTACATGCCACTTACTATGTGCCAGGCCTTGCTCTAAGCATTTTACAGTATTATTTAATCCTCCCAACAAACCCTATGAGCCAAGTACTATTATTATTCCTATTTTACAGTTGAGGAAACTGAGGCAAAAAGAGGCATCTGCACTTGCTCAAAGGTCTCATCAGAGTACCCAGCCTCACCAGGCACGGCCTCTTTTTCTGTGTCTCTTCCACCAGAGCCCTCCGCCAACCAGCTTCCCTGGCCGGTACTGTGCTCCCCCGTGATCGGGGTCCTTCTCCTGGCCCTTGGGGCTCTTCTTGTCCTTCAGCTCATCCGACGCAAGCGCCGAGAGCATGGGGCCCTCTGGCTGCCCCCTGGGTTCACTCGCAGGCCCCGGACTCAGCCAGTTTCCCGCCGACGTCGACCCCCCCTGGGCGAGGACAGCATCGGCCTCAAGTGAGAGTGAGAAAGAACTGGGGCTCAGGGAGGGGACTCTTTCCCATGGAGATATTGGTGATCAGAAGCAATAAGAGATGCTATTGCAGAAGCTGAAGGGACAGGGAAGAAGAGAAGTGGGAAGGCTGCTGGGAATCTCTGGGGCCCTGAAGGTCCTCTCCCTACCCACCCCCTTCCAGGGCGCTGAAAGCAGAGGCAGAAATGGATGAGGATGGTGTTGTGATGTGCTCAGTCCCCAAGGAAGGAGAGGAGGTGGGCCAGGTGAAAGCAGTGGGGCAAGAATGGTCCTAAAGTGATGGAGGGGTTGAAGGGACAAGTCACTCTGCCTTCACTGACCCTTGTTCTGATCCCCAAGGCTGAAGAAATGGCCTCACCCCCCAAGTGCCAGCTCTGGTCTCTGAGCAGTGACTGCCAAGAGCTCCCCCAGGCAGCCATGCTGACTCCTCCCCAGGATTCTGAGATGGATGTCCCTGACGTGGACACCCAGGGACCTGGTACGTGAGTCAACCTAGACCAAGAAGTGAAAACTCCCTTTGACCCCTTTTAGAATCACAAAGTCCTTTGATATCTGGATTAACTAATACTAGAGTAAGTGCTTCAGAACAGTCAAAGTGTGGTCCCAGGACAGAAGCAGCAGCATCACCAGGGAAATTGTTAGAAATATTAATTTTCAGGTTCCACTCCAGAGCTTCTGACTGAATTCAAAATACTGGGGAATCTGTGTTTTAACAAGCCCTGTACGTGAGTCTGAACCAAGACTCAAGTCTGAGAATCACTGCTCTAAAATGTTAAAGTATTAAGGCCTGACACTTCCTTTTACAGAGGAGGAAACTGAAGCCGAGCAAAACAGAAAGTCACTGACACAAGCCACACAAAAATAAAGATCCCAAGCTGGGCTTCTTGACACCTCAGGCTGATTCTCCCTGAGCCTCCATGTTCTCCCACTTTCCCAGTTGTCCCCCATTTCTCATGTCTCATCCACAGATGGGGTGACACCCCTGATGTCAGCAGTCTGCTGTGGGGGCGTGGAGTCCAAGACCTACCAGGAGACATGGCTGGGAAGTCCTGAGCCCTGGGAACCTCTGCTGGAGGGAGGGGCCTGTCCCCAGGTTCACACTGTGGGTACCGGGGAGACACCCCTGCACCTGGCTGCTCGATTCTCCCGGCCAACCGCTGCCCGCCGCCTTCTCGAGGCTGGAGCCAACCCCAACCAGCCAGACCGGGCGGGGCGCACCCCTCTTCACACGGCTGTGGCTGCTGATGCTAGGGAGGTTTGCCAGGTCAGTGAACACTGGGGTTGCTAAAGGACACTGGGAAAACTTGCAAGTAAGGCTGGGCAAAAGCCTTCTCCAGGGTTTGGCAAAGAGGAAGGTGATGACTGGGGACTGACAGAGAAACAAGAACAGAAGAACAGAACTGAATATGGGTTGGGAGATGGGTTAGCAGTGCAAGGGCCTTAGTTAGCAGTCCAGATATACCAGCAGTCACTGGTCCTCTCTGGCCCCTCCAGCTTTTACTCCGCAGCAGACAGACTGCAGTGATGCACGGACAGAGGATGGGACCACAGCCCTGATGCTGGCCGCCAGGCTGGCTGTCGAAGACCTGGTTGAAGAACTGATTGCAGCCCAAGCAGATGTGGGGGCCAGAGACAAATGGGGTATGGATCTGGAGAAGCTGATGTTGTGCTATAGAGAAACTGAGCAAATGGGGTGTGAGGTAAGATCTAAAAAATGGGGGGGACAGCAGAGGAACCAACCGGAAGCTGGGGCATTCCCTCCCACCCTGCTGTGAAGGTGGGAAAGCTGCAGAGCAGTAGCAGCAGGCAGCACGTGAGTCTGCCCTCAGCATCCTCAAACACACATACATACGCGCGCGCGCTGCCCTTGCCCACCGGAACTAGGATGGAGGAAGTGTCTGTGAAAACGGGGAAGGGTCTCGTGGGAGGGACGCGGCCTGCCGGTCCCATAGACCCCAGAACAATGCCCTATTGTCCCTCCCGCGCGCCGGTGACGTCACCAGGGGCAACGCTTCCTGCAGGCCGACAGTCGCCCGGGCAACGCTTCCGCCTCGGAGGGACCCGGCGGGCGGAACAGCCCTTCCCCCAAGACCAGAACCCGTGGGAAACAGGAACCCAGGCGTCTGGCCCCCAGCCTCGCGGTAACTACCTCTCACGTGGTCCCCTAGGAAAAACAGCGCTGCACTGGGCCGCCGCCGTGAACAACGCCCGGGCCGCTCGCTCCCTTCTCCAGGCGGGAGCCGATAAAGACGCACAGGATGGCAGGGTTAGATGGGGCCCCTAACAAACTGGGAACGGGGGAGGTGAACTGCGAAAACCCTGAAGGGGCGGGCAGCGGTCAAGAAGGAGGGCCAGTCCTGCGGGCGTGGCCTTCCCTGACCTCGCCCTTGGCTGTTTCCTCCCGCGCAGGAGCAGACGCCGCTGTTCCTGGCGGCCCGAGAAGGGGCGATGGAGGTAGCTCAGCTGCTGCTGGGGCTGGGAGCCGCCCGAGGGCTACGGGACCAGGCCGGGCTAACACCCGGAGATGTCGCCCGCCAGCGTAACCATGGGATCTGCTGACGCTGCTGGAAGGGGCGGGGCCACCGGAGGCGCGTCACAAACCCACGCCGGGCCGCGGGGCTGGCACCTTCCAGCGCGCGCGGACCGCGTCCGGAAGCGCGCCCCCGCGTGGGGGCGGGGCTGTGCCGCGCTGCCGGACGCTGTCAGCCGGAGCCCGTCCGCAAGCCCGGACTTCGTCCGTAGACTTGGCCGCGCACGGGGGCGGGGCCTACTCGCACAGCCGGAGCCTATCTAAAGAAACAGGAGAAGGCCCGCCCCTCCGCGGGCGTAGGTTCTCAGCAGGCATGCGCGGGCCTCGGCCCAACCCTGCAATAGTGCGAGGAAGATCCGGGGTCTCGGCCGGGAGCGGGGGCGTGGCCGCAGCTGTTGACTGGCCCTGCGACTGGGTGGCCCTGGGAGCCTGCGGCCCCGCCTCCAACACGCCAATCCCGCCTCCTTGCCTAACACCGTCCCCCGAGCGAGGATCCCCTCAAGTTGCCTGGGGTCCCCCAGCCCACCAAGTAATACCCTTAAATGCAGGAGGCGAGGGTCAAAAATAAAAGGCCACATTTCAGGGAGGGATTCTAAAAGTGGGTACTCATTAAATGACAAGCAGTCTGGAAGGCCTCTAGGTTTTAAGATCCTTGTGCCTCGAAAATGAGGGATCAAGAGTGTAGTGTCCCTCCCAAAATGATGTATATCACATCGTCTCCCACGTGGGGAAACTGCAGCCCTGGAAAGAGGGTTCAGGGTACTGGGATGAAGCACCCTGATGAGATGGCCAGCCCCTCTCAGAAAGGAAAGATGAGGGGTTACAGGAAGTACCCTTGAACCAAGAACTGCAAACTGACAGAATGTGAGATGTTCTTTTCTGTATATTGTTCCCAAAGGGAGCCTCTATCGCCTGAAATCCCCAATACCCGCAAACGGCTGACATATTTATTGAGCACCTACTGTGTGCCAGGCACTGTGTAGGCGCTGAAGACAGGGCCAAAGGTTACTCCAACTAATGATTCCTTGCATTCTCCCCCCACACCCTACCCCCAAACAAACTACTGCAAGGATGAAGTGTCACCCTTCTAGCCACCACTATCTCTAAGAACCCCAAATCTGTCACCCCATAATAAAGATGATTTGAAGTGTTACAGTCTTTTGGGGTTGGGGAATGGGAAAAATATGAAATTGACTGCATCATGTTTTCAGAATTTTGTGCCCTAGGTTCAACATGTGGATGGAAGCTTTGAGTATAGTTTTAAGAGCAAGAATAAGACTTAGGGTCCTATGTTAGTTTAAGGAATCATCTAAAGTCTCTAGTAATCCAGTGAGAAACCACACATGCATACCCTTCATCCTTCTTTGAAGGGCATTTTGTTATAGCCACTTAGATCTGATTCCTGAGGCCTCAAGTAGAGGGAGATGGAGAGAGCATCAAACTTTAACTACCATTCAACAATAGAGTTATGCCTCTTTCATGGCAATGGACCTGAAACACGCAGGCATGAAGCATTTTGAAAACTAATAATAACTACTATTTATTGAGCATTCACTACAGGACAAATGCTTTATCACATTTGATCCTCATATCAACAGTATAAATGGGGGGGGGGACAAACAAACTCCTTTTTACTCTGAGAATCTGAGACACAAAGATTGTATTTGCCCAAGATGGCAAGGCATTAAGTGGCAGAACCTGATCTCTTTCTTCATCATATTTCATGCTCTAAGTCACTCAGCTAATGTGACAGGTTGCCATTAAGAGGTCCCAAATGTCTCTGTCCTGTTTCCCACTTTGGTGCCAGCCAGTCTGACCAGCATTGATCAAAGTCCAAGTCAGGTTGTGGTCCTCTCCCTTTTCTATTTCATGATGAGAGGAAAGCTTTCCCTTCGTGTCTTTGGTGCATATTTTGTACCCTGAATAGACTGTAAGCACCTTTAGGGCAATGGTAACTACTCAACCCATATTTAAACACAATGCTAGGGATATATGTATGTTTGAGGGCCTGGCATCCTTGGATCTGTCTTACCCCTGGAAACATGCCCCTCCCCATCCCAGTAAGTCAGGGAAGTTGGGAAGCAGGTGGTGGGTCCTTC
>SJXQ01000726.1:101493-121158 GCA_006408695.1 Aepyceros melampus | reverse complement strand
ATTCGTGTCTGGTTAATCAGAATCCCTCCTTCTTGGTGCCGAACCTCTAACCATTCTTCACTGGCCAGGGACAGGGGGTCAAAACAACTTTGTCTGTCTTTTTGTCGACAAATAGAATAGGTAGTTTTATTATGTACACAGGTTCCTTGGACCTCTCCTTGACAGGAGAAGTGAGTATGGTAAAGCAAGGTCCAAGTGACCTCCTGCCCTGATCTAGTCATGTGTATGCATGGAGTACATGAGGGGTCTATTTTACTTTCGAATGCACTACAGCTCAGCAGGATATAAACTGCTATTACACTGAACATTAGAGTGTACTTAATAAACCCATTACTTCTGGGTAGATTATAGCCGAAGTGACCCCTCGCGTTTGACCCACAGAAAGCATCAAGGCTAGTGGTGCAACCAGTCCCTACTTGGCAGGGTGCCATTGTAACTGTGATTCTCAGATGTCCCTCGTTGAATTCCTCAAGCTTCTGCCGTGCGTGGACCAGCCAGCCCTGGAGTGACTGGAGCAGGGCTGAAGATCTTGGGCCGGATTCAGGTACCTATGAAAGACAACCAGAAGCGTCTGGTTCAGATGAGCCTCAGCAGTCCAGGTCTCTTACCCTTCTAGAGGTGCTGTTCTCTTCACACAAGGCTAGTGGTGCAACCAGTCCCTACTTGGCAGGGTGCCATTGTAACTGTGATTCTCAGATGTCCCTCGTTGAATTCCTCAAGCTTCTGCCGTGCGTGGACCAGCCAGCCCTGGAGTGACTGGAGCAGGGCTGAAGATCTTGGGCCGGATTCAGGTACCTATGAAAGACAACCAGAAGCGTCTGGTTCAGATGAGCCTCAGCAGTCCAGGTCTCTTACCCTTCTAGAGGTGCTGTTCTCTTCACCCAGCTTTGGTGAATCCACGGGGTGACACCTGTGACATTAACAGCAGTAGGGGTCACCAGGACGACCCTAATGAAGGCCTGTCCAGACTGGCCGAAATGATTCCTTTTTCCAGTCTTTAACCCATACCTCATCTCCTGATGGATAGGGATGAACCCAATTGCCTGAAGGAATGGAAATCCTTCCTAAGGTTTCTCAAGTGATATGGTGGAAGACTTTTCCCAGGGTCTGGAGGTGTTGGGACATCTCCAGGTCAGCTAGCTGTTGGGGTTTCCTTTGAGCTTCCCTATCACTGGGGGTGGTCTCCCATATAAGATCTCAAAGGGAGAAGAGCCTGAGGCCCTCAAGGTGCACCGAGCTCAGAGCAGGGCTAGGGGTAGCATGTCGACCCAAGGTAACTGGCAGAGCTTAGCTAACATAGTCTTGAGGGTCCGATTTATGCACTCAGCTCTCCCTGAGCTTTGTGGCCTGTGAGCGGTATGGATTTTTCAGTGTGGAGCTTTCATTTGACTCTCAATGTCTTGGACAAAGTGTGGTTTATCTCAGACACAAAGGCTGGCCCGTTGTCAGACCCTATGGAGAGGGGTAAACCTGGCCCATTGTCAGACCCTATAGAGAGGAGTAACCCTGGCCTGTTGTCAGACCCCATGGAGAGGGGTAGCCCATATCTCAGGATNACGTGACACAGCTCCAGTAAGGGCAGTAAAACCAGGGGTCACCATAGCAGTAGGAGCCGGGAGATGCTAATTGACACATGCATTTGTCGTTGTTTCTGTATGTTTGTTCCCATGATCAGCTCCCACAGTTTGTAACACCCCGGGGGTTTCTGGCAATCACAGCACACACATCAAAGTATACTGAGACTGGAAGGTCTAAATTTCCGATTCGTGTCTGGTTAATCAGAATCCCTCCTTCTTGGTGCCGAACCTCTAACCATTCTTCACTGGCCAGGGACAGGGGGTCAAAACAACTTTGTCTGTCTTTTTGTCGACAAATAGAATAGGTAGTTTTATTATGTACACAGGTTCCTTGGACCTCTCCTTGACAGGAGAAGTGAGTATGGTAAAGCAAGGTCCAAGTGACCTCCTGCCCTGATCTAGTCATGTGTATGCATGGAGTACATGAGGGGTCTATTTTACTTTCAAATGCACTACAGCTCAGCAGGATATAAACTGCTATTACACTGAACATTAGAGTGTACTTAATAAACCCATTACTTCTGGGTAGATTATAGCCGAAGTGACCCCTCGCGTTTGACCCACAGAAAGCATCAAGGCTAGTGGTGCAACCAGTCCCTACTTGGCAGGGTGCCATTGTAACTGTGATTCTCAGATGTCCCTCGTTGAATTCCTCAAGCTTCTGCCGTGCGTGGACCAGCCAGCCCTGGAGTGACTGGAGCAGGGCTGAAGATCTTGGGCCGGATTCAGGTACCTATGAAAGAAAACCAGAAGCGTCTGGTTCAGATGAGCCTCAGCAGTCCAGGTCTCTTACCCTTCTAGAGGTGCTGTTCTCTTCACTCGGCTTTGGTGAATCCACGGGGTGACACCTGTGACATTAACAGCAGTAGGGGTCACCAGGACGACCCTAATGAAGGCCTGTTCAGACTGGCCGAAGTGATTCCTTTTTCCAGTCTTTAACCCATACCTCATCTCCTGATGGATAGGGATGAACCCAATTGCCTGAAGGAATGGAAATCCTTCTAAGGTTTCTCAAGTGATATGGTGGAAGACTTTTCCCAGGGTCTGGAGGTGTTGGGACATCTCCAGGTCAGCTAGCTGTTGGGGTTTCCTTTGAGCTTCCCTATCACTGGGGGTGGTCTCCCATATAAGATCTCAAAGGGAGAAGAGCCTGAGGCCCTCAAGGTGCACCGAGCTCAGAGCAGGGCTAGGGGTAGCATGTCGACCCAAGGTAACTGGCAGAGCTTAGCTAACATAGTCTTGAGGGTCCGATTTATGCACTCAGCTCTCCCTGAGCTTTGTGGCCTGTGAGCGGTATGGATTTTTCAGTGTGGAGCTTTCATTTGACTCTCAATGTCTTGGACAAAGTGTGGTTTATCTCAGACACAAAGGCTGGCCCGTTGTCAGACCCTATGGAGAGGGGTAAACCTGGCCCATTGTCAGACCCTATAGAGAGGAGTAACCCTGGCCTGTTGTCAGACCCCATGGAGAGGGGTAGCCCATATCTCAGGATTATGTCTCTTAGTAGGGCCTGGCCACCTCTTGTGCCCGTTCAGTGTGTGTGGGGTAGGCCTCACTCCATCCTGAGTAGGTGAAGACTACCACAGTAAACACTGATAGCCCGCACAAGGCCTGGCTTCAGTAGAGTCCATTTCTGATGATGGCTGTGACTGTGCCCAGGGAAGATGAATGGCTCCTCTATTCTTCAGGGAGAGAACAAACAAATCCAGCCAGCCCGCTAAAAGAGTTCCCTGCTATCTGGGCAGAAAAGGGGCCCCCAGGTTTGGCCAAAAACCATGCACCCATTGTGGTGGACCTGAGGCCAGGGGCCACTCCTGTCAGACAGAGGCAATATCCAGTATCACAGAAAGCACCCCTGGGAATTTGGGACCACATCCAAGCCTGTGCAATGCTGAAATTCTGATTGAGTGTCAGGTTCCCTGGATCCCTCTGCTGCTACCAGTCAAGAACCCTGGAGGGGATGATATCGCTCCATCCAGGACTCCAGCCATCAGCGCAGGGAGCACTGTCCATCCAGGGGTCCTAACAGAACCCAAGGAGGCCGCTGGTCAGCAATTTGCGGCCAGGAGTCCATGTGTGGGAACGGGTCTGCGTGCCTGGGGGTCCCTGTCACCACTCAGTATATAGCTCTGACTATAGGAAGGTCTAGAGTACCCTTCTTGTCTGGAAAATCCCAGGGACAAAGGAGCCTAGTGGGCTGCCATCTATGGGGTCGCACAGAGTCGGACACGACTGAAGCGACGTAACAGCAGCAGCAGCAGCAGAGTACCCTTTGCAGGCCATCTCACCCTGAAGGTGGGCCATTCTGACTCACACAGGGTGCGGAGCTTTCTCAAGGTCATCTTAACCCCATCTTAACCCCGAGGTCATCTTAACCCGATGGGGTTAAGGAAAAACCTTTCTTAAAATTTCTATCGTACAGTATAAAACAGTTGACTCAGAGGACCTTCCCCCCATATTGACAAATGCCATCCACTTCTTTGGCTAGGAAGGAAAGAGGGACACACAGAAAGGGCCTCATCTGAGGGAGACCTAGGTAGCACTGATGTCACCAGTCCTGGAAGGCCCAGTATTCGCAGATAGCACAGTTATATGCCTCTTTGAAGAGGGCCCTGATCACTAAATGCCTCAGGGAGACAGAACTGGAAGGAGGTGATCCCTTATAATGGGATTCACAGAGGAATAATTTCAAGTGGGGCTCCAGAGGGGGTCTGGGGTGACTGACCCTCTCGGGGGTGCTGAGCTGGCAGAGAGAGCAGGACATGTACTCCTTGTCTAAGTGAAGGGCCTGAAATCCTTGGGGAATCAGGGGATTATGAAGGAAAAGGCGACAGAGGAAGGCAGCCTTGTAATGAAAATCCAAAAGTATGCAGGAGCATGTCAGAGTGTGCCACTCCACATGGGCTGGCTCAGGGGACCAAGAGAGAGGGAGGTACAGATCTGTTTGGCAAAAGGGACAAGCTTTTTGAGAAAAAACCCAATTTCTCAATAAGTCAGCTCAAAGATTCAACTGATGGAAGGGGAGAGTGAGCCTTAAAAATTTTAAGAAAGTAATTTTGGTGGGGGGCCTTAGGGTAAAAGGGCCAGTTGGACATACGCAACTTCTAAATCAAATCAGTAACCATTTTTTCCCCTCCCTGTGTATCCCGCCTTGTGTTGGTGGCGCAAAGAGAAACAAGGGCGGATGCCCCCTCAAAAGAGGAGACCATTCAGGTGCCCACCTGGCCACATTCCTGTGGGGAGCTTGGGTATCTCTTAGCTTTGGTGGGTCAGTATAAACCCCTGACCAGGATCTGACTTGCAGGAAGGGACTGGGTCCCCCAGAGACAGACACCACCCTGAGCCGTATGATGTTACCACAGAAGTGCAGATTAGGGCCCACTCAAACTCTGTAGTCATGGGGCCATGGAGCCACACAATCGCCCTGGAGCGAGGACGAACCAGAGTGTTCACTCACACACACGTTCAGTTCAGAGTTTATCACAGTGCCTCCCCACTCTGGGAAGTTCCCTAACTGGTGGTCTTCTTACTGAAGACTGTAGGAGGTGGTCAAGTTCCTCTTCCATCCAGAGATAGGACTTGACTGGGTTCTGTGCCACAGGGCCTTACCTTATTCTGTGGCCATACTTGGTTAGTCGGTCCGCCTCTCAACGAGTCTGGTCAGGGTTCAGCTGTCTGGAAAGTCAGAACACCAGTCTCAAAGAGAACCCAGAAAACTGTCAGGTGGCGTGCCGCCTCGGTCGTCTCAGATTTCCTCTGCTCTGGCCTGGCTGAGCCACTGGTCTGGCAGCTCAAGGGGCTGGTGTGGTTGGAATCTCACTGAGGCCTCCAGAAATACTGCAGGAGTTGGACCGTCGAGAACCCAAGCACCACACTTGGAGGGTTGGAGAACTCAGGTTTATTGAGCTGGCGGTCCCAGATGAGCTAACGCTCTGAAGTTCTGGGGCCCTGAGCTCAGGGTGAGCTTTACTCTTATAGCGTCAGTATACACAAGTACAGCTGGTTGATTGGTTACCTGGTTGCTATGGGCTATGAGCAGTTTCAGAGCACAGGAATTGGTATGGCTTACATGCAAGGAATTTCCAGACAGAAACTCACAGAAGCAGGAACAGAACATTCCATGCTTATCAGAATATCTTATGGTTACATATGGGCTTCCTTGGTGGCTCAGAGGGTAAAGTGTCTGCCTGCAAGGCAGGACACCTGGGTTCGATACCTGCATCAGTAAGATCCCCTGGAGAAGGAAATGGCAACACACTCCAGTACTCTTGACTGGAAAATCCCATGGACAGAGAAGCCTGGTAGACTATGGTCCATGGGATTGCAAAGAGTAGGATACGACTGAGAGACTTCACTTTCTTTCTTTCTATGGTTACATATAGTTAATTGCTAGATCATCTTGTTCCTTGGTCGGCGCAGCAAGCATCTTACAGAAGCAGAATGAGCATGAAATTATTTCTAGCTGAGTGTAAGTTTTAAATTTTCCTCTTCAGTGTCACATCCTTGGAAACTGTGCAGACTTGGATCCCAGGGCTGGAGTATCTTGGGTCTGAGGGGGCTAGCGAGATGTGCCTGGTAATGAGCCCTCTATCAGAAGACCTGGAGACTCTCCAGCTCCAAGGGTTGGGGGAGGTCCTCCTGCAGCCAACCCAAGCTTACTGCACTCAAAGGATGCTGGAATTTTGGGATGGAAGAGCTTTGAAAAGTCCTCGGGGCTCCAAGGCTCTTGGTGGTGGGGATCCCAACTCCAACCTGGTTCCTTGGGGTCACCCCACCTGCAGATGACATCACCCTCTGCAGAGTGAAGTTGCAGGAATTAGCACGTGTCTGGGAAATAAAGGTTAAGGGACAAGAAATCAAGAGACACAATTAACCCTGGCTGTCTGTTACTTCTGCTACATTCTGCTCAAACTGACAGTCCAGGAGCAAGGATTTCCCTTAGACTCTGGTTGCCTAAGTAACCAGAGTTGGGCAGGAAGAAATGCTGCTGCTTTGTTGCCATTTCCCATAACAACAACTTTCAAACTGGTGCTAGTGATCTCTGAATATTCACAAGGCATGCAGGACTGGAAAGGACACCTGCCTTCAATAAAGCCCTTGGGGTAAATCACCAAAAAAAGAATGAAAAACTGGGCCAATGTTCAAGAAGCCAATTTCAACAGTGAACTATACTCACCCTGTATTAGATCCAAAAGCACATGGAAACATACTCCACATGACTAATAATCAGATCAATGCAAATCAAAACAACACTGAGGAATCACCTTACTATGGTCAGAATGGCCATCATCAGAAAGAGCCACAAAGATTAAATGCTGCTGCTGCTAAGTCGCTTCAGTCATGTCTGACTCTGTGTGACCCCATAGATGGCAGCCCACCAGGTTCCGTCGTCCCTGGGATTCTCCAGGCAAGAACACTGGAGTGGGTTGCCATTTCCTTCTCCAATGCATGAAAGTGAAAAGTGAAAGTGAAATCGCTCAGTCGTGCCCGACTCTAGCGACCCCATGGACTGCAGCCTACCACGCTCCTCCATCCATGGGATTTTCCAGGCAAGAGTACTGGAGTGGAGTGCAGAGCTTAGAAATAAAAGGGAATCTTCCTACACTCTTGGTGGGGGTGTAAATGGGTTCAGTCACTATGGGAAACAGCACGGAGGTTCCTTAAAAAACTCAACACACAGGCACCATATGATCCAGCAATCCCATTCTTGGGCTCAGATATGGAGAAAATCATAATTTGAAATGACTTTTGCACCCCTATATTCAGACCAGCAGTATCTACTAGAGCCGAGAGAGAGAATCAACCAAGCCCAGAGACTGAAAAATGAAGACTGAGACAAATAGACACTGGAATACTTCTCATTCATAAAATAGAATTAAATAATGCCACTGGCAGTAGCAAAGATGTACCAAGATATTACTATGTGCAGTGAAGTAAATCAGAGAGAGAGAGAAATAGCATCAGATATCACCTACGGGTGGAATCTGTCAATTTATACCAATGAACTACTATATAAAACAGAAACAGACTTACAAACTTCACAAATCAACTTATGATTGCTAAAAAGAAAATTAGAAAGAAGGATAAAATTAAGACTTTTGCATTATCACATTATCACACTAATATGCATCCATTAAATAATCAGAGAGGACATACTGAGTTGCACAGAGAATGCTACTGAGCACAATTTTCAGAGCAAGAATAGATATACGTCTGTACATATCTCAGTAAAGCTCTTGGACACCTAAAAAACACATTGGAAATCCAATCTTTTCCAGTCCTGTACCCACTGCTGAGTTTTCCCAATTTGCTGACATATTGAGTGCAGCACTTTCACAATATCATCTTTAAGGATTTGAAACAGCTCAATTGGAATTCCATCACCTCCACTAGATTTGTTCGTAGCGATGCCTCCTAAGGCACCCTTGACTTCACACCTAGGATGTTTTGCTCTAGGTGAATGATCACACACTTGTGATTTCGTGATTATCTGGGCCATTAAGATCTTCTTTGTATAGTTCTTCTGTGAATTCTTGCCACCTCTTCTTAACATCATCTGCTTCTGTTAGGTCCATACTGTTTCTGTCCTTTATTGTGCCCATCTTTGCATGGAATGCTCCCTTGGTATCAAATGGCCTGTGCAGCTGTAAATAACACCTGCCCTCAAGTAATGTCCCTAGGAAAATCATCCCAAAGATTTCAAAGTGGGGCTCAATTTCAAGCAGCCAATTTATTCAAGAGTTCAGTAGTACTTACGTTGTCTAAGGTCCAGAAGCACCTGAAAGATATTCCACATCACGACCTCCTAAAACAATGCCAATCAAAACCACCATGAGGAATCACCTCACATGGCTCAGAAGGACCTGCATGAAAAAGATCTAGTAAAAGGAAGTCCTGCAGAGGGCTTAGGAAAAAAGGAATCCTCCGTTCCTCCTTGTTGGGATGTAAATGGGTATAGGAAGTATGGGTAGAGGCATGAGTTCCCTTAAAAAAAAAAAAAAGAACAAAAACTAAGCATAGGGGAACCATGTGATTGGTGAATCCCACTCTCCCACTCCTTGGCTTAGATCCAGAGAAAATGTGAATTTGAGATGACACATGCACCCCTGTTTTCAGGGCTGCGCCATTTACAAGAGCCAAGACATTGTCATGAAATCAAATGTGTCAGGACAGAAAAATGAGGTCTAAATAGCACTCCTCTCCACTGCAATCTGCTGGTATATAAAACAGGACAGAATAGTGAAAGTGGCCACAGCATGGATGGACAGAGATTGGGATAGTAAGGGAAGTGAGTCAGAGACAGAAACACAAATATCACAAGATGTCCCTAACTGGTGAAATCTAAAAATTCATACAAAGAAACTACTTTACACACAGAAACAGACTCAGAAACTTAAATAACTTCTGATTCTCAGAAAGAAAATATGAGGGCACAGGGAGCAATTAAGAGGTTGGATTAAACATCTACAGAGGAATATATTTCAAATAGACAACCTACACAAACATACTAAATACCACAGGAAATGTTAAGAACACCTCGTAATCATTGTAAAGAAAAAAAATCTCCCCAAAACTAATGAAAGTCTGGGTGGAACCAAATCCAGTTCTTGTACACCAGAAACAAACACAACACAAAAGAATCCTATACCCATACACAATAATAATGAAATTATAGCAGTAAACAATAAGAGTGGGGCCTGAAGACACACTGTCACCTTCTGCTTTTTTGCCATAAAACCACTTGGAAAGCTATGCTGATGGGCCAATGGGCATCAGTGAGAAAAACCTCCCCTCAGACAATGTCCTAGGGCCGGTCAGCCAAAATGATTTTAAACCTGGACAGACCTTAAAGAAGCTGATTTCAAAAGGCTAGCTTCAATCATACCATTTTAAACAACTCTCATGAAAAGTTGTCAACACCGTTAAGTATTAGATAAATGGAAATCAGAACTACCACCTGGTATCACCTTGCACACATCAGAATAGTCACTATCAAAACCTCCACAGACTTCTGGTAAGTTGTGGAGGGGGTGTAGACACAAGGGAACCCTCCTCCACCACAGTTGAGGATGTAAATGGTAAGAGCCATGATGGAGGGCAGTGCAGAGGTTCCTTAAACAATGTAACTGAGAATGAGATGAGAAGATTTCCTCACACCCTATATGAAAAGCAACGATAAATAATTAAAAGTGTCAAGGGTAGACACCAATCCTAGGAAACCTTGGAGGAATATATAAAAAGAGGCGGAAGTATCTCAGGTCGTATTCAATGTAAAGAACCTGTCAGACGATGCAAGAGACGTTAAGAGACACGGGCTCGATTCCTGGATGGGGAAGATGCACTGGAGGAGGCCATAGCAACCCACTTCAGTATTCTTCCCTGGAATACTGTGGACAGAGGAGCTTAGCAGGCTACAGCACACTGGGTCCCATAGGATCAAACAGGACTGAAGTGACTAAGCACGCATGCAGTCATATTGGAAGAACACGCTTTGTCTTAAATCACATTAAGTAACATTTTCATACACCTCTAAGAATAATGAAAATAAATAGAAATAAGAAAACATGACCTAATTACCCTTAAAGCCATTTGCACAGAAAAGAAAACCCTAAAAGACAACCCTCAGAATAGGAAAAATATTGGCAAAGACGCACACAAGGAATTTGTCTTCAAAATACACAAACAGCATGGGAAGTGCCATATCAGAAATACAAATAACCCCTCTTCCTGAAAAAAAAAAAAATTGGCCAGAATAGAAAATGAGATCTCTTTGAGGAACAAATACAGGCTGCATTAGACATGTGGAAAAAGTTCAACATTCCTATGAATGGATACAAATACACTTCTTTAGCAAAGAGTAACAGCCTCACAGAATGAGAAGAAAAACTCATGTTTACCAAAAAAGACAGGTGAGTCGGAAGGTGAAATGAACTGGGTCAGACTAACATGTGTTCACTAGTATCAGAAAAAGTACCCCCGCCCCCTCCCACGTCATTATGTAACACAAGAAACCGTACTCAACCTTCCACAACAACCATCTGGAAAAAGAACCTGAAGAAGAATGTATGTTTCTATCTCTAAGTGAACCAAGTTGCTGTAGATGAAAATCAACAAAAATGGCAAAAACAACCCCCCAAAAACAACCCACACACAACAGTAATGACTATGTAACACAAGAAACCCTACTCAACCTTCCACAACAACCACCTGGAAAAAGAACCTGAAGAAGAATGTATGTTTCTATCTCTAAGTGAACCAAGTTGCTGTAGATGAAAATCAAGAAAAATGGCAAAAACAACCCCCCAAAAACAACCCACACACAACAGTGCCCAAGCTTGTGATTAACCTGTACATCCCAGTTCCAGATATAGAACAAAAAAGGCAAAAAATGCGGAATTTCTTTCCCTCAAGCCACTCTGACGTGAGCGGTTTCACGTCCCTGGAGCCTGAGAGACGGGGGCCCCAAGGCTGGAGTGTGGAATGCTGAGGGAGCCTGCAGCGTGTGGCTGCCAGTGTGACCCCAGATGGACCTGGAGTGGCTTGTGCCATCTCCTTGAGCCCACCAAAGTCTGGATATTGGCTGGCCTTCCACGAGGAAATCCAAGCGAACTGCACCCAAATGCAGTGGAACCTCTGTTCTGCAAGAGATATCCAAACACCCTGGGCTCCATGTGTCCCTTGGACTGAGGATTTCAACACTGGCACCTTTCTTAGAATGACCTCAGCTGTGGATTATTGCACCTTTGGCAGTGTGGTTTTGCAAGAGTTAGGATGAGTCCTGGGACTCAAGGCTAAGGGGGAAGAAGTAATGAGACACAAGCCTTAGGGGGTTTCTCCTGGTTCACTGACTCTAATTGGCAGTACTTGCAAAAGGCTCTGCTTGCCCAAGGACCCAGAGTCAGGCATGAAGACATGGTGGTGCCTTGCATTCATGTCCTCTAACAGCAACTTTAAGATTCCTGCTCAAGGGCTCTTACTGGTCAAAAGGCGTCAGTTCAGTGCAGTTCAGTGGCTCAGTTGTGCCCGACATTTTGCGACAACATGGACTGCAGCACACCAGCCTTCCCTGAGGTGCTCCATCACCAACCCCCAGAGCTCACTCAAACTCAAATCCATTGAGTTGGAGATGCCATCCAACCATCTCATTCCCTGTCATCCATTTTTCCTTCTGCCTTTTATATTTCCCAGCAGCAAGGTCTTTTCCAAAGAGTCAATTCTCTGCATCGGGTGGTCAAAGTATTGAAGCTTCAGTGTCATCGTCACTTGTGAATATTCTTTGGAAGGAATATTCAGAACTGATCTCCTGTAGGATGGAAGGCTGGATCTCCTTGCTGTCCAAGGAATTCTCAAGAGTTTTGTCTAATACTACAGTTCCAAAGCATCAATTCTTTGTCACGCATCTTTTTTTATGTCCCAGCTCTCACATCCATACACAACTCCTGAAAAACCTTCTTGAAAAACTTTGATTAGTTGGATCTTTGTCAGCAGAGATTTCTGCTTTTTAATACGCTGTCATGGATGGTCATAGCTCTTTTTCCAAGGAGCAAGGGTCTTTTAATTTCATGGCCACAATCACCATTTGCAGTGATTTTGGAGCCCAAGAAAATAAAGTCTGTCACTGTTTCCATTGTTTCCCCATTTCTTTGCCAAGAAGTGATGACTTCAGCTTCAGCATCAGTTGTGAATATTCTTTGGAAGGAATATTCAGGACTGATCCCCTGTAGGATGGAAGGTTGGATCTCCTTGCTGTCCAAGGAACTCTCAAAGAGTCTTCTCCAACACTACAGTTCAAAAACATCAATTTCTTTTGGCTCTCAGCTTTCTTTATGGTCCATCTCTCACATCCATACACAACTCCTGAAAAACTTTTAAAAACCTTCCTGAAAATCTTTGGCTAGATGGATCTTTGTCAGCAGAGATTTCTGCTTTTTAATATGTTGTCTAGGTAGGTCATAGCTTTTCTTCCAAGTAGCAAGCGTCTTTTAATTTCATGGCTGCAGTCATCATATGCAGTATCTCAAAGAGTCTTCTCCAACACTACAGTTCAAAAACATCAATTTCTTTTGGCTCTCAGCTTTCTTTATGGTCCATCTCTCACATCCATACACAACTCCTGAAAAACTTTTAAAAACCTTCCTGAAAATCTTTGGCTAGATGGATCTTTGTCAGCAGAGATTTCTGCTTTTTAATATGTTGTCTAGGTAGGTCATAGCTTTTCTTCCAAGTAGCAAGCGTCTTTTAATTTCATGGCTGCAGTCATCATATGCAGTGATTTTGGAGCCCAAGAAAGTAAAGTCTGTCACTGTTTCCATTGTTTCCCCATTTCTTTGCCAAGAAGTGATGGGACCAGATGCCATGATCTTCAGGTTTTGAATGTTGAACTTTAAGCCAGCTTTTTCTCTCCTCCTTCACTTCAACAAGAGGCTCATTAGTTCCTCTTCACTGTCTGTCATAAGGGTGATGTCATGTGCATATCTGAGGTATTGATATAATTTCTCGCGACAGTCTTAATTCCAGCTGTGCTTCATCCACCCTGGCATTGTGCATGATGTATTCTGCATATAAATTAAATAACCAAGGTGAAAATGCACCTCTTTGACATACTCCTTTCACAATTTGCAATCAGTCTGCTGTTCCATGTCCAGTACTAACTGTTGGTTCGTGATCTGCATCCACATTTTTCAGGAGGCAGGTCATGTGGCCAGGTATGCCCAAATGTTTAAGAATTTTACCTAGTTCTTTTGTGATCCAGGCAGTCAAAGGCTTTAGCATAGTCCATGAGGCAGAAGCAAAGGTTTTTCTGGAGTTCTCCTGCTTTTTCTATGATCCAGTGGATGTTGGCAATTTGATCTCTGGTTCCGCTGCCTTTTCTAAATCCTCCTTGAACATCTGGGGGTTCTCAGTTCATGTACTGTTGAAGCCTAGGTTGGAAAAGTTTGAGCATTACTTTGCTAGTCTGTGATATCAATGCAATTATTTGGAAGTTTGAACATTCTTTGGCATCGCCCTTCTCTGAGAGTGGAATGAAACCTGACCTTTTCCAGTCCTGTGGCCACTGGGAGTTTTCCAAATTTGCTGGCATATTGAGTTCAGCACTTTCACAGCATCACTTTTAGGATTTGAAATAGCTTGGTTGGAGTTCCATCAACTCCGCTGCTGCTGCTGCTGCTGCTGCTAAGTCGCATCACTTGTGTCCGACTCTTTGCGACCCTGTAGATGGCAGCCCACCAGGCTCCCCCCTCCCTGGGATTCTCCAGGCAAGAACACTGGAGTGGGTGGCCATTTCCTTCTCGAATGTATGAAAGTGAGAAGTGAAGTCGCTCAGTCGTGGCCGACTCTTAGTGACCCCATGGACAGCAGCCCACCAGGCTCCTCCGTCCATGCGATTTTCAACTCCACTAGCGTTATTCATAGTGGTGCTTCCTAACTCTCCCTTGACTTCACACTCCAGGATATCTGGCTCTAGGTGAATGATCACACCATTGTGGTTATCCCGGGTCATTAAGATCTTCTTTGCACAGTTCTTCTGTGAATTCTTGCCACCTCTTCTTAACATCATCTGCTTCTGTTAGGTCTATACTGTTTCTGTCCTTCATTGTGCCCATCTTTGCATGGAAAGTTCCCTTGGTTTCAAATGGCCTGTGCAGCTGTAAATGACAGCTGCCCTCAAGTAATGTCCCTAGGAAAATCATCCCAAAGATTTCAAAGTGGGGCTCAATTTCAAGAAGCCAATTTCAAGAGGTCAGTAGTGCTCAGACTGTCTAAGGTCCAGTAGCACCTGAAAGATACTCCACATCACGACCTCCTAAAACAGTGCCAATCAAAACCACCATAAGGAATCACCTCACATGGCTCAGAATGACCTGCATCAAAAAGATCTATTAAAAGGAAGTCCTCCAGTTCTGTTCTTCCTTCTCAGAATATCTTTTGCTATTTGAGGTTTTTTTTTTTTTTCCATACAAATTTTGAAAATATTTGTTCTAGCTCTGTGAATAATACCATTGGTAGCTTGATAGGGATTGCATTGGATCTATAGATTGCTTTGGGTAGTATACTCATTTTCACTATATTGATTCTTCCTATCCATGAACATGGTATATTTCTCCATCTATTAGTGTCCTCTTTGATTTCTTTCACCAGTGTTTTATAGTTTTCTATATATAGGTCTTTAGTTTCTTTAGGTAGATATTTTCCTAAGTACAGTCATCAAGACAGTTTGGCACTGGCACAAAGACAGAAATATAGATCAATGGAACAAAATAGAAATCCCAGAAATAAATCCACGCACCTATGGACACCTTATCTTTGACAAAGGAGGCAAGAATATACAATGGAGAAAAGATAATCTCTTTAACAAGAGGTGCTGGGAAAGCTGGTCAACCACTTGTAAAAGAATGAAGCTAGAACACTTGCTAACACCATACACAAAAATAAACTCAAAATGGATTAAAGATCTAAACGTAAGACAAGAAACTATAAAACTCCTAGAGGAAAATATAGGCAAAACACTCTCTGACATAGGTCACAGTAGGATCCTCTATGACCCACCTCCCAGAATAATGGATACAAAAGCAAAAATAAACAAATGGGACTTAATTAAAATTAAAAGCTTCTGCACAACAAAGGAAACTATAAGCAAGGTGAAAAGACAGCCTTCAGAATAGGAGAAAATAATAGCAAATGAAGGAACTGACAAACAACTAATTTCAAAAATAAACAAGCAACTCCTGCACCTCCATTTCAGAAAAATAAATGACCCAATCAAAAAATGGGCCAAAGAACTAAACTGACATTTCTCCAAAGAAGACATATGGATGGCTAACAAACAAATGAAAAGATGCTCAACATCACTCATTATCAGAGAAATGCAAATCAAAACCACAATTAGGTACCATTTCACACCAGTCAGAATGGCTGCGATCCAAAAGTCTACAAGCAATAAATGCTGGAGAGGGTGTGGAGAAAAGGGATCCCTCTTACACTGTTGGTGAGAATGCAAACTAGTACAGCCACTATGGAGAACAGTGTGTAGATTCCTTAAAAAACTGGAAAGAGAACTGTCACATGACCCAGCAATCCCACTGCTGGGCATATACACCGAGGAAACCAGAACTGAAAGAGACACGTGTACCCCAATGTTCATCGCAGCACTGTTTATAATAGCCAGGACATGGAAGCAACCTAAATGTCCATCAGCAGATGAATGGATAAGAAAGCTGTGGTACATACACACTATGGAGTATTACTCAGCCATTAAAAAGAATACATTTGAATCAGTTCTAATGAGGTGGATGAAACTGGAGCCTATTATACAGAGCGAAGTAAGCCAGAAAGAAAAACACCAATACGGTATACTAATGCATATACATGGAATTTAGAAAGATGGTAATGATAATCCTGTATGCAAGACAGCAAAAGAGACACAGATGTAGAGAACAGTCTTTTGGACTCTGTGGGAGAGGGCAAGGGTGGGATGATTGGGAGAATGACATGTATAATATCACATGTGAAATGAATCATCAGTCCAGGTTCGATGCAGGATACAGGATGCTTGTGGCTGGTCCACTGGGGTGACCCAGAGGGATGGTACAGGGAGGGAGGAGGGAGGGGGGTTCAGGATTGGGAATACGTGTACACCCATGGTGGATTCATGTTGATGTATGGCAAAACAATAAAATAATGTAAAGTAATTAACCTCCAATTAAAATAAATAAATTATATATATATGTATATATATATATTTAAAAAGAACCTGTCTGACAATGCAGGAGATGTAAGAGACACTGGTTCGATCCCTGGGTAGGGAAGATGCACTGGAGGAGGCCATGGTAATCCACTTCAGTATTCTTCTCTGGAATACTAGGACAGAGGAGCTTGACAGGCTACAGCACACTGAGTCCCATAGGATCAAATAGGACTGAAGTGACTAAGCATGCATGCAGGCATATTGGAAGAACATGCTTTGTCTTAAATCACATTAAGTAACATTTTCATACACCTCTAAGAATAATGAAAATAAATAGAAATAACAAAACATGACCTAATTACCCTTGAAGCCATTTGCACAGAGAAGGAAATCCTAAAAGACAGCCCTCAGAATAGGAAAAGTATTGGCAAAGACGCACACAAGGAATTTGTCTTCAAAATACACAAACAACATGGGAAGTGCCATATCAGAAACACAAACAACCTCTCCTCCTGAAAAAAAAAAAAATTGGCCAGAATAGAAAATGAGATCTCTTTGAGGAACAAATACAGATTGTATTAGACATGTGGAAAATGTTCAACATTCCTATGAATGGATGCAAATGAACTTCTTTAGCAAAGAGTAATAGCCTCACAGAATGAGAAGAAAAACCCATGTTTACCAAAAAAAGACAGGTGAGTCGGAAGGTGAAATGAACTGGATCAGACTAACATGTGCTCACTAGTATCAGAGAAAGAAACCCCCTCCCCTCCACCCCCCACCCCCTCACATGACTATGTAACACAAGAAACCCTACTCAACCTTCCACAACAACCACCTGGAAAAAGAACCTGAAGAAGAATGTATGTTTCTATCTCTAAGTGAACCAAGTTGCTGTAGATGAAAATCAAGAAAAATGGCAAAAACAACCCCCCAAAAACAACCCACACACAACAGTGCCCAAGCTTGTGATTAACCTGTACATCCCAGTTCCAGATATAGAACAAAAAAGGCAAAAAATGCGGAATTTCTTTCCCTCAAGCCACTCTGACGTGAGCGGTTTCACGTCCCTGGAGCCTGAGAGACGGGGGCCCCAAGGCTGGAGTGTGGAATGCTGAGGGAGCCTGCAGCGTGTGGCTGCCAGTGTGACCCCAGATGGACCTGGAGTGGCTTGTGCCATCTCCTTGAGCCCACCAAAGTCTGGATATTGGCTGGCCTTCCACGAGGAAATCCAAGCGAACTGCACCCAAATGCAGTGGAACCTCTGTTCTGCAAGAGATATCCAAACAGTGTGGAATGCTGAGGAAGCCTGCAGCGTGTGGCTGCCAGTGTGACCCCAGATGGACCTGGAGAGGCTCGTGCCATCTCCTTGAGCCCACCAAAGTCTGGATATTGGCTGGCCTTCCTCGAGGAAATCCAAGCGAACTGCACCCAAATACAGTGGAACCTCTGGTCTGCAAGAGATATCCAAACACCCTGGGCTCCATGTGTCCCTTGGACTGAGGATTTCAACACTGGCACCTTTCTTAGTATGACCTCAGCTATGGATTATCGCACCTTTGGCAGTGTGTTAGGCAGGAGTTAGGATGAGTACCAGGACTCAAGGCTAAGGGGGAAGAAGCAATGAGACACAAGCCTTGGGGGTTTCTCCTGGTTCACTGACTCTAATTGGCAGCACTCACAAAAGGCTCTGCTTGCCCAAGGACTCAGACTCAGGCATGAAGACATGCCGCCGCCTTGTGGTCACTTCCTGTAACATCAACTTTAAGATTCCTGCTCAAGGGGCAAAAGGCTTCAGTTCATTTCAGTTCAGTTGCTCAGTCTGTTCAACCCCATGTACTGCAACACACCAGGTTTCCCTGAGTTGGTCCATCACTAACTCCCAGAAGTTGCTCAAACTCATGTCCATGGAGTCAGTTATACCATCCAACCATCTCATCCTCAGTCATCCTCTTCCTCCTTCCTTCCATCTTTCCCAGCATCAAGGAGAAGACATGCCGCCGCCTTGTGGTCACTTCCTGTAACATCAACTTTAAGATTCCTGCTCAAGGGGCAAAAGGCTTCAGTTCATTTCAGTTCAGTTGCTCAGTCTGTTCAACCCCATGTACTGCAACACACCAGGTTTCCCTGAGTTGTCCATCACTAACTCCCAGAAGTTGCTCAAACTCATGTCCATGGAGTCAGTTATACCATCCAACCATCTCATCCTCAGTCATCCTCTTCCTCCTTCCTTCCATCTTTCCCAGCATCAAGGTCTTTTACAATGAGTCAGTTCTCTGCATCAGGTGACCAGAGTATTGGAGCTTCAGCTTCAGCATCAGTCCTTCCAATAAACATTCAGGATTGATTTACTTTACGATTGACTGGTTGGATCTCTTTACTGTCCAAGGGACTCTCGAGTCTTCTCCAACATCACAGTTCAAAAGCATCAATTCTTTCATGCTCAGCTTTCTTTATGGTCCAAATCTCATATCCATATAAGACCAATGGAAATACAATAGCTTTGACTAGATGGACCTTTGTTGGCTGGGTAACATCTCTGCTTTTTAATATTCTGTCTAGGTTGGTCATAGCTTTCTTCCAAGGAGCAACCTTTTTTTTTTAATTTCATGGCTGCAATCACCATCTCCAGTGATTTTGGAGCCCAGAAAAATAAAGTCAGCCATTGTTTCCACTGTTTCCCCATCTATGTGCCATGAAGTGGTGGGACCGGATGCCATGATCTTCATTTTTTGAATGTTGAGCTTTTAGCCAGCTTTTTCAGTCCCCTCTTGCACTTTCAGTAAGAGGCTTTTTAGTTTTTCTTCTCTTTCTGCAGTAAGGGAGGTGTCATCTGCATATTTGAGATTATTGATATTTCTCCCAGCAATCTTGACTCCAACTTGTGCTTCATCCACCGTGGCATTTTGCATGATGTATTCTGCACATAAGTTAACTAAGCAAGGTGAGAATACACAAGCCTTGACATACTCTTTTCCCTGTTTGTTCCATGTCCAGTTCTAACTGTTGCTTCTTTATCTGCATACATTTTACTCAGCAGGCAGGTAAGATGGTCTGGTCTTCCCATCTCTTTAACAATTTCCCACAGATTATTGTGATTCACACAGTCAAAGGCTTTTGTGTAGCCAATGAAGCAGTAGATGTTATCTGAAATGTTGGCAATTTGATCTGTGGTTCCTCTGCGTTTTCTAAATGCAACTTGAACATCTGAAAGTTCTTGGTTCATATATTATTGAAGACTAGCTTGGAGAATATTGAGCATTACTTTGCTAGCATGTGAAATGAGAGCAATTTTGTGGCAGTGTGAGCATTGTTTGGGATTGAAATGAAACCTGACCTTTTCTAGTGCTGTGGCCACTCCTGGGTTTTCTAAATTTTCTGGCATATTGAGTGTAGCACTTT
>SJXQ01000726.1:0-100912 GCA_006408695.1 Aepyceros melampus | reverse complement strand
TTGATTATTTGGATGTTTTTAATGCTTTTTGGCATGTGTGAATTATTTTTCATGCTGGTGTGAAACCTCTGGTTGTTAAACCCTCTGTAAATCAGCCTGAAAACTATGCATTTCGGAATCAGTCACAACAATGACTAATTAACTCCCCATTCATGTTCTGAACAGAAGTTGTGAAGTTATGAGTCTCAGGAGACTCAGCCAGCAGTTATGTTTCGTGGCATCATCACTTTGGGTTTTGCTCTCCTTCTCTAAGTCATCAGGCTAATAGTAGCTCAGGCAGCACCTGCTAATAGAAGGAGATGCACTGGGCTTCCCTTGGGCTGGTCCAGAGGCCGCCTGCTGTGCTCCTGCTGCGGATGCTCTGGGGAGACATGTTGGGCCCAATAAGCTCCCGAGCAGATGCTCAGTGTCAGAGAATGATCGAGGTTCAGATCAATGATAAATTAGCGAGAGGAGCTCATGCTTCACAGCCCTCTGATTCTGATGTTCTGCTTGGAACCACTGCAGCAGGCAGCGCTTCCAAATTAAGCAAAAGGAAAACCTCCCTCATGCACACAGTGCAACATGCTTTCTGTTCTCGAGGCAGTTTTTGAACAAGGTCCAGAGACATTCAGCGTAGCTTGGTGGGAGAAGAGAGACATCTTAAGACACTGTCATGCTTCCTCTCTCTTCCGCTAAAACCGTGATGCTAATAAACTGAATAGGTCCTCTGTGTTGCTTATCCAACCAGGCAATGGCAATAGAAAGAAATGTTAGCAATGGGAAATAGGGAAGATTTTACTTATATTTGGTATTTCCTAAGCCCTAGCATTAGGAATGAGATAGGAATACCAGACCACCTGACCTGCCTCTTGAGAAACCTATATGCAGGTCAGGAAGCAACAGTTAGAACTGGACATGGGAAAACAGACTGGTTCCAAATAGGAAAAGGAGTACGTCAAGGCTGTATATTGTCGCCCTGCTTATTTAACTTCTATGCAGAGTACATCATGAGAAACGCTGGGCTGGAAGAAGCACAAGCTGGAATCAAGATTGCCGGGAGAAATATCAATAACCTTAGATATGCAGATGACACCACCCTTATGGCACAAAGTGAAGAGGAACTAAAAAGCCTCTTGATGAAAGTGAGAGAGGAGAGTGAAAAAGTTGGCTTAAAGCTCAATATTCAGAAAACAAAGATCATGGCATATGGTCCCATCACTTCATGGGAAATAGATGGAGAAACAGTGAAAACAGTGTCATAATTTTTTGGGGGGGCACCAAAATCACTGCAGATGGTGATTGCAGCCATGAAATTAAAAGACACTTAATCCTTTGAAGGAAAGTTATGAGCAACCTAGATAGCATATTAAAAAGCAGAGACATTACTTTGCCAACAAAGGTCCGTCTAGTCAAGGCTATGCTTTTTCCAGTAGTCATGTATGGATGTGAGGGTTGGACTGTGAAGAAAGCTGAGTGCCGAAGAATTGATGCTTTTGAACTTTGGTGTTGGAGAAGACTCTTGAGAGTCCCTTGGACTGCAAGGAGATCCAATCAGTCCATTCTGAAGGAGATCAGTCCTGGATGTTCTTTGGAAGGAATAATTCTAAAGCTGAAACTCCAGTACTTTGGCCACCTCATGCGAAAAGTTGACTCATTGGCAAAGACTCTGATGCTGGGAGGGATTGGGGCAGGAGGAAAAGGGGACGACAGAGGATGAGATGGCTGGATGGCATCACCGACTCGATGGACATGGTGATGGACAGGGAGGCCTGGCGTGTTGCGATTCATGAGGTCACAAAGAGTCGGACACAACTGAGTGACTGAACTGAACTGAACTGAAGCCTTAGCAATTTTAAAGAAAAATAACAGTATGATTGTGGGCAAGGGATCTATTAAAAAAAAAAAAAAAACACACACAGAAAAAAATGTTGGCACTTTCCTAAAGCAGAAGCATGAAAATGATTTAATAGTAACACGGACTAAATTCCCAAGGTCAGTAGTTTCATTTCTCATCATTGCACTGAACTGCCATCTGGAGGATTCACAGAAAAGCGAGACACTCCCCATGGAATCACTAAGAAAATTTATTTTTTTGCCTATAGACCAGAAAAACATGAAATCCTCAATCCCTTTACAACAATCTCCTCCAGTAATGATTTACTCCCACCTGTCCAAGACAGGTTAATAGGAAAGATTCGGAGGAGAGTGACTTCTGGTTCAATTCAATGTGAAGAAGAAAACTCAGGCGGAAGCTCTTACTGTGTCACCTCCTGCCTCTCCTCACTCCTGCCCAAATTCACATATTGCCTCTCCCAGAAAAGCACGGGACAGCCACCATCTGGGTGATGACATCAGAAACCTGTGAACTTGACTGGGGTGAGAATGAAGCTCTTCACCACTTTCTTCCTTCTCAAACTCTTCTAGCCCCAGAATCTCCTCCAAAAACATCTCTTTTTAGGAGAATCACAGAGATTGGGCCTGGCACAATAAACACAAGGATTGAGAACATTCAAAGTTTCCAATAGTGCGTTCCTGCCTCACTTCAAATGGGAAGCTACAGTGATGAATTTAAGAGCTAAGCCCTACAGTGTGGTATTTCCAAGCCATACTTGTAGGATCCCGCAATAAATGGTGGGGAGAGCTTTAATGATTTCCAGGAAAGTTCTGAGGATTACCCATCACTGAATCAGCTTCAGAATCAATTTATTTAGTTTGTAAAATATTTAATTTTGTTATTTGGGTTCACCGGGTCTTAGCTGTGGCAGGTGGAATCTTCATCACACCATACACGATCTTTTTGTCACGGTGCATGGATTCTCTAGCTCTGGCACTCAGGTTTAGCTGCTCCATGGTGTGTGGGTGCTTAGTTCCCTGACCAGGGATAGAACCCATGTCCCTGGCACTGCAACACAGATTCTTAACCACTGGAACACCAGGGAAGTCCCCCAGATCAAGTTCAGTGGAGCTTAGAAAGGCTGAGATTCAGGTCACAAACCACATTCTTAAGTAAGTGGGTTCTGAGATGCCCAAAGTTGGGGTTAAAGGCCACTTGTGGTTGATTAAATGATGTTGTATGAATTACCTGGGTGAGATCTGTGGGTTGGGAAGATTTTTTGGAGAAGGGAAAGGCTATCTACTCCAATATTCTGGCCTGGAGGATTCCATGGACTGTATAGGCCATGGGGTCACAAAGAGTCAGACCCTACCTAACAACTTTCACTTTCACTCCTCTATCAAAAAGTTGAATTAGACTGAAGTGCATGGTTGTCTGAAAATAAAATGTAATAACACATATGAAGCGTTCCACACAATGCCTGCTAAATATGAAGCTCAGAAATGCTATTAATTTTCTAATCTCTTTCACACTGGGTACAAAAGGCCTATAGTGGGCTTTGTTATAGATTTAGATAGACATTGCTACAGTTCTATAGACTTTCTAGACTCATTATCAGGTGAGATATTTTAACTTCAGTAAGAAATTAGATTCCTTCAAGAATCAAACTCTGTGCTGTGTTGTGTCTGACTCTTTGTGACCTCATTGACTGTAGCCCTCCAGGCTCCTCTGTCCATGGGATTCTCCAGGCAAGATTACTGGAGTGAGTTGCCATGCCCCCTTCCAGGGGATCTTCCAAACCCAGGCATCGAACTTGGGTCTCTTATGTCTACTGCATTGACATTCAGGTTCTTTACCACTAGCACCATCTGGGAAGCCCTGGGAAGCCAGCTAATGACTCTGATGCTGGGAGGGATTGGAGGCAGGAGGAAAAGGGGACGACAGAGGATGAGATGGCTGGATGGCATCACGGACTCGATGGATGTGAGTTTGAGTGAACTCTGGTAGATGGTGATGGACAGGGAGGCCTGGCGTGTTGCAATTCATGATGTCGCAAAGAGTCGGACATGACTGAGTGACTGAACTGAACTGAGCTGAAGCCCTAGCAATTTTAAAGAAAAATAACAGTATGATTGTGAGCAAGGGATCTATTAAAAAAAAACACACACACACACAGAAAAAAAGATGTTGGCACTTCCCTAAAGCAGAAGCATGAACATGATTTAATAGTAACAGGGACTAAATTCCCAAGGTCAGTAGTTTCATTTCTCATCATTGCACTGAACTGCCATCTGGAGGATTCACAGAAAAGCGAAATGCTCCCCATGGAATCACTAAGAAAACTTATTTTTTGCCCAGAGACCAGAAAAACATGAAATCCTCAATCCCTTTACAACAATCTCCTCCAGTAATGATTTACTCCCACCTGTCCAAGACAGGTTAATAGGAAAGATTCGGAGGAGAGTGACTTCTGGTTCAATTCAATGTGAAGAAGAAAACTCAGGCAGAACCTCTTACTGTGTCACCTCCTGCCTCTCCTCACTCCTGCCCAAATTCACATATTGCCTCTCCCAGAAAAGCAGGGTGATGACATCAGAAACCTGTGAACTTGACTGGGGTGAGAATGAAGCTCTTCACCACTTTCTTCCTCCTTAAACTCTTCTAGCCCCAGAATCTCCTCCAAAAACATCTCTTTTTAGGACAATCACAGAGATTGGGCCTGGCACAGTAAACACAAGGATTGAGAACATTCAAAGTTTCCAATAGTGCTTTCCTGCCTCACTTCAAATGGGAAGCTACAGTGGTGAATTTAAGAGCTAAGTCCTACAATGTGGTATTTCCAAGCCATACTTGTAGGATCCCACAATAAATGGTGGGGAGAGCTTTAATGATTTCCAGGAAAGTTCTGAAGATTACCCACAATGAATCATCTTCAGAATCAATTTATTATTGATTCTGAACAAAATATTTAATTTTGTTTATTTGGGTCCATCGGGTCTTAGGTGTGGCAGGTGTAATCTTCATCACACCATACATATCTTTTTGTCACAGTGCATAGATTCTCTAGCTCTGGTGCTCGGGCTTAGCTGCTCCATGGTGTGTGGGTGCTTAGTTCCCTGACCAGGGATAGAACCCATGTCCCTGGCACTGAAACACAGATTCTTAACCACTGGAACACCAGGGAAGTCCCCCAGATCAATTTCAGTGGAGCTTAGAAGGGCTGAGATTCAGGTCACAAACCACATTCTTAAGTAAGTGGGTTCTGAGATGCCCAAAAAGTAAGTAAATAAGTAAGCAAAGTCACTCAGTCGTGTCCGATTCTTTGTGACCCCATGGACTGCAGCCCACCAGGCTCCTCAGTCCATGAGATTCTCCAAGCAAGAATACTGGAGTGGGTTGCCATTTCCTTCTCCAGGGGATCTTCCCGACCCAGGGATCGAACCCGGGTCTTCCACACTGGAGGCAGTCGCTTTAACCTCTGAGCCACCAGGGAAGCCCTGAGATGCCCAAACTTGGGGTTAAAGGCCACTCGTGGTTGATTAAATGATGTTGCATGAATTACCTGGGTGAGATCTCTGGGTTGGGAAGATCCCTTGGAGAAGGGAAAGGCTACCTACTCCAATATTCTGGCCTGGAGGATTCCATGGACTATATAGTCCATGGGGTCGCAAAGAATCAGACACTACCTAGCAACTTTCATTTTCACTCCTCTATCAAAAGTTGAATTAGACCGAAGTGCATGGTTGTCTGAAAATAAAATGTGATAACACATATGAAGCGTTCCACACAATACCTGCTAAATATGAAGCTCAGAAATGCTATTAACTTTCTAATCTCTTTCACACTGGGTACAAAAGGCCTATAGTGGGCTTTGTTATAGATTTAGATAGACGTTGCTACAGTTCTATAGACTTTCTAGACTCATTATCAGGTGAGATATTTAACTTCAGTAAGAAATTAGATTCCTTCAAAAATCAAACTCTGTGCTGTGTTGTGTCTGACTCTTTGTGACCTCATGGACTGTAGCCCTCCAGGCTCCTCTGTCCGTGGGATTCTCCAGGCAAGATTACTGGAGTGAGTTGCCATGCCCTCTTCCAGGGGATCTTCCCAACCCAGGGATCGAACTTGTGTCTCTTATGTCTACTGCATTGACATTCAGGTTCTTTACCACTAGCACCATCTGGGAAGCCCTGGGAAGCCAGCTAATGGGAATTTGAAACTATTTTCAACCCAAGGTGAATATGGAAAGTTTCTAAGGAGTTTAGAGTTCTGCCGTTGCAAGCCCTTGTGGTCTTCCTCTACAGCAAAGTTAGAAATAATTCACAGGATGTAAAAGTCTTCCATTAGACACTGAATATTAAAATTAAAGAACATTTTAGAGATAATTTTTTTCAATGGAATTCTCCAGGCAAGAATACTGGAGTGGGTAGCCATTTGCTTCTCCAGGGGATCTTCCTGACCCAGGGAGCAAACCCAGATCTCCTGCATTGCAGACAGTTTCTTTACCATCTGAGCCACCAGGGGAGCCCCAAAGATAGATGAGCTTCCCTGCTACATGACAGAATGACCCCAGCAGGGAATAGGAAGCAGAAGGGAGGAGGCATGGGGTTGGGGGGGGGGAGGTCTTAGATGTCTTGACCAGGAAAGTGGTGGACATTTCACTGGGGCAGCTTTTAGAATAAAATGGGGGCTCTTTGACGTCCAGAAGGTCTCTTCTAGCTGTCTTCAAATTAGACTATTTCCTCTTTGAGCTGTTACAACCAATGCAGTTATCAGTGTAAAATGATTCTTGTTTCATTTCTTTTCCTACGTATGGAATCACCCTGCTTAATCTTCAGTTGCTTATGTTGTTGTTCAGTGGCCCAGGCGTGTCTGACTCTCTGCAGCACGCAAGGCCTCCCTGCCCTTCACCATCTCCTGAAGGTTGCCCAAGTTCATGTCCATTGCACTGGTGATGCCACCTCTTATAGTGAAAGTCAAATATGATATCACACACCCAGCTTCTAGCAGTATGCAATTATTATAATACTGCTTTCAAAGAAGTTTAAATCCATTATTTGGAAATCTTAATTCAAACTGCTACCCTTCTTTTTAAAAAAATGTTTCTTCATTATTCTGCAACTTAGAAGAATGTAAGTAATTTTTCTCAAGTGTTTGACAATTGCTCACATGGTAAAGCACTCAGACAAGGCAACATTTTGGAGGACATGACCAGGTCAAAGGGAAAACTTAGGGGATCTTAATGTTGAAAATGAAAACATGGATCTTAGAAACTTTCTTTGAACTTTATATCATGTATGTGTTACAAAGAGCTAGCAGGTAATGTGAGAATGACATTTCCTTTAAATTTTTTATTCTAAGGATATGAGTTAGATATGACTGTTTATTTACATTTATTTACCTCAAAATCTGGAACTTATTCAATTTGTCCTCCCATTGAAACCAGTCAACTTCTCAGCACAGATGCCCCCCAAATCTCCGTCATCGTCACCGTAGTAGGGACAGTTTCCTTACGTGTCACTTTTCACCGTTTGCCGGTAGAGACTCTGCAGCCGACTCCCGTGTATCTCCTCTCTCTTCTTTAGGAGGTCCCTGCTGCGGATTCAATGCCTTTGACCTGCAGGGCTTCTCCTGGGCTGAAGGAAGCTGCCTGCCTGCTTCAGTGAAGTTTAACCTACTCTTCTATTTTATTTCAGATACGCCAGCTTCAGCGGGATGCACAAACTGCTGATTCTGCTTCCGTTTCTTTGGTCCAACTGTTGGTACAATTGTATTCTTTCATGAGGAAGCTATTAATGTCTAATTCTGTTTCTTGTGATGCTAGTGCCATTGTTGATTGATGCCTGTACCTGTTAATCCACTGGGCTTGTTAAATGGTAACACTCCAATATTATTTCTGTTTTGTTAGTTGGAATATTCTTTTCAATTTTTCATGTAACAGTTTTTAGTGTATATGTGAAGTTATTCAGTCATGTCCGACTCTTTGCAACCCCATGGACTGTAGTCTACCACACTTCTCCACCCATGGGATTTTCCAAGCAAGAATACTGCCATTTCCTTCTCCAGAGGATCTTCCCGACCCAGAGACTGAACCCGGGTCTCCCGCATTGTAGGCAGATGCTTTACCACCTGAGCCACCAGGGAAGGCATATGTATATATTAATACAATTGTGAAAGTATTAGTTGCTCAGTTATGTCTGACTCTTTGTGACCCCATGGTCTGAAAATCACAAGGTTCCTCTGTCTATGGGATTTCCCAGGCAAAAATACTGGAGTGGGTTGCCATTCCCTTCTCTGGGGGATCTTCCTGACCCAAGGATGGAACCCGAACCTCCTACATTGGAAGCAGATTCTTTACCATCTAAGCCAGGAGAGAAGCCAAATACAATTGTGTATATATATATATATATATATATATACACATATATACACATATACACATATATATAATCTATTTCCTTGTCTATCTATCATCTGTCAACCTATATATCTACCTATTGATAGAGAGAGTACAACATTGTGTTTTGAAATACATATATACAATGAGAACATTACTATTGTTAAGACAATTGACATATTCACTTCCTCATCCATTTACTGTTTTTTTATGATGAAGTATAGTTGATTTACAATCTTCGGTTCATTTCAGGTGTACAGCAAAGTGATTCAGTTTATATATATATATGTATTCTTTTTCAGATTCTTTCATTTTATAGTTTATTATAAGATATTGCACATAGACTATTAATTGTAATCATTATGCTGCACATTAGATCTCAAGACTTATTTATGTTAACCAGCATCTCCCCATCTCCCCCACCTCCCTTCCCCCAGTTACCACTCTTATACTGTCTGCTTCTACATATTTGACTTTTTAAAATTCCACATATAACTGAGATTATGCAGAATTTTTCTTTTTTTAAATTTTTATTTTTACTTTATTTTACTTTACATTACTGTATTGGTTTTGCCATACATTGACATGAATCCATCTTGGGTGTACATGAGTTCTGAATCCTGAACTCCCCCCCACAACCTCTCACCCCATATCAACTCTCTGGATCATCCCCGTGCACCGGTCCCAAGCATCCTGTATCCTGTATCAAACATAGACTGGTGATTCATTTCTTACATGATAGTATACATGTTTCAGTGCCATTCTCCCAAAACACCCCATCCTCTCCCTCTCCCTCTCCCTCTCCCTCTCCCTCTCCCTCTCCCTCTCCCTCAGAGTCCAAAAGTCCATTCTATACATCTGTGTTTCTTTTGCTGTCTCGCATACAGGGTTATCATTACCATCTTTCTAAATTCCATATATAAGTGTTAGTATACTGTATTGGTGTTTTTCTTTCTGGCTTACTTCACTCTGTATAATCGGCTCCAGTTTCATCCATCTCATTAGAACTGATTCAAATGTATTCTTTTTAATGGCTGAGTAATACTCCATTGTGTATATGTACCACAGCTTTCTTATCCATTCATCTGCTGATGGACATCTAGGTTGCTTCCATGTCCTGGCTATTATAAACAGTGCTGCAATGAACATTGGGGTACACGTGTCTCTTTCAATTCTGGTTTCCTCGGTGTGTATGCCCAGCAGTGGGATCGCTGGATCATAAGGCAGTTCTATTTGCAATTTTTTAAGGAATCTCCACACTGTTCTCCATAGTGGCTGTACTAATTTGCATTCCCACCAACAGTGTAAGAGGGTTCCCTTTTCTCCACACCCTCTCCAGCATTTATTGCTTGTTGACTTTTGGATCGCAGCCATTCTGACTGGTGTGAAATGGTACCTCATTGTGGTTTTGATTTGCATTTCTCTGATAATGAGTGATGTTGAGCATCTTTTCATGTGTTTGTTAGCCATTCGTATGTCTTCTTTGGAGAAATGTCTATTTAGTTCTTTGGCCCATTTTTTGATTGGGTCATTTATTTTTCTGGAGTTGAGCTGCATAAGCTGCTTGTATATTTTTGAGATTAGTTGTTTGTCAGTTGCTTCATTTGCTATTATTTTCTCCCATTCAGAAGGCTGTCTTTTCACCTTGCTTATAGTTTCCTTTGTTGTGCAGAAGCTTTTAATTTTAATTAGATCCCATTTGTTTATTTTTGCTTTTATTTCCAGTATTCTGGGAGGTGGATCATAGAGGATCCTGCTGTGATTTATGTCAGAGAGTGTTTTGCCTATGTTTTCCTCTAGGAGTTTTATAGTTTCTGTTCTTATGTTTAGGTCTTTAATCCATTTTGAGTTTCCACTTGTAAAAGAATGAAACTAGATCACTTTCTAACACCAAACACAAAAATAAACTCAAAATGGATTAAAGACCTAAATGTAAGAACAGAATTTTTCTTGTTCTGTCTGGCTTATTTCACTTAACACAGCGTCTTCTGGTTTCATCCATGTTGTTGCGAATGGCAAGATTTCCTTCTCTTTAAAGGATGAACAGCATAGCCTTGTGCATGTGTGTAGGATATCTTTTTTATCCATTCATCAGTTGATGGACACTTGGGTTGTGTCCATCTCTTACTTGTTGTGAAGAGTGTTGCAGTGAATCCAGGGGCACACATCTTTCCGAGGTGCTGATTTCCTTTCTTTTGTGTGTATACCCAGAAGTGGGATTGCTGAATCATATGGTAGTCCTATTTTTAACTTTTTGAGGAATCTCCATACGATTTTCCACTATGACTGTACCAACTCACATTCCTACAAATAATGCTGAAAAGTTTCCTTTTCTCCACATCCTCACCAACATTTATCTAGCTTTTTTTTTGTTGATAGTAGATATCTTAACAAAATGAAGTGATATCTCATTGTAGCCTTGATTTACATTTCAAGATTTTTAATCATTTCTTTTGTCATTTAAGGTAATAATGTTCAGTTCAGTTCAGTTACTCAGTCATGTCTGACTCTGCAACCCCTTGGACTGCAGCATGCCAGACTTCCCTGTCCATCACCAACTCCCGTAGCTTGCTCAAACTCATGTACACCGAATCAGTGATGCCATACAACCATTCATCTTCTGTTATCCCCTTCTCCTCCTGCCTTCAGTCTTTCCCAGCATCAGGGCCTTTTCCAATGAGTCAGTTCTTTGCATCATGTGGCCACAGTATTGGAGTTTCAGCTTTAGCATCAGTCCTTCCAATGACTATTCAGCACTGATTTCCATTAGGATTGACTGGTTGGATCTTGCAAAGGGACCCTCAAGAGTCTTTTCCAACACCACAGTTCAAAAGCATCAATTCTTTGGTGCTCAGTTTTCTTTATGGTCTAGCTCTCATATCCATACATACAAGGTAATGGTCACAATTTGGGGATTAAGACATGGATAGATTGTTGTGGGGATGGATGTAGCATTTTCAGCCTACCATATCACCCTACAAAGAGACTTTATACTCCATTATAGTTAGTCCGTATTCCAATTCTCAGCCCTAGGCAACAACTAAATTATTTTTGTCTCTCTACAACTTTTTAGTTTTTAATGATGTAATGTGGAAGGGACATTTTATTGGTAGTGACTCCTATATATTATTTAAACACTGAGTTGTACCATCTTTATATTTCTGAATGTGGTCTTTCATCCATTTAAATTTATTGGTTTAAAATTATCAACATTACTAGTGTTCAGGAAAAACACTCATTTTGGGTATAGTGTTTCTTGACAGTTTCTCCAGATTTATTCCATTTTCCAATAGAATAATGCATGTGTGAGTGGCATTTTTAGTGTTAATTAATGAGTACAAAGATCTAAAATAATACTCTTTGTAATGATATTTATGTTTCCTTTCATGTTACATAATTTAGTCTCCCAAGAGCTTCGTTATCCAGGAATTAAGAGGGCAAGATTTAACTGTTACAGCTCATTTCCATAGTTATTTGTCCATAGATAACCAAGAAAAAACAGAGATACCTCAGATATTTATGGAATTTCACCCACTCTGTATTCATGAAAGCCTCATGCCTAATTAAAATACATGGACCATTGACAGAGTGCTTTTTCAGGTGGATATGAGATTACAAACATACAACATCTAATTAGTGAGGTGTATTTTTGTTTACTAAGTCACACTCCTTTTTAAGTACAATTTTTTTACTTAAAAATTGTGATAGGGTGATAGGACTGCTGTAACCGTTTCCTCGGCTGAGTACCTTAACAGAAATTATTGTCTTGGGGTTCTGGGGACCAGAATTATGAGACCAAGATGTCGACAGGGCTGCTTCCTCTTGAAATTTGTGAGAGGAAATTTGCTCCAGGCTCTTCTGGCTTCCAGGGAGTTGCTGCTCAGCCTCGAGTTCTGTGGCTTGTTCAAGCCTCCCCCCAGCTCTGCCTTCATGGTCATGTGGTGTTCTCCCTGCGAGTGTCTGCCTCCTGATTTCCTCATTTTAGAAGAATGCCAGTCATATTGGGTTAACACCTACCAGTATGACCTCATCATAACTCAGCTAATTGCATCTGCTTACCAGGTGGTGCTAATGGTAAAGAATCTGCCTGCCAATGCATAAGATGTCAGAGATGTGGGTTCAATCCCTGGATTGGGAAGATCCCCTGGAGTAGGAAATGGCAACCCACTCCAGTATTCTTGCCTGGAAAATTCACAGAGAAGAGCCTAGTGAGCTATAGTCCATGGGGTCACAAAGAGTCAGACACGACTGAGCATGCACCCAGTTACATCTCCCAAGACCCTATTTCCAGATAAGGTCACATTCTGAAGTAATGGGGAGATGGGCTTCAGCATGGATTGGGGAGGAATGTAATGCAGCCTATTAGAGCTATTAATCATAGAACATGTCCTGAAACCTTGCCTTGGTGACTGTCACTAGCAATTGACAATACCTGGAGAATCTATTCCACCTGGCAGCGCACTCCTGTGTGCTGTCAACTGAAACACACACACACACACACACACACAACGTTAAAGTCAAGTTACATTTTATTCATTCAGTGGACAAATATGAGGATGTAAACTGGGACACAGCATCTTAGATCACTCTGAAAGAGTGTGCTGAAAAGGTGAGGGGTGGGGAGGGGGGAAAGACATCTATGAGTTTTTGCAACAAAGACCAGGTGGTCAGAACATCCAAAGATTACAGCTAATAAAATAGAAAAGCATGCATCTCAGGTTAATGAAATTAAGCACTTTTCTATGTATGGCAAGATGGACAGTCTGGGCTCACTGAAATCCTTCCTCTGATGTGCACCTCAGCTCCCTGGAGCCAGGATCATCTGTTTCTTCATCCTGAGTTTCCTTGGGTGCACTGTCAGGGTGCCTGCCGCAGTCGACTCTAGATGGCGGGCCGCCTTTGTTTCCATCCTGTGTTCCCTTAGGGCTCACCATCCTGGTGGCTGCAATGTGGTGGTTTGATGGCTGCAACATCATTTGTAAACTGACATAGCAGGCGGCATGGTTAGTTCATGGGGCCGGGGGGACACAGCACAGAACAACCCTGCTACCGTGATCTGTACACGCACAGAAAAAAATCGCAGCGTCACCTCCCGTCCCCACTGTGAGGAATTCACTTGCATTCTGCTACTTCTTTTGTCACTCTAGGCTTCCTTTATAGAAACACAAAGTGCCATAATTCTTCCTAACTTTCTCAATTTCCTGTAAGCGCAGATTGTACCTGACATGACTCTTCAGGAATTCTATATGCAGACTTCCATTTGGTGTTTCCAATTGCATTTCACAATTACATGCTTGAAAAACCCACGTATGATAGCTTGCTTTGCGGAAATTAAATTATAACGCCACCATAAATCTCTAATTATATGAAAATGTGCTGCTCTTACCATCATCCAGTTTTATGAACTTTCCAATACACTCCATCTAAAACTTTATGGGAATACTGTCTATCGTGGGCCCTTTCGCACCACACTTATTTTAAAATGAAAAATTGCGTGAAAATATATGATCTATGAAATATCTTTGTCATGTATATAACTACTGTTTCACACTGGTGCTGCAATTCTGGATAAAGAGCCCAGACTCAGACACACTCAGAAGATAATACCTAATGTACAGATAGCTCAGGTGATATCCAGGGTTGAATCTATTTGGGTAACATCTCAATGAGAGCAGAGATCATCAGAAAACTAATTAACCTTTCACCAGGAAAGACACTTAGGGGAAATACAGTGTGTGAATCTAAGTAACAATTTATTTGTGCTGTAAACACCTATGTGCTTTTCTTTCTTTCTTTCCTCTCTCCCTTTTAGCTGCACTCCATGGCTTCTGGGATCTTAGTTCCCTAGCCAGGGACTGAACCTGAGTCCTCAGCTGTGAAAGTCCTAAACACTCAACCCACCAGGGAACTCCCCTGTGTGCTTTTCAAGCACTTTACATGGTAACCCATTTTGTAGGTGTCTGGATAATTTTAGTGGTGTGACTTTCAGGGAATATAAAGGGAAAAGCATTGCCTGAATTACTCTGATATGAATGTATGTATAGGATTCGTTTGATTATGTGCCTAGACCAACAATGAAATTATGCAATGAAATCATGTGAAATGTTGGGCTGGATGAAGCACAGCTAGAATCAAGATCGCTGGGAGAAATATCAGTAACTTCATATATGTAGATGACATCACACTTAAGGTGAAAGAAAAGAGGAGCTAAAGAGCTTCTTGATGAATATCTTTTCACTTTCATCTTTGATGAAGGTGAAAGAGGAGAGTGAAAAAGTTGGCTTAAAACTAAACATTTATAAAGCTAAGATCATGGCATCTGGTCCCATCACTTCATGGCAATTAGATGGGGAAACAATGAAAACAGTGAGATACTTTGTTTTCTTGGGCTCCACATCACTGCAGATGGTGACTGCAGCCATGAAATTAAAAGATACTTGCTCCTTGGAAGAAAAGCTATGGCAAACTTAAACAGTATATTGAAAAGCAGAGACATTACTTTACTGACAAAGGTCCATATAGTCAAAGCTATGATTTTTCCAGCAGTCCTGTATGGATGTGAGAGTTGGACCATAAAGAAGGCTGTGTGCTGAAGAATTGATGCTTTTGAACTGTGGTGTTGGAGAAGACTCTTGAGAGTCCCTTCAACTGCAAAGATATCAAACCAGTCAATCCTACAGGAAATCAGTCCTGAATATTCATGGAAGGACAGATGCTGAAGCTGAATCTCCAATACTTTGGCCACCTGATGTGAAGAACTGACTCGCTAGACCCTGATGCTCGGAAAGATTGAAGGCAGGAGAAGAAGGGAATGATAGAGGATGAGATGGTTGGATGGCATCACTGACTCAATGGACATGAGTCTGAGCAAACTCCAGAAGATGGTGAAGGACAGGGAAGCCTGGAGTGCTACAGTCTGTCAGGTTGCAGAGAGTTGGCCATGACTGAGTGACTGAACAACAACAAATAAAAAAAAAATTACTTGAAAAATTAAAACCACAAACATGATATAATTAAAAATAATTTTGAAAAGAAGAAAGCTTTCCTAATGTTGAAAAAAAAATTCACACAATGTAAGTGTTGCAAGTTAAATTTTATCTGGAACAAAATGAGGACTGCAGCCTGGGAGACAGAGGCAGTGTTTCAGATAGTTCTGATAACTGCTTTGAAGAGGTAAAGGGAGGAACTAGTATATATAGGAATTTTTGCAACATGCTGCTGCTGCTGCTGCTGCTGCTAAGTCGCTTCAGTCATGTCTGACTCTGTGCGACCTCAGAGACGGCAGCCCACCAGGTGCCCCTGTCTCTGGGATTCTCCAGGCAAGAACACTGGAGTGGGTTGCCATTTCCTTCTCCAGTGCATGAAAGTGAAGAGTGAAAGTGAAGTCGCTCAGTTGTGTCCAACTCCTAGTGACCCCATGGACTGCAGCCTACCAGGCTCCTCCATCCATGGGATTTGCCAGGCAAGAGTACTGGAGTTTTGCAACATAGAGCACATTAAAAGATTACTGTTAATTAAAGAAACCAGATATGTCAAGTTAAGGAATTTAGTGCTTTTCTATGTATGTTGCTGTTCAGTCAGTAAGTCGTGTCTGACTCTTTGCAACCCCATGGACTGCAGCACTCCAGGCTTCCCTGTCCTTCACCATCACCTGGAGTAGCTCAAACTCATATCCACTGAGGCCATCCAACCATCTCATCTTCTGTCCTTCCCTTCTCCTCCTTCTATGCATAGGTAGATCAAGAGTCTGGGCTGAATGAAATTATTCCTTTGATATGCATCTACTGTCTAGGGCTAGTATCCTGTGTTTTCACATCGTGAATTTCCTTAGGCCTCATAGTGAGGAGTGGCTGCAGTCCGTTGGCAGGAATTCTTTCCTTCCTGAGTTCCCTCAGGGCTCATCAGCTCACAGTCAGGGTGGCTGCAAATGCTGATGACTGGGACATCTTTTGTTTACTGATATAGCAGGAAAGATTCCATTTCTCACTAATTATTGATCAGAAGCATTAAATGAGATGGGTAGATTCACCCTGAATGGGGTTCAGAATGAGGGTCCCCTAAATGTGCCACTTTGTCATGTAGGTTATTTTGAGCTAAAGACATTCAAGACCCAAAAGACTCAGAAAGAGCCTTTTACTTCTCCCCCACCTGCCTAAAAGATTATAGAGCGAGGGTCTGGTCCAGGAAGAGAACCGTCACCAAAGATAACTACAGGGTGTATGGGTTGGATGTGGGGCTCTGGGGGAGCATGGCAGGGCCTGGAGATCAGGCTTCCCTCTGTGCCCCATCGTCTCTGTGTGGCCTGACATGCGGCTCTTTACCCCGTAGCTGCCCTTCTCACATTCCTGTGAGCTATCTTCCTCCTGTTTGTTGTCCCAGAGCCCCGGACCCTTCTCCTTAGCTCAGGACGGTGTGTGCGTGTGTGCGTGTGTGTGGGTGCGTGTGTATGTGTGCTAAGTCCCTTCAGTCGTGTCCAGCTTATTGTGACGCTATGGACTGTAGCCCACCAGGCTCCTCTGCCCACGAGATTCTCCAGTCGAGAATACTGGAGTGGGTTACTATCTCCTTCTCCAGGGGCTCTTCCTGACCCAGGGATCGAACCTGCCTCTCTTGCACTGCAAGCAGATTCTTTGCATTGCAACTGCTGCCTGGGAAGCTAAGTGCCAATTGCCTGACTCCCTCTGGGTCTCACAGTCTTATGAGATTCCTCTATTTAAATAATTAAATTTGTTTTTCTCCTGTTAGTTATTTTATGACAATGTAATTACTAGACAGCCAAAAGAACCTCAAAGGGTAGAGGAAAATTTTTTCCTCCTCCTCAACAACTCACTTTATTAAAAAAAAAAGAACAAAAATAAAACAAAATGTACAGAACAGACAAAAATGCAGAAATGAAAAAAAAAAATTTTTTAAAGCAAGCATGAAGAAGAGAAGTATGTATACTATGAATACTGAACAAAGAGCAGGGAGTTCTGCCTCCATTTGTACACTGGAGTAAATAAATTAAAATGAATAAAAACCTGGCAAGAACAAAGGATCCAGGGTGAAGGACATGCATCTTCAGATCTCAGATTTGCAACATCAGGATCCGACAGGACTATAACTGAGACGAGGACTTGGTTGATACAGACAAGACCAAAGGGAAGTGACAGCTACCCAGGAAATGGGGTTTCAGCAGAACAAAGTTGAGGATTCCTAACAACAATGTTAAAGAATCTGCAGATGAAGAATTTTCCACACAGGATAGAATCAAAGAGCATTGGAACTCGTTCATTTCAGAGGACACGTTTGCAAACCATGGACAGATAACTGCAGCTGGCTAGCATGTTCTGGGCACGGATGCTCGTGTGGCATTTACTCCAGGGCTACAGAGCTTCCAGATTTCTTCTTTTTGTTTGGTTGTAAACTTCTATTCTGAGGTGGCTTTTAAGACTAGATGGAATGGCTTGGTAAGAAATATGCCTGCCCAGGCAGGAAATGCAAGAGAAGGGATTTGATCCCTGGGTCGGGAAGATCTCCTGGAGAAGGAAATGGCAACCCACTCCAGTGTTCTTGCTTGGAGAATCCCATGGACAGAGGAGTGTGGTGAGTTACAGTCCCTGGGGTTGCAAAGAGTCAGACAGGACTGAGGAACTGAGCATATAAGTAAGGTGAGAGGTTTCTTTCACTCTGGCAATGACTTTGAAGCAATATTGACAGTCTGTGATAAGACCTACAAAGACACTGTATTTGGTTGTTTCATAAAGTCTGGAAGAGTCAGATTAAGCGCATTCCCAAATGAAATTTAACTATGTGTTTCTGAAACATGATTGTGAATGAAAACCAACTGTTCAGCATCATAGAAACAAGCTAAGTGAAACCCCTCAAGCTAATTGCATTGTCCCCAAATAAAGGTACTTCTCTAAGTTCAGCTGCAGGAATGTCTAGTCCAATCAATCCGTGTGAACAAACCAACTGTGTCAGGCTTTCAGTGCTGCAGCAGTGGTAGCGGTTTAGTTTCTAAATCGTGTCTGACTCTTGTGACCCCATGGGTTGTAGCCTGCCAGGTTCCTCTGTCCAGGGGATTTTCCAGGCAAGAATACTTGTGTGTTAAGTTGCTTCAATCATGTCCGATTCTTTGCAACCCCTTGGACTATAGCCCACCAGGTTCCTCTGTCCGTGGGATTCTCCAGGCAAAAATACCGGAGTAGGTTGCCATTTCCTACTCCAGGGTATGTTCCCAACCCAGGGATTGAACCCATGTCTCTTATATCTCCTGCATTGCCAGATGGATTCTTTACCACTAGTGCCAACTGGGAAAGAGCCAAGAACCCTGGAGTGGGTTGCTATTTCCTTCTCCAGGGGATCTTTCTGATGCAGGGATCAAACCCAAGTCTCCTGCACTGCAAGTGGGTTCTTTACCACTGGGCCACCAGGGAAGCCCTCAGTGCTGCAGGAAGCCTGGCATTTTCTGGCACTCGGTTCCAAGGGATAATGTGATAATATTGATATTATTGTTACTAGTTATTGAAAATATTGCCCCACCAGGGTATTATCTCTATAATATATAATACGACTATAAAAGTAGCAGAATGCCATTCATTCATTAGACTATAATAACTAAAGTGCTCTCACTATACTGAGTGCCAACATTCTGGATTAGTCATTACTGAATATTAATCTGAGTGAAGCATTGTGGAACAGAACCCTCCATCTGCCCAGAACCATACAAAGACGTAGCTTTCTAATGAGGCAGGGACAGCACCTGAATAGCAATTCCTTTTGTATTTTCTCTGTGCTCCACTTTCCCCCATTACAAATCTCAGAGCTGTTGTAGGGGAAAGGAGTATGTATGTCAACTGAAAAAAACACACATCCTAAAGGTTGAAAGTTATGTTTTATTTGGTGGAGGAAACAGGACTTAAGCCCTGGATGCAGCTTCTCAGGTAGCTCTGAGGGTCTGCTCTGAAGAGGTAAGGGAAGAGCCAGGAATATAGGAGTGTTTTTTTTTTTTTTTAAACAACAAATTTCAAGTAACTAGAACTTCAAAAGATGACTGTTAATTAAAGAAAACAAGATATATCAAGTTAATGAATTTAGCACCTTTCTATATACGGGAAGATGAAGAGTCAGGGCTTATTGAAATCATTTCTTTGATGTACTCCTTAACTAACTGGAGCTTCCCTGGTGGCTCAGACAGACAGCAAAGAATCTGTCTGCAATGCAGGAGACCCGGGTTCGATCCCTAGGTTGGGAAGATCCCCTGTAGAAGGGAATGGCTACCCTCTCCAGTATTCTTGCCTGGAGAATTCTATGGATAGAAGAGCCTGGTGGGCTACAGTCCATGGGGTCGCAGAGAGTTGGACATGACTGAGTGACTAACGCTTAGCTAACTAGGACCAGTATCCTGCTTGTCTCCATCCTGAGTCCCTCAGGGCTCACCATGGGGGTGGCTGTAAGTGATAGCCTGACGGCTGCAACATCCTTTGTTCACTGATATGGCAGGCAACAGTTTTTCATTCACAAGTAGAAACAGTTAAGACTGCTAGGTTCCAGTAATACAAGGATTACCACCAGCTGAATTTTAGAGATAAATCATATGCTGACATACACTGCTATGCTTATTAGAGTGGCAATGATGATAGCCCCAACATATATGCAGAGATAAGCAAATGCTGTGTCAGTTCTGACCAGGGATAAGACATGTATTAGGGAAAACATCTCTCTCACCAGAATTTTAACCCAACACACAAGAAATGGTTAAGTCCTAAAGGATCATTAGGTTGTGCACACATGATAATTGAGAAGATAATATAAAAAATGAGAAGAAGGCTACAGGTTAATAACTATTGAAAAAGATAACACTTCTGACTTTATTACAATGGCATAAAATATGTGCACATCTGACACACAGACTGGTTCCAAATAGGAAAAGGAGTACGTCAAGGCTGTATATTGTCACCCTGCTTATTTAACTTATATACAGAGTACATCATGAGAAAAGTCATAAAGTATGACTTTTATGGGACTTTATTTTATTGTTAAATAAATAGTAAAGTAGAGGAAAACAATAGAATGGGAAAGACTAGAGATCTTTTCAAGAAAATTAGAGATTTAAGGGAACATTTTTTGCAAAGATGGGCACAATAAAGGACAGAAATGGCATGGACCTAGCAGAAGCATAAGATATTAATAAGAGGTGGCAAGAATACACAGGAAAACAAAAAAGATCTTGATGACCCAGATAACCACAATGCTGTGATCACTCACCTAGAGCCAGACATCCTGGAATGGGAAGTCAAGGGGCAATTAGGAAGCATCACTACAAACAAAGTTACAGGAAATGATGGAATTCCAGTTGAGCTATTTCAAATCCTAAAAGATGATTCTGTGAAAGTGCTGCACTCAATAGGCCCACAAATCTGGAAAACTTAGCAATGGCCACAGGACTGGAAAAGGTCAGTTTTCATTCCAATCCCAAAGAAAGGCAATGTCAAACAGTGTTCAAACTACTGCAAAATTACATTCATCTCATGCTAGCAAAGTAATGCTCAAAATTCTTCAAGCTAGGTTTCAACAGTACGTGAACCAAGAACTTCCAGATGTTCAAGCTGGATTTAGAAAAGGCAGAGGAACCAGAGATCAAATTGCCAACATCCGTTGGCTCATCAAAAAAGCAAGAGAATTCCAGAAAAACACCTATTGCTTCATTGACTAAAGCCTTTGATTTTTGTGGATCACAAAAAACTGTGGAAAATTCTGAAAGAGATGGGAATACCAGACCACCTTACCTGTCTCCAGAGAAATCTTTATGAAGGTCAGGAAGCAAGAGTTAGAACTGAACATGGGACAGTGGACTGGTTCCAAATCAGGAAAGGCTGTATATTGTCAATCTGCTTATTTAACTTCTATGCAGAGTACATAATGTGAAATGCTGAGATAGATGAAGCACAAGCTGGAATTAAGATTGCCAGGAGAAATACTAATAACCTCAAATATCCAGATGACACCACCCTTATGACAGAAAGTGAAGAAGAACTCAAGAGCCTCCTGATATACCAGACCACCTTACCTGTCTCCAGAGAAATCTTTATGAAGGTCAGGAAGCAAGAGTTAGAACTGAACATGGGACAGTGGACTGGTTCCAAATCAGGAAAGGCTGTATATTGTCAATCTGCTTATTTAACTTCTATGCAGAGTACATAATGTGAAATGCTGAGATAGATGAAGCACAAGCTGGAATTAAGATTGCCAGGAGAAATACTAATAACCTCAAATATCCAGATGACACCACCCTTATGACAGAAAGTGAAGAAGAACTCAAGAGCCTCCTGATGAAAGTGAAAGAGGAAAGTGAAAAAGTTGGCTTGAAACTCAGCTTCAAAAAACTAAAATCATGGTATCCTGTCTCATCACATCATGGCAAATAGATGGGGAAACAATGGAAAGAGTGAGAGATTTTATTTTTGGGGCTACAAAATCACTGCAGATGATGACTGAAGCCACGAAATTAAGACATTTGCTCCTTGGAAAGAAAGCTATGACCAACATAGACAGCATATTAAAAAGCAGAGATATTACTTTTCTGACCAGGTTCATCTAGTCAAAGCTATGGTGTTTCCAGTAGTCACGTACAAATATGAGAGTTGGACCATAAAGAAGGCTGAGAACTGAAGAACTGATGCTTTTGAACTGTGGTGTTGAAGAATTTCGAGAGTCCCTTGGACTGCAAGGAGTTCAAACCAGTCAACCCTAAAGGAAATAAACCTTGAATATTCATGGAAAGGACTGATGCTGAAACTGAAGCTCCAATATTTTGGCCACCTGATGGGAAGAACTGACTCATTGGCAAAGACCCTGATGGTGAGAAAGATTGAAGGCGGGAGGAGAAGGGGATGACAGAGGATGAGATGCTTGGAGGGCATCACAGACTTGATGGACGTGACTTTGAGCAAGCTCCAGGAATTGGTGATGGACAGGGAGGCCTGGAGTGCTGTAGCCATGGGTTCACAAAGTGTTGGACATGACTGAGCAATAGCACTGAACTGATTTTATTATTACTTTTAGAAAAAAAGAAAAGTGATTTAAATACATATTCAAAAAGCAAACAGAGATGGAAGTGATATAATTTTTGGAGATCTGAAAATATTTTAGCGACTCCCACTGAGAAAGATCACCAACCATCAGCTGTGTCAGCCTCTAGCATCAGCCTAAGCATGGCCTAATCTCTTCCTTCAGGGTGTGGTCAAATATCCCTCATTGCTAGGGTTTTGTGGACACTGAACAGGATAACTTAAGTAAAGCTTTCATGCCTCTTTGATGGCAGAAATATTATCAAACAACTTTTGGGCAATTACAATTTTTTGGCTTTCAGAAACTGTCCAGGTTGTACAGCTGTAAAAAATCCACCTGCCAATGCAAGAGATGCAGGAGACATGAGTTTGATCCTTGGATCAGGAAGGTTCTCTGCAGTAGGGATCACAACCCACTCCAGTATCCTTGCCTGGGAAATCCCAAGGACAGAGGATCCTGGTGGACTGCAGTCCATGGGGTTGCAAAGAGTTGGACACGACTGATTGACTAAACAATAACCACACATCAAGATTATCATGCTAAAGTAAATCAGTCATTTAAGTCCACTCAGTGGGGTTGAACCTGTCTGTCTGCTGTTACGTTGATTGAAATTTGATTTTACAATGTAAAAAGGTGGCATTTAGAGTTCCATTTTCCTTCTTGCTTTTTACTGCATTCTTTGTCTATTTTAAGATGGTTCCCAATAGGAATATGTCCTTCCTGAGTCTATCGAGAGATGAAATATGATGTCACCATTCAGAGTCCTGAGCGAATACAGTCAGAAAAGGAAATTTCATGAAAACCAAAGTTCAGAAATCCTGGGCCTCACTGCTCCGTGTGTTGGCCAGACCCTAGGGTGGTGGTATCTGAATTCACAAGGAGCTGGTGGATTAATGAGTTGCAAGTAGAAGGCAGTCAGGCTCTTCCCCTCTTTTCCTCTGCCCTTCTTCCTTTCTGCAAGGCTGGGGCAGGTTTCAGCGCCAGGACTTTGCCCTGAGTCATGGGTCTACAAGCATGATCTGATTCTGTCTTGATATCCAGTCTCATGGGATGGTGACTGGTCTCCCCTAAGTGGCAGCAGAGGGCTGATGGGGGCCAGTCTAAAGGGGAAAGATGGAGAAAGCAGTCCAGCCTGCCCTGCACCTGCCTCCCTACAGGGCCATGGTCCTGTCCAGGTGCCAGGGGATGCTAGCGGGGCTTGGTGGTTGACTTTATGTTAAAACACATGCCCCCTTACTAGGTCTGCCCTCTGTCCAGAGACAGAGGTCGTAACTCTCTGGATCTTCTCTAAGTTGCTGTGAGGAGAAGTCGATAGGATTCAGGGACTGAAAATCTCCCTACCCACAGAACGTTCACGCATCACAGGAGGTGTGTTGCTGTGCTCTATCGCTCAGTTGTGTCCGACTCTTTATGACCTCAAGGACTGTAGCCCGCCAGGCTCCTCTGTCCATGGGATTCTCCAGGCAAGAATACTGGAGCGAACTGCCGTGCTCTCCTCCAGGGGATCCTCTCAACTCAGGAATCAAACCTGTATTTCTTACATCTCCTGCATTCGTAGGCAGATTCTTTGCCACTGAGACACCTGGGAAACCCCATTACAGGAGGTGCCCATCCCCCTCGGTCACCCAACCTGTCTAGGAATCTAAAAGTCTTACCATATAATCCCAAGCTTTGAACTAAAACCCTAAAATTACTCTTAGCCATTATGTCTTCATTTAGCCCAGCATCCACTTTGAACATAGGAGATGTTCTTGCCAGTTAATTTTCAGAAGGCCAAATAAATTAGGTTTACGTTTTATTCTAGTTTCGTTCTTTTTTCTGTACTATCTTAAGCTTCATCAAGGTAGGATTCAAAAGGGGAAAATGTATAGATAGAAAGACAAGCCATATTCCTGAGACTCTTCCAGAGACTTCAGGCTGGAATACTATATTCTATTAACTTTGAATGGATTTTGGATTCATTCCATTTCTAGAAAAGAAGTAAAAGTAAAATCTGACATTATATCAAAAATACGTTGCTCTCTCAGCCCTTTTTACTTTGACTGTGGTGACCAGATTTTTTTCCTGATCTTTTCAACTGTGGTCTTAATGTATTAGAGAATAAATCCAAAAATGGAAAGTTTAAATTTAATAGGAGATACCCAGAAAGCTAGGCTGAAATAGACAGGTCTCATTGAAATTGATTTGCTTCCAGCCTTGCCTAGAGCAGCCTGTATTCACTCATCAGTTGTAATTCACTAGTTCAGAAATTGTCCTTCTTGTATTCCTTTTTTATTTGTTACATAGCCCTAATCTAACAAGCTATGAGGAATGATGTTTCATCTTAACACCTTTAATCTCTTTAGGGTACTTCTTTAAAATGTATCTGAATTCAGATTTAATTAATTATATGAATGACCTAAATGTGAAAATAATTTCCTGCTTTTGATAGATTACTCTCAGTAGAAATATCTCAGGAAGAGAAACAGAATAAATTAGGTCCACATTATTATTTTTGAAAGGTTGACTTACTTTGACACTTTTTAGCTCAATCACTGAACTGATACAGGGCTTTTTCAAAGTAGTACCAGGCACATAGGAAGTGACTCTTTGGGCAAATTTTATCTAAATAAGAAAAAAACCTTTGTGATCAGTACACTGCTGACTAATTTAAATTTTACTTACAATTATAAGTAGAATATATATGTAATATATAATGTTTATACAATAAATATTGTTTATTACATTTGTAATTTTAAGAAAATTGTACGTGTAAGGATATTATGTAGCATATGCATAGCTACCTTTAATGTATAAGTTCACATGTAATCTCACTAACCAAATGTAAATCATTAGCAATTTAATTGTTTTCAAGATAATTTTGGCTAAAAAATAGTTTAAATGCACAATTTTATATCATTAGGTTACTACAAGAGAGTTGGGTAAAAATCCTCTTCTACAAAACTTAACAGTGTTCCCACTTTTGGGCATATACACAGAGAAAACCGTAATTGAAAAGATACATGCATCCCAGTGCTCACTGCAGCACTATTTACAACAGTCAGGACATGGGAGCACCCTAAATGGCCATCAACAGATGAGCTGATGTGGTACATATATACAATGGAATATTACTCCACCATAAAAAAGAACAAGATAATGCCATTTCCAGCGACACGGGTAGACCTAAAGAGTGTCATGCTAAGTAAGTCAGACACAGAAAGACAAATAACATGGTATCATTTCTATGGGGACTCAGATGGGGCTCTGTTTCAACCTAGAGGGCTGGGATGGGGAGAAAGATGGGAGGGAGGTTCAAAAGGGAAGGGATATATGTACACCTATGGCTGATTCATGTGGAGGTTTGGCAGGAAACAACACAATTCTATAAAGCAAATATCCTTCAATAAAAAGAAATTAAAAAAATAAAAGGAGGTGTGCATGCTCAGTTGTGTCTGACTCTTTTCTTCCCCTGCAGTCCTCCAGGCTCCTCTGCCCGGGGCATCCTCCAGGCAGGAATACTGGAGCGGGTTGCCATTTCCTCCTGCAGGGAATCTTCCCAACCCAGGGATTGAACCCACGTCTTTTGCATCTCCTGCATTGGCACTTGGATCCTTTACCACTGTGCCATGTGGGAAGCACCACTCCCTGCCAAAAAAGTACGAATGAACTCATTTACAAAACAGCAGTAGAGTACAGGTGTAGGAAACAAACTTATGGTAACGGGGGAAGGGGAGGGATAAACTGGGAGATTGGGATTAATCTATACACACTACTATGTATAATATAAATAACAAGAACCTGCTGTATAGCACAGGGAACTCTACTGAACACTCTAAGGGTCTATACGGAAAAAGAATCTAAAGAAAGGAGCAGGTATAGGTCTATGTATAACTGATTCACTTTACTGTATACCTGAAGCTAACACAACATTATACATAAACTATATTCCAATAAAAGGTTTTAAAAAAGACAAAGAAGGAAAATCAACAGAACCCCAGTGAGTGGGGGGTGGGGAAGAGCAGCAAGATATATATAAAATATAAATAAATGTAAAATAAGTAAACTACGTATTAAGAATGGGTCAAATAAAAAGCACATTGAATAAATTATGATAATCTATATTGTCTTATAGCTATAGAAAGATCTTTAAACTTATGTAATGTACAAAAGTTGTACAATAAAGTAAAGATTGCTGTTTATGATATTTATGCTAAACAACAAAATTGATGGAGTATATTTTATAGTTAGAGGTGTGAATATGGATGATTGTGGCTCATTCTGTGTTTTAGCCTAAGGCATGACCTAGTCTAAATGTGTTATTTTGATGGCCTAGACATTTGTCCCTGTCTTCTGCTGCCATAAATCAGCATGTATCAAACAGAGCCATAAATTTTATAATCTTGATTTTTTTGACATTATCACCTATGATGATTGAGAAGCTAGGCATCTACCTATTGAACCTGAGGCTCTTGTAAGATTGCCAGATTTAGCAAACAAAAATACAGGGCATTTGATTAAATTTGAATTTCAGATAAACAGTGAATAACTTTTTAGTATACGTCTGTTCCATCCAGTATTTGCAACACACTAATATAAAAAAAGAGTTGGTGCTTCCCTGAAATTTAAATTTAACTGGCTGTCCTCTATTTCTTCTGGTAATCCTAGGATCTGAATGTCTTGCTTTCAAAACTGATGTTACTTGTTATTGGATCATTTAATTAAGCACTGCAAGAGAGAAATGAACTTACGAAAGGACTGGCTAATTTGCAGGTAGAAATGAGAAGGAATGTGAAGGGTATACTATTTGGAAGGTGAGAAAATGGAACTGACCATTGAAGCAGTTTTGGTGGAAAACGATAAAATTAAACCTGTAGTTAATATGTCTTGAGACCTAGGTGTTCATGTTTGATCCCTAGGTGGGGAAGATCCCCTGGAGAAGGAAATGACAACCCACTCCAGTATTCTTGCCTGAAGAATTCCATAGACAGAGCAGCTTGGTGGGCTACAGTCCATGGGGTCACAAAGAGTGAGACATGACTGAGTGACTAACACTTTCACTTTAGCATGCATTTTCTTAAAAGGACTGATTAGACTGAAACATGATCGAGTAAATCCTTTCTTTGTACAAAATGATACAGGGAAAAGATAAAGTAGGTAGTCATATGATAACTCATATGATAATATCCCTTAATATTGTTAGGATACATTTAAAAGCAAAAATTTCATGCAAAGATGGGCTCGATAAAGGACAGAAATGGTCTGGACCTAACAGAAGCAGAAGATATTAAGAAGAGGTGGCAAGAATACACAGAAGAACTGTACAAAAAATAACTTCACGACTCTGATAATCATGATGATGGGATGACTAATCTAGAGCCAGACATCTTGGAATGTGAAGTCAAGTGGGCCTTAGAAAGCATCACTATGAACAAAGCTAGTGGAAGTGATGGAATTCCAGTTGAGCTGTTTCAAATCCTGAAAGATGATGCTGTGAAAGTGCTCCACTCAATATGCCAGCAAATCTGGAAAACTCAGCAGTGGCCACAGGACTGGAAAAAGTCAGTTTTCATTCCAATTCCAAAAAAAGGCAATGCCAAAGAATGCTCAAACTACTGCACAATTGCACTCATCTCACATGCTAGTAAAGTAATGCTCAAAATTCTCCAAGCCAGACTTCAGCAATACATTGTCTCTATGACTGAAGGTCATGTTTATTGCAGAACACACAATTCCCCCCCGCCCCCAAGTTCAGGTCTGCAATTGAGACAACATCCATTTGTGATTTTGGTTTGAAGAAAAGCTAACAGAAAAGAAATAAAGTGGAGAATTTTTTTAAAAAAGCAAAACATACAATTCAGGGTAAAAGGCAATTAATTTTCCTTGTACTATTCTTTTATTTTAAAATGGCCAAAGTATATCCAAAGGACCGTTCAATGCCTTTTTAGGTAAACAGTTTATCTTTTTGCTTAAGTGCACTGAAGTGCACTAACAGTTAATATTTCCAGGGCTTGGTCTACAAGTTTGTGTATATTAATGATTTATCCTTTCATATATCAATTACTACTTGGAGCTGCTGATCATTTATTGCCACCTTGAGTGCAGCCAGAATTAATACTATGCAGAGCTCTAAAACATTTTTCTGTGTGGAGAAAAAAAACAGAGGTATTAATTAGAAAAATACACACTTTATTCCAGAATATACCCAGAACCACAAAACATTTTCAGTTATCATTTTACTAATTCAGCAAGATGCATGAAATGTCAAAAGGCTATGTGGTGACAAAACTCACAAGGTTGGGATATCCAGTTCCCCGTTGGCGTCTTATTATAGTAGGTGTGGTAAGCTCTATTCTGTAGGTGTTAACAATGGAGTCAAGGGTAGTTTTTAACAAGTTTCTCTTTTACTGAATAGTCCCAAAAGTTAAATGTTCCTTAATAAAAGGTTATTCCACACTGCAATCATATATTATTTTTACATATAGTGATGGTATTAGAATCTGGAGTTTCAGGGATGAAAATATGTACAACTGGACATCCCTTGAAATAATTTAACATAAAGATGTCAATCCCTCCACTCAAAGCATCTAAGATAACCACACCCAAAAGCTGACCATCACATGCACACAGAGTCCATTCCTAATCTGTAAGTTATGTATGCCTTGTTGACCATTTAAAGATTTAAGAAAAGTAGAATCTGATCTGCGTTTAATAAAATGAGAAAGGCAGGATCCTAAATTCACTGAAAAACAACAGTGCCACCTGCTGACATTAGAGATAAAGCACCAACTGCTTTGAAAACCACCAGCTTTGAAAGGAAGCACAGCAGCGGTACGTACACTGCTGTCTACATGGAATAAATACAAAGAAAAGAGACGGTGTCTATACAAACAGAGCAAGTATTTTGGAGGATGGGTCAGCTGAAAATTAATTATCAAGTGCTATATTCATGTTTTCCTCCCTAATGATCAATTATATGAAAAACAAATACCTGATTATGTGAGATATTAATTACTATTAGGCTGATACTAATGGCAAAAATTAATCAGATATACAGCTTTCCTAAAAGTAACAGAAGTAAATTCTTCAGCAAATCTTCACTTAGAACTATACTATAACTTACAAGTAGCAATAATGGTATCACTGAAAAACAAAACAAAAAAAGTCAAAAGAAACCAGCCAACTGTGGGATTGTGCTGTTTTTTTTTTTTTTTATTGTGTTTTCAATGGAGAAATACATCATCTGTTTACAAAATAGCTCTTGAAAAATACAAGGAGTACAGATACTATAAAACAAAGCAAACTCCAGTCATGAGACACTACGTACATCATGCGAAAGCAACAGTCTGATCTCCAGGTTATGAAAACTAGAATTAAAAAGTCACTACACAGAAAAGGTCCAAGTTCCCAGCTTGGCACAACTTGGCTGCAGTTACATGAAACTTTTAATAAACTGAATTCTTTTTCCCCAATGTGTAAACAAAATGACAAGACTAAATCTGTGCCTGGCAATTTCGATCTAACTCTGAAGCTACACAAAACACACAGACACCTTGTACTTCACCTGTTAGTCTGATCATCTTATCTTCTTAGGTGGTGGGAGGAAGGGCAAGGTGACTGTGCAGAGCAAAGATGTGGGAAGTAGAAATACTGTATACTAGACATTACAAAGTATGGTGAAAAGAAAGCCTCAATTAATGCATAGCCTAAGGGGGGGAAAGACTAGACTCCAACTTTGGAAAATTAATTTAGAGGGAACGGGGAAGAGTTTAAGTAATTGCAGTTTAGCATGAAAAATGCACATGTGATAGAATGGAGCACAATGGAGGATTCATAAAACATGCTCACCAGAAAAAGGTTTACTTTGTCCAGATTAAGAAAGAATAAGTTTATCAACATCTGGCTTCCCTCATATATTTGTAAAGATGAATGCTCTGCTGCTTAATTATGAGGAATTATTTACTGACAGGATTAAACAAAATGGAAAAAGGAGTAGAGAGCTGACTAGATGTCAAGTGCTTGCTACAAATGATTTTTAAATGTTTCTACATGTAAAATTTACTGACAAGTTTTGGTCAACCATTTAAAAATAAAAATTAGTTTAAAATTCTTGGAGAAAATGCGTTTTTGCCCACGTTTAATATTGAAAATCAACTCTGCTATAGACAGGAGTTCTGTGGAGTGTACAAAATTCCTCATATTTAGAGATCAAACGGCCATCCAAGATAGATGTCATGTTTCACAGGCATTATTTTTAGTCACCCTAAAGTTTCAGCCATGGGACCAAAATTTAGTGTTCTGTGCCATACAGCCACAGAGTCACTGGTTACACATCATGGCTTAAGAAAATACTGGCATTTTGTTTTTTTTAATGAAAGAAGTCCTACCTTACACATACAAGCAAAAGGGGTGGGGGGAGGGAAGAAGAGGGAGGGAGCAAAAAGCTTGGTTTCAAAGACAACAGATTGAAGGCAAAAGAATATGGAGCTTTAACAAGCTCAAAGAAAAATATTCGCTGGCTGATCGCTGATTTGTATGCACTCTAAACAATTCTATAAATAAAAACCAATATCATTTTTCTTAATCATGACCCCATCAAAACGAAGCATTTCCTAATTATTCTTTCAATGTCAAATATATACCCTAGTGTTGACATTTCATTTTTAAAGGTTACAGCTACCTCAGAGGGACTGACCTCGATGTACTCTTATCCTTTCTCTGAAGCATAACAGTACATCACTGCGCAACGGCATCTGATTTGAAGACTAATGGTAAAGGAAATTCTTCAGGAAAAAATGAAAATCCATCAAGCTGAAAATCTAAAATTATTTCTACTTTCTAATAATAATAATAAAAAATACATAAAAGTGCATCATCAGAATAAAGAATTCTTATGCCAGTTTGTATTGCAAATTTTCCAAACAATGCAGCAAACATAAACCCAGTCCAGATGTCAATTATGAATACAAATATAGCTTGAGGTTTTTTTTTTTTTAATAAAAGCAAAGAACACAACATTGTTCAAAGTACTGTAACTTATCAATGAGATTGATTTTTCACTGCTTTACTTCCTAAGAAATGGAGAGAGCCTTCTCATAAGAATTAAAATCTTAAAAACACTCTAAAATGTTGTTAAAATGGAGCACAAAAAAACATGACTAGTACAACACTACAGAGTTGTTTTAACATTTGTAGAAATTTTCAAATAAGGAGCAATATTTTGGTAACATTTTAAGCAATATACAAAAACTAAGTAAGTTCAAAAACAGCTTTAATAAACACAGTCCCCCAAACAATAACCTATCACACACTTATTAAGTTCACGTTCAGTTAGAGCACCAACAGCCATGATATTAGCTGGCACTGGAGCACCCCCATGTGGGAGAATACTTAAAGTTCACTTTACACACAGGAGCAGCAGCAGCTGTTAACAGTGAATGTATTATTTTCTGACTCTGTCAATTAAAATTTAAATCTACACAACTGAGCAACAATTTGATTTATTCAAAATTTAGGGCGGCTTTATTATGTTAAAAACAATTACTCACAAAGCCTTTTTTAACCACAACAAAAATAAACAAGATAGCATTTTTAATTGTTTTATTATGGAAAATTCCAAACATACACAGAAGTAGAGCCAAAATGAATGCCCGTGTGTTCATTACCGACTTCATCAAAGCCAATCCACTGTTCTCCCACCTTTACTCCCATATTATTCTGAAGCAAATCCCAGAGATCCTATCATTTCATCTGTAAATATTTCAAGTTTATCTCAAAGATTCATTGTTAGACACAGTCACAATATTAATATCTCCCTTCTGTCACCAAATAAAGAGATTAAAAAAAATTTAACCAACATAATTTTTTATATTATATATATAACTTGGTGATTTTTCTCTCAATGGTTCTAGGGATCTTTTCATTAGAAAGAAAATTCTAATTCCTTATAAAAATATCTAAAAGGCAAACACCCAAGGGTATGAATCACTAGAGGGATGAAGTCAACAAAACAAACTATGAAAATAGTTCCCTAGAGATTAATGTGGCTAACCAAAAGGCATGCAGTCACAATCAGAGAACTGAACTGATAAATAAGTTTGTCTATGTATCAGTATCAAGTACAACACTTCCTAATGTTGTTGGAATTACACCACTCCACCCCACAAAAGTTTTATTAGCTAAAGGTTATGAAAATAAAACATTTCAGAAAGTAATCATAGCATTTATATCAAGAGGAACTATGAAGGTTAACAGCCAGCAAAAACTCATCTTAAAATTATCACATTAAAATAACTCTGAGCCATAAAGCAGCACAGTATCACTGTCTCGTCAGTCCCGCAGCGGCACTGGGCAGTAGATTTGTGGAGGTTAACCAGTTTAACGTCTACTTAAAGGAAGTATTTACTTGATGTCAGAGCCTGATCTAGACTTTGGAGTATATTCAATTTGAAAGGATTCGAGAAGAAAACAATTATTTCACAAACAAAACGAAGGTTCACAAATTAAGAGTCCAAGTGTCTACTGAATGCAAGGGACTGTCACAGTAGAATTTCTAGGACAAATGAAAAAATAGCTTTAAAGAACTGTAAGTAAGTAAAGCCGCTCAGTCGTGTCCGACTCTTTGCGACCCCATGGACTATAGCCTACCAGGCTCCTCCCTCCATGGGATTCTCCAGGCAAGAGTACTGGAGTGGGTTGCCATTTCCTTCTATGGATTACACTAAATAAATAACTGAAAAGCACAGGTGAAAAGTGAAGCAGAAACACATTTTGAAAATAAAACATTTAAAAGCAATCCATGAAGAAGGATTTTAAGTTCTAATTTAAAGTTCACTCTCTGACTTATAACAAAACCTTCAGATGAGACTGCATATTGTGCAGTGAGAATTTAAATGATCTGCAATGTCAAATAATGTAAAAAGGGGATGAGTTAGCACCCTGACTGTGCAAAAGAATGGTTTCATCACAACTAGTGCTCTACCTCTGAATACTATAAATATTATTTGTAGGTGAGCATTTACTTTCAAAAAGATAATTTAAATAAACTTCTGATGTACTCACTTTAATTAATTATACGACACTAATCTTAACAACATTTATAAAATTCCCCTTGCTTTTTGCACTTAGTACCTGAGAGGCCAACAGAGAAGTCGCTGTCTGAATGGTTTCTGATTGAGTTGTACTTGTCTCTGTATCAAGTTGTTCCTGTGAGACAAAGAGGACGGGGGAGGAAAGAGACTTAAAAAAATGATAAAAAAACATAACTGGGTTTGGTGGTTAATAAAAAAAGACAAATTGGAAGACAGGAGGGATCAAGAGAAAGATGTGACTACATTACAAAACCATCTATCACATCAAATGGTTAATCATAAAAAGAAAAAAACAAACCTCGTAGGTTATTTAACCATTTCAGATACACATGAATTTCTATTTGCCTACTTAAACTTTATAAGGCATGGTCAAAATATATCATGACTTTCCAACCAACTTCAACTTGGACATTTTAAACAAGCACTAATTAAAGACACATATATGCATATTATGAAATGTTGCCCGGACAATAATTAACAGAGTATAAACCCACGCTCAGCTTAAGCTATGTGAAAAAAATAAAGCCAATTCAGTATTATTAAATTACCCAGAAGCACAAAAACTGTTCTAAGGCCTTTAATTAAAAGAAGAAAATGTCTCTAAAACAGTCCTCCTTCCTTTTGGTTTCTATTCCCCTTCTCGATAACCAATGCACTGATTCTACTCTGAAGATCATCAGAAAATACAGGGTGAACCGTGTCATTCCACTGCCCTAGCCTTTTTCAAAGCAGTGCACAAAAAATAACAGAGATATGCACACGTAAGTGAAAATAAACATACAAAAATGTGAATTTTATAAAATATATACAATAATAAAACTACAAAATACCAAATTTCTATGACACTGAAAACGGTAAATACTGTAGTAGAAATCAAAGAGTGAAGTCTCTCTGAAGCATACCTTAGCAATACATATTAACTTTTAAAAACACCTGTTTGTCCTAGTAATTGCTTTCATTAATTTATCCTAATAAAATAAACATAAATGGATGCTGAGTATTTAGCTACAGTCAACACTGTAGGAAAGGGCAATTTCCCTTTTTTAACATAAATAATAGGCAACTAGTTGAATAAAATAGGGTTTAACAGCCTTAAAATAGCATTCAATGCAGCTATAAGTAATATCTGCAGATGATGCAATGGCATAACTATTTTTCTTGCTTTACAGAGTGAGTAAAGGTTTAAAAGAAGGCGGCACTGGTATATGTAGGCACAAACAACCTACAGACACCAAAATAATATTTGCTAACCTATCGATCTGGATAATTTGCGGGTAAGGAGGAAGATTTGCAATTTTTCTACAACAAGGAGAAAAAAGTTAAAAGCCTTCAGTACACTTCAATTTCTGAAAAAAATTATATTCAAAATCTAATACTTGGCTACACCAATCTTTCCCATCTCGTCTACCTTGATTCAAACCCCCTGTACCCCAGGTTCTAGCCAGAGCTATGTGCCAAAAACTGGCTCAGTAAATATACCACACTCTCACCTCAAGAGTGCGATGACCTTCTCATCTTATACTACCCCAAACCCTAGGAATCCTTCAAGGATCACTCCAAATACTCTGTTCTCCCTTCTGTGATGTCTTTATTATTCCTGCAGTCTTGCCTCTCACCCCCATCAACTGTTTTTATTTTAACGTAATCAACCATATCTACCTCTTACCTTCTCTACTTAAATACAAGTTCCATTACAGGCAGGAACATCTCACTATTCTATTCCATTTAGTGCCCACCAGATACTCCCACCTCTAGGAAGACTTCATACACTTGAGGAATTCAATTCCAATGCCGTAAATGAGTATTAAAAAGGATCGACACATCTCTAAACACAATGCTGAAAACAACCTAAAGCCTGTAGAACAAAATGCAGTGCAGTGCTCTAAAGACGCTCCCATCACATCTTCTGTACTTGTAACTGGGTATGAATTCTGAGGCTAAATTAGTATACCTTTGTTTCTGTTTTATCATGTCCACTCAAAGCAAGACAGTTATCATCTTCACTTGTTTCATCCTGTTTTTAAAAAAAAAAAGCTTTATTCTCTAAAACGAAAATTTAGATTGCTTTTTGCCAATGATTTATAAAAATTATTTTAAAGTATAAAATAATTAACCTGTAAGAGCAAGTATGTCCTTAAAATAGATTACTGGTTTGCTTAATTTTTTTTTTTTATGTTAACAAATTCGGCTTTAAAAAAGAACATGAGGAACACTGTCATTGTTAATCAGTCATCGACAGAAGTATATTCCCCAAACTATGGAGTTCATAAAATACTTTTTTTGTAAGGAAGAGAAAAAAAGAGCTTATTGATTAAACATAGGAACTTGGAATACTATCACCTCCTTTTTGGGAGATTCATATATATTAGTACATAAAAGGTTCTGAGAAGCTCTAGAGACTGTCTCTTTTTAACTTTCCCAAAGTTAATTTAACCAAAGAAACCCCTTGGCTTAGTGTTTAACATCCTGGAGGAAGCCTGAAAAATGTTCTCCTCAGGTCTTTTTTTTCTCCCTAATTTATTATAATTCTATTTAAAACAAACAACTTATTTTTGGGAAAGAGGAGAAATGAGAAACCAAAAATGGCTGTACTTTCTCACTCCTGTAGTGAGTGACTTGGAATAAACATCACTTTCCTAAGAAAAACAATTCTGACCCTAACTTCTCTGCTCTTCTTACTAGGCAGAACTAAAATTTATTTGTAAATGTGGCCTTGAAACATAAGAAACACAGCTAACTTACAGAGTAGAAAAGATTTAACACCGGTATCAACCAATTCCCTTAAGGACTTTTATTTGTATACTGCAAACATACAAACTTAAAAAATAGTAACAAGTCAAACTGGGCAAATTTCAATACTGACTGGCTATGTGATACTATAGAATTATTATTACTATCAGTAAATATAAGATAAGTGTATACATATATATGTATACATACATATACACACACGTTATCAGTATATTTACCAATATAAAATCACACAAATATTTATGATTGAAATGACATGCTTGGGATTTGCTTCATAACAATGGGAAAGAGAGTAGGTTTGTAGATGAAACAAGACTGGCCCCGAGTTGTTAACTGTTAAAGCTTAAGTGACGCAAACATAACTTGTTCATTACAATTTTGTATGTTTGAAATTTTCCATAACTTAAAAATTATATATATACATATATACACACATATATACACACATACAGAGTAGCATTTAGCCATAGAATTCAGGTGATAAGGCAAACTTTTTCTATATTTATTTTACATTTCTACCAAAAAGATTTAACGTATAATAAAAATTAAGCAAAAAGCAAAACTAAACTACCTGACAATACCTAAAATATCTGTACACATGTTAGTATATTACTGAGTAGGCCAGTGTTTGTTTCCGGTTTACTCAAGCCTCTAATACTAAGTACTCAGTAACAAATAAGGAAGCACCTAGTAGGAGACCTTCAAAATCGAAACATCTGTAACAGATTTTTTCACCTTTAGCACCATGACCTTTAGGCCTGAGTTCTAATCCTTACTCTGACTTTCATTTGTTTTATAAATGGGAAAGTTATTGAACCTCAAGTTCCTCTTCTGGGAAAGGAGATTAGTCTATGAGAAAACCTAAAATTCTAAGATCCATTCATTATCTTAAAATTCTACTTCTGCTAGTCAACTCCACAAAGTTGTCCTAAGCAAGAGGCAAACTGTGAGAAAATACATAGAAGAAAAAATTATAAGGGGGAGAGGGCAGCAATGAACCTGTATTTTTAAAGATACTTAAGAAAAATCAATCAAGGATCTTACTTACAGAGTTGAATAAACAAAAACTACTAAAAAAATCAATGACACAACCATGGGCATTTGAGTACTATGAGATATCTGATTGCTCATTTTTTTTTTAGGTGGGCTTTTTTTCCTTATATTTTCTTCCCTGGATTATTACCTTTTAGATACATGATTTAAAAAATACTAATGAAATAATGTGACTGAAGCCTGAATTTTGCTTCTAAATAATCCCAGTACAGGGGAAATGGAAAGCAAAAAGAATTAAGGGTACAGGGACTGGCTGAATTCACTACACCTGAAACTGCATGATGGGTACTCTTGCATATATTTGAATTTCTATTTAAAAATTAAATGATCTCTTGTGTATATTAGGCTTCCCTGGTGGCTCAGACGGTAAACCGTCTGCCTACAATGTGGGAGACCTGGGTTCGATCCCTGGGTTGGGAAGATCCTCTGCAGAAGGAAATGGCAACCCACTCTAGTACTCTTGCCTGGAAAATCCCATGATGGAGGAGCCTGGTAGGCTACAATCTACGGGGTCCCAAAGAGTCGGACATGACTGAGCGACTTCACCTCTTGTGTATGTTTAAATTTTTCTGTATGAAGTTAAACAATTCTATATTCCTATTGCCTCTCTGAACCAGACATGAAACAAGAGTATTTCCTACCAAGGTAAGCACAAATGAAATTTTAAGTATTGTGCTGATACATATTTTGGAACTCTCACAGGGAAAGGAATTAGGCCATTAACATGAAACAACAGAATGACAGGTTATCTAGAGTTATGCTTACGTATACCTTACAGGCAAAAAGAAACATGAATTGTGAAATGCTCTGACAACTCCAAACAAGCATCACTAGACAGAAAGTGGTATTACATCAAAACTACATTCTTAGGTTGCTGCACAACAGTATCATGTAGACCTGGGGTCTTTAATAAAAACATTAGTAGGTCTAATTCTTGGAGAGTCTGATTCAGTGTATTTGGAGGAAGCCCTAAAATCTGTATTTTAAAAAGCAAAATCAAAACAACAAAATCTGAAAAACTAAGGCTGAAAATCAACTTGCCTTGAAGATACAGAGACAGATGTGTTTCAGAATACATGTACAAAACATGATATACTATACCCATTTTTCATTCTCATTTAGCATTGTCAGAGTGACAAAATTCATTAAATTATTCATATTTATTTAACAGTGACTGTTTCCAAAAAATCTAAACCAAAAGGATTCAGATTAAGCTTGGAATAACACTTTTAGAGACAATAATCTTTCACCATTAAAAATCAAATCATTATATAAGAGCCCTCCTTTCTTGCCACCATTGTAAAGAAACTTTCACGTAACGAGGAGGTTCGTAAATAACAAGTTATCAGCTAGAAATCTTAACAAAATTGTTGTCTTGGGCTGTCACCTCTGGGACAATGGTGAATGTCTCATTAACAGGAAAACACAGTAAGTGATTCCAGAGAACAATGAAAGTGTGTTACAAGGCTACTTCTATTTTAAGATAAACACCAAAATCAATGTATACTTTTAACAGTTTTCCTAAAACTATCTTGAGACTTTGATAAGGTAAACCAACCACTGTGAAAAATGGAAGTACTATTAGAAAATGTCCTGAAGGGCTGGAGGATATAATCACAATCATTCAAGGTACCAAAACTAATCTGAGGTGGGAACTTATGGGCATTCAGTAAGAATCCCTGAGAACCTCTCAGTGACCCTTTGATACCAAGTACAGTGCAGAAGCTCCAAAACTCCACCTGGAATACAGAGTACAGAAGCAGAAAACTGTCTGCAAAGAGGCTACTGAAGAACTGGCACATGTGAAGGACTCAGCTATGAGAGAGCAATACGTGAAGACGACATGCAAACCCATGCTAAGGCATGTTACAGCCTAGATATGCCAAAGAAACTTAAACAAGAAACACAGCTTTACGAACGAGTGAGCTACTGAAAAGAGTGGCAAAGGGTAAAACAGCAAACTACAGCACTGAAGCACTATCTAAAATGATCTAAGAGCTTTCGTCCTTGCTGCTTCTCAGTTTGGGCTCACAAGGTTTTCTTCAACTGGATATTAACAACAGGCAAGGTGGTTATTCTCAAGACTGACTAAACATAGATACCTCTTCTGTTTTGGTTTTCTTGGGGCTCTCTTCTTTATGAGGTGAGGATGTCCTCTTGACTCCTACTATAGGATTAGGTATCTTTGCTGCTGCATTTCCTGAAGGTCTAGGTGGTGGGTTTACCAGACGTGTTGAGGAAACAACTCTGGAGACCGTAGGCTTTGGTGGTGATGAAATGGCTGGTTGTGTGGCAGTTTGAGGAATGCTTTCACTCGATGTACCTGAGTAGTAAGTATATAAATACATAAGTGCTAAATTACATAAGTTACAAGTACACCAAGTTACAAGTTTTTTAAGTCTACAGGGAAATTTAAAAAAAGGTATTAAAAAACTAAATTCAAACCACGTTTAACAAAGCCATTTTTCAAAATGAAGGCTAAAACCAAATACAATGTAAGTATTTCCATATCCGGCATAAGCAAGACAGTTATCATCTTCACTTGTTTCATCCTCTTCTGTTTTGGTTTTCTTGGGGCTCTCTTCTTTATGAGGTGAGGATGTCCTCTTGACTCCTACTATAGGATTAGGTATCTTTGCTGCTGCATTTCCTGAAGGTCTAGGTGGTGGGTTTACCAGACGTGTTGAGGAAACAACTCTGGAGACCGTAGGCTTTGGTGGTGATGAAATGGCTGGTTGTGTGGCAGTTTGAGGAAGCTTTCACTCGATGTACCTGAGTAGTAAGTATATAAATACATAAGTGCTAAATTACATAAGTTACAAGTACACCAAGTTACAAGTTTTTTAAGTCTACAGGGAAATTTAAAAAAAGGTATTAAAAAACTAAATTCAAACCACGTTTAACAAAGCCATTTTTCAAAATGAAGGCTAAAACCAAATACAATGTAAGTATTTCCATATCCGGCATCTCCTTACCCCCTGAGCTTTCACTGGAATTTACTTGTGGCACAGAAACTTCAGTAGCCTGTATGTTGGTCACAGATGCTGCTGTTACAGCTGGAGCAGGACTGTTTCTGCTAAAAATGAGGAACAAAAATTAAAAAGTGAAAAAGAGCAGAGATAAATAAACTCAGTAACAAAATCTAGTATGTGAATTTATTTTTAAAGTAAATGATTGAGTCTTCCATTTTACTTCTCACACATATGTATACATCAGTAACTAACTTTGACAAAATATAATCAACAATCAAAAGCACAAAAACATTTTAAAACAGTGCTGCTCAACAGAATTTTTGTAACTATGATCTGTATCTACCCTAGCCAGTGTGGTAACCAGTATACACAGGTAGATACTCTGCATGTGAAATAAAGCTAATGGGAAACAGAATGTTTGATTTCATTTAACATTAATTAAACTGGCACATACAGGCAACGACTACCATATTAGAAGAGCTAAAAAAAATATCTGTTCTTGTTTGATTTAGGGTAACTGACTTAAATGATTTGCGGTATAAAAAAAATACCATCAAAAGCTGTAAAACAAGAAAATGGTCTGAGAAATAAGATTCAACGTGCAAAACCTAAGGGTTCATGAAATCCTAAAAGGCCATCCAGTGGCCCAGATAAAACAACAAATGATCTCAAAACCCAATCTCTCCTTCAGTGTTCCGGATCCCACTCACCCTTTGTAGGAAACTCAAATCACCCCTCCTTCACTCTCCTATCTCTAACTTTTCTCTCTCAAATAAATCCTGTATCTCCTGTGGTTATTCACTCTCTTCCACTATAACTTACACTCTCCAACTGCTGAACACCATGTCAAGGTGGGCAAAACTAGAGGACTTGGATTTCTGATGCTTACAAGACACGCACAAGCAGAGAGAGCAGTCAGCTTATTAAAGTTCTGAGCTCACTGGTACATGGGAGAACATGAGGTCAAGGGAACAGGTGATGCCACACCTTCAAAGTGAATACAGAGAAGGCATAAGGACTAAAAGAGAGCCCTGAAAAGGCACAAACATCTAATGATTAAACAGAAAAGAAAAAAAGAGAACCACCACAGATGCAAGAGAAAACCTGAAATAAAATAGCAAATAAAACAGCAAAGGATAGTATATAGTAAATAGTTGAGCAAAGATCTATTTTACATACATGTGAAAAACTCAAAGTACACAAAGGTTTTTATACAACTTCCAAAATTTTTGCTTCTTCACTCAAAAAACAAACCAAAAAACCGAGATGAAACCATGAAAAATACGAATCTGAAAGTTAATGCTGTACAAATGCAGAATTGCTTTAAAACTGCAAGATTTAAGGACCAGGTTGATGCCCAAAGACTTCAGATTATGCATGACTGGCCTAAAAACACATTACATATTCAAAGCCGAAGACAAGAAAACTAAATCCCCGTCATCTATTGCACCTTGGCATTTTCTGTTTCATGCTAATCCAAAGATTCATCCCAACCTGCATCTTTGCCACTGGCCATTATTTAACAATATACCTTAACAATTCAATTTTTAAAACTGCTCTTTTCAAAAAAATAATAGATAACATGCATTTAGAAAAGGGTTCCTGGTTTAAGTACCAACTCACTTAACAAAGTGATCAATGTAACCATCACAATTTAAAATATCAGCAGCGCCCCCAAAATCTACAATAAACAGCTCCCTTTGAAAATACAGTAGTATATCCATTAAAAAAAATCTGCAATGAGACACTATGAAGATTTACAGAAGTTAAAACATAAATATGGCTTTTTCGTTCTAATTTTTGCCACCACAGCCATGTTTATTCTTCAGATAAAAATGTTCAGCTGCTTTGTGAAAGTTGCTCAGTCTTGTCTGACTCTTTGCAACCCCGTGGACTATACAGTCCCTGGAATTCTCCAGGCCAGAATACTGGAGTGGGCAGCCGTTCCCTTCTCCAAGGGGATCTTCTCGATCCAGGAATTGAACCGGGGTCTCCCGCATTGCAGGGGGATTCTTTACCAAGTGAGCTATCAAGAAAGCTGCTTTACAACATGCTCTTAAAGAGACAATTCTTCAAAAGAAATTTCCACTAAAAAAAAGCCCATATAAATCTTCTCTGGAAGATCGCCAGTATTTTCAGATATTTACCCCCTGCTACATAGGTGATAAGCATCTCCAGGACAGAAATGTGACTGCGTCCCTCTTTCTGGTTCTCCTTAGCACATGTAGCCCCCACAGGCAGTCGGTATTTCAACTTGAGGACCTGGTTATTCGGACAGCCGCTCCGTGTGCCCCTGCCCTTACCCCTGAGAGCTGCCGGAGCTGTTCAGCGGGCTGGTCTTCGCAGCGCTCGTGGGTGAAGGCACAGACATGCTGTTGTCGCTGTCCATAGACAAGTCGAGGCTGCTGTCATTCAGAGGTGTCAACCTGACGCCTTCTGCTGAATGCTGCAATGAATACAGTATTTAGTCAATTATACCTTTATGTTATCCAGATCTCTGAAACATGAGCATCTTTTAACAGATAAATGACTTCTACTGAAAAGCACAAATCAGTAAGGTTAGGATAACCAGAAGTGTCATGCCAAAATATAAAAGGCAGATTTGGGTGGGATACATACTTTCTGACTTCCTGGGGTCCTCAATTTAACTACAGTTCCTCAGGGGGTGGGAGGTGGGGGAGGAATGATATATTAAACATACACACCATGTAAGACACACCTCAAATTAAAAAGCACTTTAATATGAAAATACATGTAACTTAAGTCAGAGGACTATAAACACACACACGTTAACAGGAAAAGATGATAGCAACAATGAGTATCTCTGGCTAGTGGGATTAGAAGTAATTTTTGTTTGTAGAGTTCAAATTGTTCTACAACAAAGATTAAAAAATGTGTTGATTTTTTTAAAAAAATCATCAAGTAGTACCATTCAGTGCCTATTCCTAGTTATTTGTACGAGTCTCTCTGAAAAGCAAGAGATTGCCAAAGCTCTATCTGCAGCTTAGGATTTTAACATGGTATATTTAATAGTATAAACTAACCAAAAATAGTTTATACTATTTTTGGTTAAAATAAAACCAAAATAATTTCCTGAAAACTTAATGACCACATGTTGGTCCTGACTCTTAACAAAGCATTCAAAAACAGTTACTCATTGCAGGAAAACCAAAAGCTAAAAAACTATGAACAGTGCTATGGGATAAAAGTTGATTTTAAATTAACTTAAAGTTTCTGTTTCTGCAATCAGCACTATTATAACATCAAACAGATTTCTTCATTTTTTTCAGAACACTTTTAGTTTGTGTTCACTCACCTACAGAAACATTTTAATAGAAGTAATTTGCATTATTAAAAAAAAAGCCATACCCCATATGTATGTGCATGCCTGTGTGTGTGTACAACGCATGTATACCTAATTTTTGAGTGAATGCCTCAGAGATACCACTTGTGTATATAAATCAATACTGACCAAATGGGGAAGATGAGATTTAATCATACTATAGCCATACAAAGAAACACAGCCAGACAGTATTTGTAATATAATCTGGCTAAATGGTCACAAAATTGAAAGCACCCCAAAAAAAGCAGGTCACAAAAGAGCAGGTATCATTAAAAACCTCTTAAAAAATACACATGATCTGGGGTTACATACATGCACTAAGAGTCTGAATAGATACACACTAAAATGTTGAGACAGGTGAAACTGGCAGTGAGATTATGGTTAAACTCTATTTGATACAATTTTTGGACTAAATAAATGTCTGATCACTAATGATACATTTTATAATCAAGAAGATTTTCTCTAGATACCTTTATAGAATAAAAAATTAATTTACTTTAATTACAATCTAGTTGTTCCAAATATAACACTGCCATGTAAACAGGAGTTTTAAAAGTCTTTAATCTGAATTAAAGGTTTTAATTCAGTTTTTAATCTGAATTAAACATTCAGGAAAACCTAATTACTTCCTTTATAAATATTTCTATTTCACTAAAATGGCTAAGCATGGAAGAACATAATCTAATTATGCATTCACTCTAAAAACACATAAAATGTTTATATATTTTTGTATGCAATAAACACACATGCCAAGTATAGTTGCTTAAACCCATTAATAATAATTACAATCTAGTTGTTCCAAATATAACACTGCCATGTAAACAGGAGTTTTAAAAGTCTTTAATCTGAATTAAAGGTTTTAATTCAGTTTTTAATCTGAATTAAACATTCAGGAAAACCTAATTACTTCCTTTATAAATATTTCTATTTCACTAAAATGGCTAAGCATGGAAGAACATAATCTAATTATGCATTCACTCTAAAAACACATAAAATGTTTATATATTTTGTATGCAATAAACACACATGCCAAGTATAGTTGCTTAAACCCATTAATAATGTGACACCAAGGTACAATCAGAAGAAAAACTTTTATTTTAAAAATAAAATAATTTAATGATAAATTTCTATGTTAACTTTATGACAAAAAATAATAAGCTCAATAGGAAATATATTTTGTCACTTTCTAGATTAATTTGATAATTCATGAGAAGTAACAAATAAGCATGTATAAAGGCTTTAATGTAATGCTATTTTTAAAAATGAAATATATTTTTATGCATTTTACACCTAAAAAAGTACTACCTCTATGTTATGAATAATAATGATGGTGGTGGTAACAGAAACAAATCTGAGGATTCAGTATGTACCAAGCACTAATTTTACAGGTTTAGGTATATTTTATCCTCACAAAATACATAATAAGGTAGGTAAAATTACCACAATTCTAAGGCAAATCAAGAACATGATATTTATAATACAGTTTGCCCAAGTCTCACAGCTAGGAGGCAGTGGAGCCTGAACTTGAACTGTGTGTTAACTTCTTCCCTTTCTTCCCAATCCCAGGCCCAGATAATAAACCATCATCCAGAACGCAACAGTCCTTATCCTCTAACACATACTTTTATTTTGTATTCTATCTTAAAAAAATATATTACAAACCTGTATATATATATATATATATATATATATACACGAATATGTGTACTTTTAACTATCTGTACTTTTAACCCAACATATGTACCTCGAGCTCATGTATTTTCACTGCTGTATTTCATTTTAAAAATAAGACACTTTGGAAACCAATTAAAAGTAAAAATGTTATTTCTGCACTAAAATTTTAATAAGTACACTATAAGAAGTCCAAATAAGAAAAACGTGGCTAACAAAAGTTATCCAACAGGAAGCATCAACAACAGAAGAACATACTACAAAACATTACATCTGGTTACCACTGCCAGTCAGCTTATAACAACTTCTAATTTTTAAATAATATACATGTGTATTTCTTATAAAATAAAAAGTCATTAATTTACTTGATCTACATATTATGTAATTTAACTTTCTCTACTTTTCAAAGGAAAGTACATACTAATGTGTGATGTTAAATTGATAAGAGATTTCTGAAAAGAGAATACAAATATATATATATAAAATAATGCTGTGAGGTACTTCCAACTAATCTGAAGTCTGAAAGAAGTGTGTGCAAGAAACTAATGAAGAGCAAAGTTTCACATAATGGAATTTCCCCATGTAAGAGATTTTCAAAATGCTGTGATCTATATTTCAAATACAACTTATCGACTGCACCTAAATTCTGAAATACTGATAGGCTGGATACATAAAACATTGATTAGTAATGCCTTTTAAGTATTTTCTAAATTTACCTTTTTCTTTTTCTGAAGCACATGACTAGGTAGTAGCTGATGGAGTTGCTTTCTTTTTACATGCATTGCAGCAATTTTCATGTCCACCTCAAACATCTTGCTGTTTATTGCTTGCCTATAAACTATACAAATTAGGAAATTGTTACAAGCAAAAGAATTATGCTAATAAAGGCAGTTAAACTCATTCATGAGAAGCTATTCTAAAGTAGGAACCTGTTCTTTGTTAATACTGCCTATCAGCAAAATTATCTGGTCAAAATGTCATCTTTGATCTGAAATAATTCACTGCCTGAGCAAACTCTAATAAATGTCTTTTACAAGGTATACATAATGAATAAAAACAATATATTAATTCTTCCAGTGTAATAACTCAGAGTAATAAAAGAGTTAATTCCTCAAGGAGTGATAGAATTAGAGAAAAGGGGTTTCTTAAATTCATATTTATTTATGCTGCTGCTGCTAAGTCGCTTTAGTCGTGTCCGACTCTGTGCGACCCCAGAGACGACAGCCCACCAGGCTCCCCCGTCCCTGGGATTCTATTTATACTAGCAATATAATTTAAAATTCTAGACCAAGTATGTAACAACTGCAATAAATCAAGTCAGAAGGTATCAAAATGGAAAATATCACACGTTCCTGACATGGGGAATATAGCAGGGAAGTAGAAACCAAAAAAATTCTCAAACTTCAATCTAGAGGGAAAACAAACAAAATAAAATGCAATGTATATTTCACATCAGATGGGTGATAAGTGCTATGGAGGAAAAAACTGAGTAGGGGAAGAAGACGGGAAGCTTAGCAGGGAAAGATTACATGTGAGTGGAGACTACATGAAAGTTGGTAAATAAGCTCAGAGTACCCTGCGGGATCCTTTCTAGGAAGAGCAAGAAAAGGTCCTGGGCGTGCTTGGGATGTCTGAGGAATGACAAAAAGGTGACGGGGAGAAGGGAAGGTAGAAGATCTGTAAGCCCTTATCTGTAATCCTAAAATCCCCAAAGACAAATTCTGATCTGAACTATTTGTACCTATACTGTATGTAAATATTGTATAGAAATATTACTGTCTTTGACTATAGAATGTTGCTCCCCACTGGAAATATTATTACTTTATTACTTTCGTGACCTCAAGACACATGGATAAAGGATTCTGAACTTATTACAAATTTTATATACATATATAAAGGAATTATATATACATATATATGTACACAATTACAAAGAAATGAGGTCAGAGTCATGATGAGAAGACTAGGTCACATAAAGGCTTGCAAAACACCGTAAGGATATGGACTGATTCAGAGTGAGATGGGTATGCTTTTAGTAGGTGAGACATGATTTAGCTTAGTATCATCTGGAGGCTGACTGAGAACAGATGAAGGGCAGAATAAGAAAATTACAACAATGGCAGTACTCCAAAAGACCAGTGATAAGAGGCTTGGGTAAAAGCAGTAGAAATAGCAAATAGTAGCAAGAATCTCAATGTACTCTGAAAATAGAGACAAGATTTTTTTTTTAATAGATTAATACCAAGTATGGGAAAAACAGGATTCAAAGACTGCAAGATTTCTAACTTGAGCAACTATAAATTCACAGCTGCCAGATCTCATTTCTCACCTGAGATTAAGATTTAACACTAAAGGAGACAAGGGCAAGAACTTGAGTTTTCAACATGTTACATTTGTTTTGTAGAAAATCCCACAAAGTATTCCATTAAAATGTTTCAAGATACAGGACAACGAAATATTTCTTTCCCCAGTATTTCTTTAATATGCTATAAAATCTTGATGGCTTATGAGTACAAACTGTGATAAGCAGTTCAACGAGGTATAATAATGCACAAAATAAATTTTTAGTCCAAGTATCTCTAGCTGATTTGTTACTTCTGTAGAGCCTTAGCTTCTGCCAACTACTTCTAGTAGTAAGGTTTTAGTTAAACCTACTACCTTGCATCTCAGGTCAATCCAAAATGTAACTCATATCGTATTCCCTATTCATGAACTGGAGAAGGAAATAGCAACCACTCCAGTATTCTTGCCTAGAGAATCCTCATGGGCAGAGCCTAGAGGGCTACAGTCCATGGGGCCGCAGAGTGGGACACAACTGAGTGACTAAGCACACTCATGAATTAAAACTTCAGTCTATAATTCACAGGATAAATAACCTCATTTCAACAAAGTTCAGCTTCAAAATTTTCTAAGGTTCAGGACTATTAAGGCGATCAGACAGACTCAAGTCTTTTAAGAGAATCAAATATCCAGGCTATTTCTAATTTCATAAAGTAATCATAGGCAACTTAAAGTGAGTCAACTGTTTAATTTTAGGTATACCACAAAAGAAAAAAACTATTTAACATATTAGACATTACTGAAACTAATACCTAATCCAAAAATATTAGGGTTATTTTGATGATCACTGTAAAATATCCAAGTAATTACAAATTCCCAAGTTATCACAAATTCTACTATGGTATAAATGAAGACGATTCAAATATGCAAGTACATGTTTTGATTATCCAAGGAGAAATATACCTGTATCTGTGAAAGACTGAATATCATAGGTGAGATCAACACTGAGATTTTCAGAGTTTTCTGTTTTTTTAAACACTAACCCAATCACCCACATCGTGCGAAATTCTTCCCTGTAAAATAAAGAGAGCATTACAAAATTTATCAAGATTTCATGTAAACAGTTATCAATGTGCTTCACAACTGATGTACATGGAAAAACTCAGAATACAAATACACAAGCACACCAAGTTATAAACCAAATCCCATCAAAACTCAAATTCCTCCTCTACATCTGCCCTCTGTATTTGTACTGCTTTATAAAAAACTGGAGTCCTAGGACAAATATCCTCTTCATTATCTATGTACTAATAGCCAGTGTTTTTAATGATCAAAGAATGTTACGTATGATCAAGAAAGTTACAAATGTTACAATGATCAAGAAAGTTACATAAATTAATGACATTTTAGAAAAATCTGAAACAAAACTAGTCTAGATATAAAAATTTAACTAGACCTTAATATATAATTCCTTAAACTTTTAAAACTCAACTGAAAGGGTAGCATGAAGTCTGACCACAGCAATAACAAGAATAATGGTTGATTTAGCTACTTCTGAACATTTAATGATACATCTATTGAATGGAGAGGTCTTTTAATGATTAAGATTGCAGCAACAAAAAAAAATTATAAAAATCTCAAATGGCAACTCTTTTACATGAATGCAGAAGAAATTAATCTGTAAAAACAGTAACAGCTATTCTATTACACCACCAACTTAAGTGATCTATTTACCAATATTTTTCAATCTTTAATACTGTATCTTGGGAAAAAAGCTATTAAAACTCCCCTTGCAAATAAAGTGCTTATAGGCAAAGTAGAATTTCACATACTTAATAAAACAGCAACAATCAAACTGGAAACTGACCTATAACAGATCCTTAAAATAAACTGAGGCAGCTTTTAGTAACTTATGTTTTTAATGTCCCAGAATCCACAACAAATGTTTGCAAGGTCAAACCAAAGCATTTTCTCTTTGTAAAAAAAAAATCAAAAAGCAAGATCGATGTTTGATATAGTAATTATTCTAAAAACCACTCTACAAAAAGGGGAGAAGGTATATTGCTGAAGAGAAGAATTCAAACTTACTGGTCTGACCCTGATGTGCTCAAAAGAATAGTGACTTGAGTTATTAAAAACTGCCTATAAAACTTCCATGAGCAAAACTGAAAAGATGGGGAATCCAGATTTTAGAGGTTTGCTTACTTGTCGGGATTTTCTTTGGGTGCTGGAAATGACTGGGGATTCACATGAGCCAGTGTAATAAACTCATTCTTCTCCAAACTTCCAACCAGGATTCGGATTTTTGATTCCACCAAGCCCACCCTGAACAAATGTCACTCATTATTAATGAAAATTATTTTTTAATTAAATAAAACAAAATGCACAAAATCAAGTAAGTTTGTATAAAGCTATAACATGAAGATAACTTAAATACACAAGGGCAGTTCAAGTGTCTCAATTCCCATAGATAAAATTAAAACCTTATGTTCTAGCTCAAAAAAGATGAAGTAAAAACTGCAGGGAGAAGCAAATCTAGTCACATTTCAAACCAGGAAGGTTACAAAAGACATCCCCAGAAATAGACAAAAAAATCAGTAAACTAAGAGGAAGCACTTTAAATACAGTTAAGAAATAATACATGGATCTCTATAAGACAAACAAAAGTTGTATATGGATCTCCAAATTTCTATACTTCTATTAAAACTTCCATTTAAGTAGTAAAGCTGCATTTATGAACAAAATCAAACTTGATGTTTTAAGGACTTCCGTCTCCTACTGTGTTCTGGGGCTATCTGATTCATTTTGAAGTACTGTTTTTGTTTTTATAAAGTCTTATCTGATACTCACCATTCTAGGCGCTGTTTTTCAGTTGGTGCACTTGCTAGAAGTACAATATAATGCCTTTGAAGATAAAGACAACATGCTATTTATTTCATTTAAGTGCTTTGTGCTGGATATTAACACCATAATGTAATAAGCTTCGTGACAGTTATAGATCAATTTAGCAAGAGAGAACTGCAATTTCAGTTTGCACGTAAAATCATAAACACTAAATTCCACAAGTTTAGTGACTACTGGGCAACTTTAATTCTTCTGTAAAAGAATAGTAATTTTACGAAAAATTACCCCCAAAGCAGCTTAATTCAAAAATGTTGACTAAACATCACTGATAATTTGGTTCAATATTCTAGTGGAGTGCCTTATCTTTAAAGAGCCACCTCACTAAAATATAACCCATTAAAGCAAAATTGCTTTGATGGAAATAAAGCACCAAGGCTTTAGCCACAAAAGCAGGATCACTAAATATACACATACTACATCAGTAATTTCAAAAATAGTATCCAATCCACTATGCTTTTTAATTCAAATTAAAAGGTAGCAAAAATTAAACTGAATACTTAAGTCAGGCCTCATGATTTTTTCAAACACTATGAATTTCAATAACAAAGCAGCAGACATCATTAACATGAGGGTAACAAAGTAATGCGATTTCTATATGGAATTCAATTCCATTCAAATTAGAACAAAATCAAGTTTTCATTTCAGAAAACACGATCATGACCAAGTATCTATTTTTAAATGTTTTTGAAACTATTTAAAACTAAAGTATAACTCAATTTCATAAGACTGAGAAAAAAAAAATTCAATCCAATATACTTTTCTACAAAACCCATTTTAGAGGTGACAGAAGTAAAACTTCTCACCAGAAACTTTACCTCAGAAAGCAAACTGACATCATTACCGAATCCAAATACTAGTTGGAAAAGTCAGAGTATGACCACAATTTTAAATAAACTTCATGTATAAACTTAAGGTTAAGAGAGATAATACACATAAATATGAAAACATGCAGAGAGAAAAGTAAATATGCAGTCCAACTCCATAGACCAATACTTCCTTTCCTTCACCAGTTTAATTTGTTCAGCAATTATTTAGAGCAAACCAAATATATGGAACACAACAGATAGACCAAATAAATAGAAGTCAAAAGTCACATAAAAGCACTAAAAGCTCATGCATTTGACGTATACAGAAAACTCTCTTAGGGCCATAAATGCTCTTGTAAGTCAAACAAAACCCTAATAAGCTCAGTAATCTGAGTTCCAGTCTCCTCGGAGTTTGAAAATGGACAACAATCTTTAAAGGGGGGGGGGGGTGGTTCAGGGAGGCAGTGGCATGGAGGAAAAAATTAAAGTAAAACAACTTTAACAGGAGAAGACAAAGTATAAAAAGCAGGCACACACACAAAAACTCAAGAAGACAAAGTTGCCTGGGTTCACCTATTAGGACCTAACTCAGATCTCCAATCACTCCAGCACCACACCAGTGAACCAGATGCTCTTAACGACCATCTGAGTCTTTAACAAAAGCTTAAATGATACACAGTGTTCTCTATTTATGGCAAAATATAAAGTTCACTTGAACAGAATCTTGTTGGCAATTCAAAGTTTAAAGTTCTAAAGCTTAGAGAGTTCAACTTCGGTTCTTACTGAAATCCAAGGGGCCAGGGCAGGGGAGGGGTCTACTCTGCATATTGTTTACAATAAAGGCATCTGTTTAAATATAGTCGAAAGTTTTAAACAACCAACAAGTATGTATGCTGACGTTAAATGTTCTTGACTCAGCCACATTTAAGCAAATATGAAGCGGGAGATATAAAACACAGTAATTATGTTTAATAGAATTGACCTGCCATTAATAAGTTTCCTATCAGAGCACAGAGACTAAAAATAGGTCTAAATCTAGACTATATTTAATTTTGTTGCTGCTTCAAAAAATACTATCCTGTTTCACAATGTCATGATTGTGCTTCAGGTATTAAAATGGCTTCACAAGACTTTGAAGCCAATGCAATAATGATTAACTTTTCTCCAAATTTAAAGATTATGTTTTCAATTAAAAAAAAAAAACTAATAAAAACCTACCACAAATAAATTAAAACCTCTTTAAAAACACTTTAGTTGTTCTTATTACCTCACAACTATTCATCCCCCTAAAAGCATCTTTTTAGGTAGATTTCCTGGCCATTTCATCACATGAACATTTTCCCTGGGTAGGTAACAACTCAAGACATTATACCGAAAATCTAATTTCTCTCTTTGGCAAAAATCTTTGCAATTCCATCTTTAAGTAACTCAGGTTTATAGAGTTCATTGTTCTTAAAGCTTTTAACACATTCTGAGGCTAAATTCTTCTATACATACAGACTCCTTGAAATGATAAATTATAGTCTTATTCCTGAGAACATTTAGTTTTTTCCCCCTAATACCTTTTCTTCCTTGTTTCCTAAGGAAACTAAACATCTGAAATGTCTTCACACTTCCTATGTCAACAATGATTTACTTTACTGCTAGTTACTTATGTCGGGTTGAGTATCTTTAACAGTAGAACATGAAAAGTTATTTTCTTAAGACTGTAAAATTCCACAAGGCAATGTTATCCTTTTTCCACAGGTTTTCTAAGACAAGTGAAAATTTCCTTCCTGGTTTCCTCCCTTCCAAGAAAGGTAGGCAGGTAGACCACAGATGACTTAGAATCCTATACAAACACAACACTTTCAGGATATACTTGAATAAGCTTAACCAACTTTGACAAGAAAACAATAAGCATTTCAATTCAGTTGAACAGCTAATCTTTGGGGTATTTCATACAATATAGTAAAAGAAAAATTCAAACCTGGGAATACTCAGTCTAACGATAACAATTACAAATTTTTAAGAGGAAAAATTTTTGAGAAAAGTTAAGACATAAGTGAACTCAGTATAGGTAAAATCAGCTGCTGCTTGTCATGTTTTCAAATCTTTTCTTCCCAGGACTCACAGCTGAAATGATCTAATTTCCTCTACTTGTTGCTACATCCTCATTTCTATGTTTCAAGTTGTTTTTAATAACTTAAATTTGTTTCAAGAGAATTCATAAAGATAATTAGTCAACAGACCACCTTACATGTACTATTTGGCACAGGTTTTGAAGGATAACCTAAAAGTTTTAAAAGAAAGATTAAACAAGCGTCAACACACACACACACACACACACACACACCCTTCAAAGTTCTAGTAATACAAATTTAAATAGGTGACAATATCAAGATTTGTTCAGCTTCAACACTATCTTTCTTAAAGTGAAAAAAGAGAAAGAAATCACTTAAGTACATACTTAAAAGAACTTCATTCTACCCACTTCTCATTCCTACAAGAAAATGGGACAAAAAGAATCTATCTAGCTTCATCTTGGATTCTCAGGGATTGAGGATGCTGACACTTCTATAAGTTTATTCTCTTTACAAGTAATCATGTGCTCTCTCATGCCAGTTTTTAAAGTATCAAAATATGTTTATTAGTTTAAATGTTCAAAGGTACTCGCTCAACAGTGGTTAAAATAAAAAACGATGCAAACTTGTCCGCCAAATGGAAAAGCACAACTTATGGGGAATAATAAGCAAGAACATTCACTGTTATGCTGTTTAAAATTTTTACTGACAATGCAGTGCTCCCAGAACACAACAATTAAGCTGGCTCCATTATAGCTTTTTCATGCAAAAGATACAGAAACAAAACACAGAGACATCATGAAGGTCATCATTCTTGTTTTTAATTGGGGAAATAGCATAAAGCAATCTTGCTTAGATTATTACAAAACACAATCCAACATAAGATCAAATGGTCAGGAAAGTTTCAAGCATTAAAGAAAAAAAAATTCTTTTAAGTGGGACTTTGGCAAGTTTTCAGCTCAGGGCAAATAAAAGTGCAAGTCCGTTTTTTTTTTTAAAGTAAGATTTATTATAACTTACAGTTTTCATCAAAACCAACACAATCAGGCTATTAACCTATACTGAAGTATTAAATCATTATATTAAAACCATTAGTAAAAAATATGACACCCACTGAGATTCCATGAAAATATTTGTAGAAATATTTGAGGGGCTTTATGAACAGTAGGGGGAAATGGTAGGCCAATCATGTGCTGTAACGACTGAAAACATTTTGCTGACTACATATATTGACATTTTATTAGCTCTGCCTGCATTATAGAGAATCTTAAGAATAAGCTTCCAGAACTGGATGAAAATAATTAATTAGAAGAGAATATTAACTACAGATTTTAACAGTTCACTCCTTTGCCAAGGTATACAGATTTAGTTTTGGTGATGACTAGCAAACCCTCAGAACTGATGTTGCTACAAATGCAAATTCAGTTACATCGGCAGCAAAACTGTAGGGACTACACTGTACCTTGACAAAATAATGTTTTCTAAAACAGTATGCCCTTTGTACAAGAAGAAAACTTGTATAGATGTTTAAAGGAAAATTCAAACTACATTAGTCTAGCAAGAGATGTCACATATGCTACCATTAAAACCAATACTTAAGAGAGCAACATGTCCGACATGCCTTAAAATACATACTTGTACTTTTGAAAGAAGTTTGGAGCTTCAAAAAGTTTGGACCACTCTGCCTTACTCAGCAAAATTTCATCTGTGATAGCAAGACCTAAATTAAAAACATATTAAAATATTTGCATGCTTCAGTCTAAGAATCTAGAATTTTAAAGATCTTTTAAATATACCACATGCATTCATTATAATCCTAAAATCATACTTTTAACACAGCAATTTTAGTCTATAAACTCTACAGCATAAAGATTCTTACATACGTACACTCCTTTCAAAAACAAAAAAAGCTGGAGAACTTGAGATCCATGTTTCTGGAAAATTGCCATTACTTTAAAATGCCATGCTCATAGAATGCCTCTCTCCTAAAACTGAAGCACTTGAGTTACCCAAGGAAAAAAAAATTTTTTTCCATAAACTTTCCTGCCCTTCTAAAAAATTTCCTGTAAAAGGACAGTAACATCTTCCCATGAAGAACCCCTTTAGGCTACAAAAACAACCTTACAAATCTGCATTTGAAGTTGGCAGTCATATAGCTGATTCTATTTCCTTGACTTGTGTCAAATTAAATAATCCAGTTCAAGCTACTTCCTTCAAAGACCATACCATTTACCATAGCTACTCCTTCAAATTAGCAATACTCATAGGATTCAGAAGTTTAGAGGTTATTCCAAAACAGTGGGCAGTGTGACCAAAATCCTACCCAAAGCTTTTTCCAAGTATATAGCCTGATAAAAGCCTCTCATGTCCATCAACGGAGAGAAACTGATTATTATTTAAAATTTCACATGGCAATAGTATGGCACTAAACCATAAAGGCCCAGCTAAGGACACAGCTTTAAATGCTAAATCTTACAATATATAATCAAGAATAATTTGCTTAAAAGAAACTAAACTGAGTTTTCAATTCTTAGATATAATCTGTAATTAATAACATCAGAATCCACTCTGGTGAATGCTTTCCTCCATTTAATTGAATACCCGATTACTGGGTGAACAATGGTATGTAAATCCTTCCTGTATAAAGGAGAGCATAAGGATAAACACTTACCTTGTTTAAACTCCTCAACCATGACCATCCGTGTTGAAACGGACACATTGTACGTGGAGTTCTGTTGTGGGTATGCTGGTGTAATTATAGGCATAAGATGGTACCTATCACTGGGGTTTACCTACATACAACAACAGCCAATCAGTTTCTTCAAGTACACAGTCAACAGATACTTGGACTTTTTATCCCTTGTTAAACTGAACCAATGATTAAATTTTATTTCATTCATAGATGGAGTTGAGAAAGAAAAACCATGTAGAGACTTTTTTTAAAGGAATTCTTTACAGAAACTGTGACTTGGTCTTAACTAATGGGTTGTTTCAATCATTTGGGCATGACTACTCTGGTGATCTTACTAGAAACAGTGAGCCTGATGAGCAAAATAAAGGTTCTAACTGGCACCTACTGATGTTTAGTTTTTCTTTTGTCAACAACAGAAATAGGGATGCACACACAATTACATTTTTGAGAAACATCACATTACAGCGTGTTCTGTGTAAAATGAATTTTAAACAAGCTGGAAACTTAGTCTTTAATATATCCTTAACTTATCAGGAGTAGAAGCTTATTAACATAGGGTACAACTACATTATCCATGTTGGTATAATTTTAAAAGATAACAAAACAATTTAATAACTATTAATCTTAATCCATATAACTAATGATGAAAGTGGCATTTTTTTAACAGAAAAAACTGTAAATTCATATCCTTCCGAAATTAAATGTCTTGAAGTTTGGAAAACCTGAAAATACACAACCTGATGTCATTAACAAGGCTGAAAACTGAAAATATTTTTGATACTGTAATGAAAAAATAAAGTGTAAATAAATAGAATTTTATAAACCTAGAAAGCCTTACAAACCTAAATTTCTTTATCCATTAATAAAGTGCATGTTGTTAACATTTAAACTGAGTTAGCAGTGAAGGTCATAACTTCCAAAAAAGCAGAATGGAGGCTCCTCTTCAGCCCAACCATGCTTTTGTAATCTGAATTCACCAAACCAATTTTCACAATTACATCACAGTAACTGAAGTGATACTGCTTAGACGTTATCTGTCATGATTAAACATTAAGCAACAGTTTTCCTACAATAACCCAATTTTAACAAAATATTTAGATCGAACAAAAAAAAATACAGGGATTTTTAGTATCCTTTTATTATTATTTTAAGCACAAATGCCCACACAACTTTGACTTACAAGGTAGTTCTATATATAAATTGTTAGTGACTTTGATATTATAAACTACGTACAATTAAATGTGGTTCCAGGGTACATAATTATGCTTCTCCCACCAGAGGACAATTCTAGTTGAGATTAAAAAGAAAATGTGATACGAACATGTCCACTCAAATGTAACAGAATGGGAAGTCTCCCTCAGTTTATGCAGATGACTTCTACTCGTTATTGCACAGTGCGAATTTGTAGGGGAAAAAATAATACACTAACCCTTGGGTCCCATACAGGCAAATTAAGATTGCATTCTTCAGGCTGTTTCAATAGGACTGGATTTGGCCATTCCCTGTTTAAAAAGATTGTAGCACTTGATAAGACTATTGGATATCACCATCTACACGTATTTTGCTAAACATACAGCATTTGTGAATGTGATTCTTCTTCATTCATTTTGCACTCTTGGTATATATAACTTTTTATTCCTCTGTTGACATTAAGACTATTTGGATTAATTTTTTTCTATGAAATTAACTCCAACCACCTGATAGCTTTCTCAGACTGAAGTCAAACATCTTCTCTACCTCTCAAAGAACTGATAAAGCACTATTCAAATTAAAAAGTACTACCCCAAGACAATCTGATGTGTTCGTCTCAATGTTGAGCAGGATAGAATCTCCCATGAAAAGACAAAACCCTATCTTTATGCTAGCTCCAAAGACACCCAGGATGAAAAGCTTAATTCATTACAGGCAAAGGAGTATGAATAATTATAATCTCTATCTCACGACTTAAAGGTTATTAACATGAATATGAGTAACGATGTGAACACCCTGTTCTAAAGATGTGCCTTGTGAGTGAGCTACTTCAGTCTTTATGTAAGAGATTAAAAACTGGAGAACAGTTGGCACCTTTAGTATCAAGATTGTTGTTGTTCATTCACTAAGTTGTGCCTGACTCTTTGCGAATCCATGGACTGCACCACACAGTATCAAGATTAGCTTCTTAAAAATATTATTTGCTATGTACGTGCAGCATTAAGAGAAATTCTGACATTTTTCTCACCAATTTTGGTTATATATAATTAAATGCTATCAAATCCATAAATTACAGGGTGTGTTCTGAAAAGTGTGACAAAGCTCTAATTATAAATTGTCTCTGAATAACTCAATTTTTATAAAACTACTAAAACACTATTTTAGAGGGAGAAGGTAGAGAGGTTGACACAAATACGGAAGATAAAGCTTTCAGATCAATTTGATTAAAAACCAAGAACTCTAACCTTTTGGGTGAAAGCAACTAATATGAAATAGCAATCTTTTATCTTACGTAAATAACGGTTGACAAAATGTGACCAAGCTTAAATGAGGAAGAGCTTTAAAAAAACCTTTCCTGGGTTAATAATTAACTTCAAAGGGATAATCAATTGCTTTTCAAGCACTTATAGTTACCCTTAAAAGCTATATAAACATTTATATCTTTAATATTCTACCAAAGTGGGCAGCTAAAAGCCAAACAACCAACCATGAGAAACGGTCTACAGATTTAGAAGAATTCAAAGAGTAAACGAGGTGTCAAGTTTTATCCAAAGTAACTAATATCCCAACCTATCAACTCACTGGATTTTAGCAAACATTACAGCTAAAATTCAGTTTATCTGGAGAGTAGGTTTACGCATGGAAGGACAAACAGGACCTGCCTCACCACCCTGGGAAAGCTGGCAAACGGAACAGAACTAGGCTCCTACTTCATATGCAACATGATCTCCCCAAGGCTATCTACACTGCTGCACAGAGAACTTAGATTTGAATCTGAGACCAGCTGCAGAAATGTCATAGAAATAAGACTAAACTTCAGTGTCTACAATCATTTTTATTTTAATATAATCTAAACACATACCATTTAGAAAATACCAAGAAAAATTTATGTACAAGAGTTGATGCTATTGCATTTGGATAAAGCTGGCAAGTTCTTGCTACTAGCATAGCCCAGGAAACACCACCGAGGAAACCTAATATATTGGAATAGATGTTGTGGCCTGTTGATAGGGAAAAGCAAAAAGGAAAAGTTAGTGTTGAACAAAAGCTTAAACATGTTTAATAAGCTAGCCAACAAATTCTGAACTCACGTTTGGCCCACAGTTTGATAGCTCTCAGGGTTAACCTGAAGTTGTCAATGTTTGGTACTAGATGTAAAATTTCATCGGTTACCCTGCAACCTGATTAATAGGAGTAAAAAGAAAAAAAAAATCATCAAAGGTTTAATCAGAGTATTTCTTTTAAATTTTCTGAGACTAATGTCAAATTAAATAAAAATCTGCTTGGTAAAATCAGTAATGTTAATAAAGAGGCACTACAAGCACTACCCTAAACCAAAGAATCTGAACTGTACTCTGCTTCATCTCAAACTTTCAACCCAGAAATAAAATGTCTTCCAGTTCAGACACACTAAATAAAGCATGATCCACTTAAGTCTCTAAGAACTGTTCTTTAAGAGCACTATAACAAGCAATGCTAAATTAAGTGTTCAAATGCAGCAACATATGAAAATGTTATGAAGGTTATCGGGATCAAAATTTAAAGTTACACAGTGAGACCTAAACCTCTAGCAACAGAGGACAAATGTCAGACAATATTTAAAAGTTCCAGAGAGCAAAGAAATAATAGTGCAAGACATCGACGAGTACAACAAATTACTAAATATCTCACTGCAGTCTAACTATTAAGTAAAAAGCTCATTTTATATGACTTACTACAGATAAATAATAGGCTATCAAAAGGTTCATTACAAAACCTGAGTTGAAAGCCATTTCATATTTGACCAAAACTGCTATTATGTAAAAGTAGGCAGGCTTTTACATACCGTTAAGACTTCTTATACATCTTATATCTAAGTTTTTAAGTAGACTGTCATCTCTTAAGTCCAAGTCTTCTGGAATAGTCTGCAGTGCTAATCTTGCAAACAAAATATCAATCTAAAACAAAAACAAAGTTTAACATTCCATATCTGTCAAACTGTTTTTTGAACTTTTAATTTTATACAGGAATATAGTTGAATATAGTTAATTTTATACAGGAATATAGCTGTAACAATGCTGTATTAGTTTCAGCTGTACAGCAAAGTGATTCAGTTATATATAGGCATGTACTACTCTTTTCCAAACCAGTTTTAAGACATTTAAAAAGAAAACACTTAAGACTCCTTAAAATCAGATCTTTTTATCAGCTGTTAACATGACAATTCCAAAAGTTCAAACAAAATTCTTACCATAGGTATTTTAACCTGATCTTAAAACACGGTAGTACTAAACTGAACTTTTATAAATAGTTACTTGTCATTTTAATCATACTAAGTTTAATTCACTACCCTTGCTAAATGCATACATACTGGATTACTTAGTTAACTATTTAAGTTTCCATCCATTAATATGTGAACTGTGTATTGATTATATGCTGAAAAGTTCCCAAATATAAGGCTAATATGATTAAATCTGGCCCAAATGAACATGTCAGGAAGCTTCTTGTATTTATGAACTTATGCATTTATAATATTACAGTCTATTTCTCCAAATTGGTTTTGACTAACAGAAACAAAAACTGGCTAATTTTGAGGTCTATTCATAGAATGCTACTGACAAAATTGGTTTTTTCTCCTTTTTTCAAGGAAAGGTGGAAGTACAAGAAAACTTGGCAAAGATTTGGTAATTATTCCTGACAGCATGATTTCATGGTTCCAAACTCTGCTGCTAGAGAAACAAGTCTTTTTATAAGACCACTTTAAAAAGGTATATTTAAGAGCTTACTGTGAAAAATTATTTAAACATGCACCTACCTATAACATCAGGAAAAAAACTACACAAATCAAGTTTTTGGTATAGTCTGAATTTTCCAATGATACAGACCAAAATCTACTATCTCCCCCAATTTAGACAGAAATAATAAAGACTACGGACTTCCCTGGTGACTCAGACGGTAAAGCATCTGCCTACAATGGGGGAGACCAAGGTTCAACCCCTGTAAAATCCTCTGGAGAAGGAAATGGCAACCCACTTCAGTACTCTTGCTTGGAAAATCACACGGACAGATGAGCAGGGTAGGCTACAGTCATGGGGTTGCAAAAGAGTCGGATACAACTGAGCGACTTCACTTTCATTTTTCAATAAAGACTACATGCTTAAAGGAGGGAAAAATATAAACTCAAAAAGCAACTCAGTGGTAACAAACACATTAAATATTTCAACTAACCATTTGACTTTTGTCTCCATTCTGAAAAGTTTACACGATGAGGCGGGTCTCCACCAAAAAAAAAAAAAAAACTTGGGAAAACAAGGCATCACCTACATTACAGGTTGTTTTTTATATTTAATAAACTGACAGTAAGTATGGCTCAGCTGGTAAAGAATCCGCCTGCAATGCTGGAGACCTGGGTTCGATTCCTGGGTCAGGAAGATCCCCTGGAGAAGGCGAAGGCTACCCACTCCAGTATTCTGGCCTGGAGAATTCCATGGACCGTATAGTCCATGGGGTTGCAAAGAGTCGGACACAACTGAGCGACTTTCACTTTAGTAAATCAAAACTGCCTGAACTTGATAATCCTTTACCGAATTTAGCATTTTATGTCTACATATTAGTCATATATATTAGGCACCTTATGCAGCAATTACAGAAACCACTTTTTCAAAACTGAAGTATTATCTTTCCAGTTTGTAGAACTTCACAACTATAATTACTATCAGTGGTGCTCCAGCACCATTATGTGTGCAGAAGTAACGTAACAAATATTGAAGCTGCAGCACGTCAGCTTTGCAGCAGTACTTCATGACACATGCTGAAAACAGCAAAGAAAACGGCATGTCACCTCAAGAACCGAAGCTCAGGTACCCTTCTCTATCAGAAAGCATTTCAGCACACAGAACACCAGGCCACAATTTCCTCTCAACTTCTTACATATTTCACTTAAATGAAAGTCAAGGAAAGTTCTATTTGCAAAAATACACTGTTATACTGCTTTTAGTTCAGTACAGTAGCTCAGTCATGTCTCTTTGTGACCCACAGACTGCCTTAGTGAGATTAAAGTACATAGAATCTGCATATGGAAAACCTATCAAGGAAACTGTTCTGCAGCAGCATTTCAAAGTCAGTACATTTCTGTCTGTATTTTAACTTCTAGTTTCACAAGTCTCTTTAAAAAAAAAAAAGACTAAAAATGTTATAAAAGAACAGGTTACCATTTTCCATTTAAAAAAATTCTTATTAATATCATACCATCTCACCAATTACAAAACTCTGAAATAAATCAAGTTTTTAACCTGCATCTATCAAAATTACAATAGTAAGAACTGTCTATTTGAACCTTACCTCTATCCCATCAAAACACAGTTTGATAACTGGTACAAATGCCTCTTCAACAGCCTGTGAGAAAATTAAGTAAGTTTAGTGTCTCTGAAACCATATATTAAAATTATACTAGTTTTAGTACACTCAAATAAATGCAATACTTAAAACTGTTTAAATATAATTTACCGTAACGCCTGACACAAACTAGGTTCTCAGTAAATACTTTAAGACACTAGAATCCTAAATCAGGCAAGCCTTGGTTCAAACCCTTGATCTCTGCTACTATGATATATAATGATGGCCAAGCTTAGTGTTTATTTTGTTTGCCTCATTTCCTACTCTGTACATGAGATTACAGATTTATGATTTTTAGACTGCTGTAAAGAATAAAATACAATCATGTATTATCTTAAGCTTAAAAGGGTCTGGCAAATTACAAGAGTTCAATAAAGTTGACAGCTATACCATAAAAAACTCACACAACTGACTAAACTGACTTAACTCCTCCCCTTTCACCCAGAACATTTACGTACTCTTAAATCTTTTACTTCTTCCTGTAATTTCAACTTATCATAGAATGAGGTGAAAAAATCACTTCGATCAACATGTCTTGGTGCAACACACAATGCATCAATATCAGCACCTAGAAAAAATTAAGCCCAACTACTAATTAGTATTACAAGAAAATAATTTTGCACCTTATCATGGCAGTATTTGACAGTAATGAGCCTCTAAAACTGCACCCCTTTCCTTAAAAAAAACAAAAAGAAAAGCTACCAGTCAGTATAATAAAAACATGACCCTAATTGATGGAAAATATTTTTTTCCTAAAGCAACTTCTATTTGCAATGGCCCAGGTCAACTGGGAGTCAAAGAAACCTGACTCAGATGGGAACTTTTATGGTAAGAGAAGGAATTAGTCAAGAATACACCCAATATCTTGGTGTCACTAGTCACAGCCATGTTCATCAGGGAAACAAAAAGCATACAGTTACTCTCTACATTATGACTGCTGCTTCCAGGCTCCTTCAGTTCAGTTCAGTTGTTCAGTTGTGTCCGACTCTTTGCGACCCCATGAATCACAGCACGCCAGGCCTCCCTGTCCATCACCAACTCCCGGAGTTCACTCAGACTCACGTCCATCGAGTCCGTGATGCCATCCAGCCATCTCATCCTCTGTTGTCCCCTTCTCCTCCTGCCCCCAACCCCTCCCAGCATCAGGGTCTTTGCCAATGAGTTAACTCTTCGCATGAAGTGGCCAAAGTACTGGAGTTTCAGCTTTAGCATCATTCCCTCCAAAGAAATCCCAGGGCTGATATCCTTCAGAATGGGCTGGTTGGATCTCCTTGCAGTCCAAGGGACTCTCAAGAGTCTTCTCCACCACAATTCAAAAGCATCAATTCTTCGGCGCTCAGCCTTCTTCACAGTCCAACTCTCCCATCCATAAATGACCACAGGAAAAACCATAGCCTTGACTAGACGGACCTTAGTCGGCAAAGTAATGTCTCTGCTTTTGAATTGCTCTCTAGGTTGGTCATAACTTTTCTTCCAAGGAGTAAGCGTCTTTTAATTTCATGGCTGCAGTTACCATCTGCAGTGATTTTGGAGCCCCAAAAAATAAAGTCTGACACTGTTTCCACTGTTTCCCCTTCTATTTCCCATGAAGTGATGGGACCGGATGCCATGATCTTCCTTTTCTGAATGGGACCTATACACTGCAAGAAGCACCATCGACAAGAATCCAAAAAGGCAGACCATGTAAGACGGTTGTTATTAATTTAGGACTTGATAGAAGTCCAGCATTGAGTACATAGGAAGCACAAAAAAAAGATGATCAAAACCAGTAAGTGGGGTCATAAACAGAGGAGATCAATATGAAATCAGGTCAACATGGTCATTTTCCTAAAAGACTCAATACCTGAGGCACTAACTCTGAAGGCAGGACATATGGCGTATTCATGAAGGGAGAAAAGAACGTAAAGTTCACAGCAAACATCCAAAGCAAATGCACTGCTTCCAGCAGAGAGTAGCAGGAGGTGGGGAGAAGGAATGACCCCACATTGCAGAGAATACTAGACCGGCAGATAACTGTTCCCAAAAGTCTTTACTCAATTTGTTACCATACTGTTTCTATCTTACGCTTTGGTCTTTTTGGCCAGGATGCAGGTAAGAGCTTCGCTCCCGCATCCCCTGCACTGGAAAGCCAAGTCTTAAACACTGGACCACCAGGGACTGTCCCCTGACAGATAGTTTTAACAGAGGCTAGTGGTTAATGGTTGAAAACTACAGCCTCAGACTGCCAGAGTTAGAATCCTAGCTCTGCCAGGAGATGGCTGGAATCAACTGTTCAAGTTGTATTGTCCCTTTAAGTCTCAGACTCCTATCTGTTACATAAGAATATTGAACAATAAATAAGATCATGAAGACCAAAGGATTACTAACTACGCTCAGTTTAAAAAAGAAAAAAAAAAAGACCTCAATAATGTTCTCCCCAACAGGGGAAAAAACCTACAAATGTAACTAAGAAAATATTATTAGTGATGATACTGACTGAAGATACACATTTTTATTTTGTTTTTTTTCCTTAAGTATATTTCATGACTTTGTAATAAAAAGGAAAAGGAAATCCACGGATCTCCCCCCCAAAACTTTAATTCATTTTTGTTCTGATTTCCACACTGATATTCTTCAGGTAGACCAAATGATATAAAGAGCAGCACTGCCCAAAATCACTCCACAATGGCAAAAATTATACTTTATGTGCACTTTCTAATATGATAGCCACTAACCACAGGTGGTTATTCAACAATGAAAATATGGGTAATTCTATTAAGAAACAGAAATTTATTTTACTCAATACTACATTGAAGAGTACAGGTATAGAAGGCATCACTTTATATCATTCTTCTTATCAAATTTAGGCTTCCTGAAGTACTTCCATACAAACCTAAGTTATATAACAATACACCATAAGTAACTGAGATGGATATGCTGTTATAATTTTTTTTAATTGTAAAAGTATTCTTTCTCTCATGGCTGATTCATGTCAATGTATAGCAAAACGAATACAGTATTGTAAAGCAAAACAAACTAAAAAATAAAAATTAATTTAAAAAAAAGTATTCTTTCTCAAGATAATTAAAACAATATTTACCTTTTGTATGTACTCCTAATCTATAAGATCCAAATGTAAAAATTTTCCCACCAACATTTTCAATTACAGATTGTGGAAGATTCTGTTGAAGCAAACAAAAAATTAGTCATTTTGCCAGTGGAGCACAAAAGTACTATTAAGTAACACTGTACATTAGACAAAAAAAAAAACATTTTCCATGCAAATTTATATACAAGGTAAACAAACTGTAAGCTCTATAAAATACCAGGCCTTCACAGATCAACCTAACTTGAAATTTAAGCAATTTTCAACTCTTAATCAGTGCTAATATTTTGTCACATTTTTGGAAACTGCTATAAGACGGTGGTTGAGGAGATCATGTGATTCCACAGAAGCAATGTTAGAATCACATATTTTAATCATGACAAAGTGCTGCATAAATCATGAAGTGAGAATATAACAGTATTTTACTGTATCAAGAGTGACTTTAAGGCCAGTAACGCTACTCTTAATAGTTCAGTAGGATGATTTTAATAGTTTAGTGGGATGATTCTAAGAAAAATGAAACTTATTGATGATTTTCATCTTCCTGACTCTGGCACTACTACACTATGGAGAATACTTAACCACCCCTAGGGATAAGGAGGATAATGTCTCTCCACATACACAAAATCTTCATGAGGGTCACTGTCTCTCTGTACTTTCTAATTCCTCGGTGAAGTCTTATTCAGCAGGAGAACATAAAAAGACAGCTCTTCCCCACCACCCTTCCAAAAACACCAAATTGTTACTTCATACTCCAAAAACTCTAAACACAAACTGTAACAAGCCGAAAAAAATTCAATTGAAAACCTTTTTTTTAAGTGTCAGAATACAGGATGGCAAATAAATCAAACTAAGTGAAAATTCAAATTTCCCCCAAATATTTATAAATTAATTGTAACTAATACATTAAAAATTCTCTACTGATTTAACTGGAGATATTTTTCAATTTGGGGAGACTGGACAGGGGCAATGCATTCAATTGGAAGAATGCTGCTTTTTAACATCTTCCAGCATAATCCCTAAAAAAGAGCTATATAAGGAATTCCCTGGTCGTCCAGTGGTTTAGATTCTGCAAGGGCACAGGTTCAATCCTGGGTTGGGGAACTGGATCTAAAGAGAGAACTATGTGGTTCAACTGTATCAACAGTATCAATATGAAGAAATTCTGCATCAAGTCTTAAAACCAACAAAAGAAGAAATGCCCCCTAGGAAAAGAGACATGAAAGATCAAACCTGTAAAGCCTAACCTCTAAAGTCCCATTCTCTAACCCATTTACTACTGACAGCCTACAGAGAAAAGGACACAAATGGGACTAGGAATATGCATTAATTTCACCAAGTGAAAGTCACTCAGTCGTGTCCAACTCTTTGTGACGTCATGGGCTATATACAGTCCATGGAATTCTCCAGGCCAGAATACTGGAGGGGTAGCCTTTCTCTCCTCCAGAGAATCTTCCCAACCCAAGGACTGAACCCAGGCAGATTCTTTACCAGCAGAGCCACCAGGCAAGCCCATGAAAGTAATGAAATTAATTTCATTAATCCAAAAAATTTTTCTTACCCTTAGGAAAATGAGGAAGAAGAATTATATCAAGAATTATCACTTAATGATACAAAGTACTCAAATTACTGAAACAAAACTATCAATGAGTTGGAACTCTTATTTCATATTAAATTAATTTTAAGTTTTGGCCTTGTCTGCAGTTTTCAACTTAAAGGTCTAATAAAAAGCCATTAAAGCAAAGCTGTTTTCTATATAAGAATGAAGAATCACAAAGTTCAATAAATGAGTAAAAATACTTAAACTTGCACATCCTTTGCTTTAGCTCAAAAGGAAGTTCTTTTCAAAATACATTTTTACCAAAACTCTATCAATGACACATATGTAGTACACATAGAATCCTCAATTTTGAATAATCTGGCTGCTAAAGTTTTAGTCAAGTTTTTGATATATAAACTGCTTTAAGAAAACAATACTGTAAATATGACTAAAGCTAAAAGATTTTAACTTTTCTTCTACCTTGATACATTGCCTCAGGTTTTCTTCTATTTCTAGTTCTCTTACCTTCAATTTCTCAACTGTATTATAGACTAAATATGCATTTTCAACTACCCGGGGAAAATGACCACAATTTATGGAATTTTTAAAAAATGGCTTCTACACAACTTTTAAAAAATACATTTCTTTTACCAGAAGCCTAGTCATTAATTCAACAGTTGTATTATTTATTATGAAATATTAAAAACCCAAGGAATATTATAAAAAACTAAACTAAATATTCAGTTTGAGTTTAATATCTGAAGGCGTGAAAATGCTCACTGTTGTAGAATTCCTTAAAAGATAACAAGAGTCTCAAATATTTAATATATATATTTAACACATTTTTTAAAGCACTTTTTGGGGAAAATAATATTTCTGACATGTATAAGTAATCACAGAATTTCAGTTTGAAGTGTTCAACCAAAATGTATTTATAAAATCTCTGAATCTAATTCAGTTTTTCTTGTTTTCAAAATAGCTAGACACCAAATTCTACTGTCAACAGTCTAAAACAAAAGATTCTAAACATTTAAGACTAAATTCACTCAGTAAGAATAGATAAGCCAACTGCTGTGTTCAGCTGATAAATTTCTTCCTACACAATTAAGCCATCTTACCTTGCTTTCACTGATTTCTCGTATCCACTCTTTTACCAGGTTATTTAATTTTCCCAAAATTAAAATCCTGTTGATAGAGGATATCAGTCAAATATCAAGTTGTTATTCCAGATCACTTTTAATATGCGGCTTCCTAAATTTTAACCAGTTTTTAAGTTATCAGAAAGAAAGTTTATAGTAGTTAGCTACATGTAGGCACTGTTACATTGGACAAGGCAATCTTTTAGCTAAGCAAGGCATTTCTCTTTCTCCTGACAATGCTGTAGTACTATACTAACCAATATTATTACAAACGAAAATAAAGGAAACAGATTTTTATATAGATGGAAAGGTTTTTCAAGGTATCATTCTTGTTTGAAACAGATACATAATGGGGCGAAAAATTCTGACTCTCAGAACAGAATTCCTCAAAATTAGCCTGTTGATAAAAAATTGTACCTTAAAAGAAGACATAATCATTAGAGACTGAATTAGAACTGAATTTACTTAAAGGTTAGGCTAGACGAACTTTCCCCATAGGAGGGAACACAGGACTCAATACCACTTGGTTATACACACCAGAAATAGATTACAAAGTTCATGCTAAAATAAAACATCTATTTCATTAATTTACAGATTAATAAACATCTGCACAATTTAGAAACTCAAGCAATGGCATAATTCACATTAAACCTGTGGCAGATTCATGTTGATGTATGGCAATACCAATACAATATTGTAAAGTAATTAATCTCCAATTAAAATAAATAAATTTATATTTAAAAAAAAAGAAGACATAAACATACACACACTGACCTGCGCTGCAGTTCCTTTCCTCTTCAAAAACCCCAAAGGGCTTCAGAGTCTCAACTAGCTTCTGTGTGAGTAGGCAGTCAGTCTCCTTGGGGGCTGCTAAGCTGATGGGAGAAGTAATGCCATAGTGCTTCTGTGGCGGCTGTGTTTGCTGTGATCCCTGTGTTGTAACTGGACTGCAAACAGAACTGGATAAAATTACTGCCAAAAAATTTCCACAATTTGAAACAAATCAGCATAACTAGAAAAAAATGCATTTCTAAACATAGTCGATTCCCTATCATACTCCAAAAACATGTTTTAAAACAAAAAGTAATATAAAAACTAAATGACCAAGAAGAAAACTTTAGTTCTCCTTCCACTCCAAGGATTTTAACTTTGCTACTATCCAAACACCTAAATAAATTATGAATATCCGATCAAATATATTGCTAGAGAAAACGCAATCAAGGATACAATGAATTTCTGAGACATTTCACTTCTTGAAAAGAAGTCCAATCTGTTAAATTGTTATTTCTAAAGAGGTGAGATAAATACAGAAAGTTTTACCAACACAAGAGATTCACCAAGTGGAACTTAACATCTAACTAGCAATGAATAAAACTCATAGATAATGAGGCAAATAACAGAAACGTAACTTGGAGGGGGAGAACTATAGTCACACTAAACTTGTTACAGTATTTTTGCTAAGAGATTTACACTTTAACAATGATTAGTCAAATGTTTTTCCGTTTTAAGAGAAATTCTAGATTTTTACAACCAACAGGTTTTAACATAACTAGTGAAAAGATCCAGTATGTTCTAAACGGTTTAGGACTCAATTTTTTGTGTGTGAAAGCAATTCTTGTTTTTGTTCCCCTCCCTTTCTAAGTCAATGGACAGGGATTCTAAAGCAGCACAATTATTAACTAAAAACTGCCTGGTCAAATAATGTACAAAACCAGGTAAGGAGAAAAAGCTAACATTTGAATCAGTTATTTGCCCCAAATTCTGTTCTTTAAGAAATAACTAATTTTATACACAACACTCTATTTCTTTCCAGTTCTAAATATATATATATATATGTACATATATATTTAAATTTAAGTGCAGTAGCCTACTAGAGCAATAAGGTGCAGGAATCCTATGCAGCTAAGTCCCATTATGCATTCACTACTGTCCTGGGTTCTGGTTTATACTAGGCGGGACTCCGTCTTATATTGTCTTCTGATATCAACACAATATCTAAGAATGCCAGGAAACCCACAGTGTTTACTAATTAGTCAACAGGCTGTACAGCATTCAGTTTATGCTTCCTGAACAAGTTATGCATTGTCTCAATTTTAATTCAGATTTTACAGTAACATTTGCTGAATAAACATGAATCAGATTTATCTCTTATAGCAATTAATTTACATCGGATCACTTCCTCCAGTAACTTTAATATAAACTCCACTGCTATACAAGACTATGATGTCAATTCACAGAGCTGGGGCTCCATGTGAGCACCAAACACTGTCAAAAGATTAAATATCTCACATTATGATTAAAATATAGAAGTTAACGTAAGTGTAAATATATTTATAGTATCTTGGTTAATACATGTTTTTGTCAGTCAACAAATAGCTATTCTCAGGTTCCATAAAACTGACATAAAAAAGGTAGCCTTCAAAACTGCCCAACCATTTCTTCCCACCATGCTCTAATAGATTCCAGGTAAATTACATATTAAGTGTAAAAAAATACACTTACCACATATCTTAGCGTAATTAAATTCTCGTGCATTGTTCACTGCTTCATATGAGTTTCTCCAAGTAAACTACAGCCCTTCATGACCACCCCAGGATTATAAATACTTTTTATAAATGATTTTAATGTAAGTAGAGCCAGAAAAGAAAACAAATATAAAGTTTACTCTAGCCAGATTTGGTTCAAGCAAGCAATGAAAGCTTTCAAGGCAAGTATAAACTGAATTCATGTTTTCCTAACTTAAACCTCTACTGATTTTTTTTCTTGAGCAAGTATTAGTTCATCTGCACTCTTTTCCTTTCTGAAGGGGCTAAATTCATTACCAGTTGAGTTTGTACCACCAGAATATGGGTGCCCATTCTCTGTGGCATTAAGCTTTCTTGGCAGACTCATTTTTTTCTTTCTCAAATATTCAAGTTCTTCATTGTCACACAAAAAACAATGCTAGGAAAGTCCACTGTCTATTTCAACTATACTGCCAAAAATACTGGATAGAAGCTCAGATTTCTAAATTCACACCAAGTAAGCTCAGACTTCTAAATTCACACCAAGTTTGCTTACTTTAATTGGGGGGAAAAATGTTGATGTCTATATTAGTTTCCATATTAACATTCTGATGGGGAAACAAATCATACCCCAGCTGTAAATGTTTATTCAAAATGTAGTCACATCATAGAAGATAAATCACATTTACTTGACTCATCTAACGCAAAAAAGAACATATATATCACCTCATATGTGTACATATTTAATACGTTATATATAGAATATATACTAATTCAAGAACATGTATGAAAGAAAGAAAAATAAATCACAACCAAATGAAAGGAAAGAAATAAATACATGTTCTGAAAGGTGTAAGATACCTATGCCTCCAATAAAAATGGCTTAAGTTTAGCCTAAGTAGGTAGACTAGGAATTCTAGGATGCCAGATGCTCTGAACGTCTGAAATGTAGAAACATTAGCTATGATTGAATGGAAGAAGTCAAATTTTTCCATTTAATTTTAATATTAGAAATTAAGGAGAGGGACAAAATTTAAGGATCTTTTTTGCTGTCTTGTTTCTAACAAAAAATAATATGCACATTCTAATAATGGGTGAAAAGTTCTCCTTTACAGAATTTCTCCTGGAAATCATACACCAGACAGCTAGCCATCAATCCCAAGAATGCAAAGCTCTTCCTCAAATTTTTGAACACAGGAGCCACCTGCCCATGGTCCATCACTTTTTAGAGACATTTTTACCAATATGCAGTTTTCTTCACATTTAACTATTTAAAAAAAAATAACTTCTACAATTATATAATAAGGAAAAAAAAAACCCATGGACTGTAGCCCACCAGGCTTCTCCATCCAGGAATTTTCTAGGCAAGAGTACTTCCTAGTACTTTTAAAGGAAGCCCTGTTTTAGGAGGGTAATGTTTGGTAGCAGTGTGGATGGCAGACTGGCATAGTCAGGGAATAGAAGGAGTGGGACCAAGAATGCCAAGAGCAGAACAAGTATTGGAGTCGAGTTATATAAAATATATATATGGAGTGGGTTGCCATTTCCTTCTCCAGGGGATCTTCTCGACCCAGGGATCGAACACAGGTCTCCCACATTGCAGGCAGACGCTTTACCGTCTGAGCCACCAGGGAATCCCAACTCCTACAATTATATAAAACAATAAGAAAAAAAACTAGATACAGAGCCAAAGTATTTGTGATCCATTAAAATTTCTTTCTGGTTTTCCATTTAAATATCAAGAATGCTTGTGCTTTTCCTGAATAACTGGTTCACTTTCATCTCATGAATATATTCGTGTCTACCTTTAGGCTACCGCCTGAATTCTTACAGCACAGCTGATGGCCATCCTGGAAGTTCTCTGCAAAAATCCAAAAATCACTGGACTTCTGTAAGAACTATTTTAGTATCCTAATTTCTAGTTTTATACCTCTGCCCTGATCCATCCTCTTCATCCACCTTTAATGTAAACATCTTGCCAGCTTTCAAAATATGACTAAAGCCTTTTAAAATCTTAATCCTTTCTGGATCAGAGCAAGAGATAAATCGTGCCCCACCCTTCAAAATTACAAAGGGCTCTCCCAGTGGCTCAGTGGTAAAGAATCTGCCTGCCAATGAAGAAAATGAGAGCTGGATCCCTGGATTGGGAAGATCCTCTGGAGAAGGAAATGGCAACCCACTCCAGTATTCTTGCTTAGAAAGTCCCAAGGGCAGAGGAGCCATGGTGGGCTAGTCCACCATGGGGTCACAAGGAGTTGGACAGGACTGAGTGAGTGAGCTCACATGCACAAAATTAAAGGGCAGCCCAACACTCCTTCCCCCATTCTACTGTTTTGGGGGTCAGGAGGAAGACAGCATAATACTAAATATTTTCGAGTTCTCTCATAACATAGGAGCATTTTCTTTATAATATTTAAAATAATTTACATCAAGGCAAAGCTTCCACATGACACATGCTCATCTTTATTTTTTTCTTGTTTTTTAAACCTCAACAATATTTTATATAACTCGACTCCAATACTTGTTCTGCTCTTGGCATTCTTGGTCCCACTCCTTCTATTCCCTGACTATGCCAGTCTGCCATCCACACTGCTACCAAACATTACAATCCTAAAACAGGGCTTTCTTAAAAACCACATGACTTCTGGTGTAAAGGCATTCAAAACTGGGTCCACAAAATCTGCTCTCAACCCAAAAGCAGTCTGATAAAGAGAAAGCAGGCCTGATTTCACTGTAGTTATGTTGCTCTGATTTCACCTCTGTCATTAGCTGTGTCACTTTTATTAAGTTGTACCTCTATGGAGTCATTGAAGCTCTTCTCTGCTTTGGATGGCAAACTAAAAATTTAAATACTGTAACACATTTATGTCACAGAAGACCAGTTTCCAAACACAAAGATCCTTCCCCTCCCCATGCTAGGCTGTCTAGGATCTAAATCCAATTAGGGTACTTAGATTCTGACAACATTTTTGTGAAACTGGAGTATAAATGTAGGCTGCTTATTTTGGCTAGAGATTTGTTTCAAAAGCTTAGGCATCCAGTTTAAACAATACTTGCACTCTGAAACATTAAGAACCACTCTACTGCCATAAATATAAAGCTAACTCAAATGCTGCAAGTTCCTATGATTTGTAAACCAGTTAACTGATTTCCCTGGTGGCTCAGACAGTAAAGCGTCTGCCTACCATGTCGGAGACCTGGGTTCAATCCCTGGGTTTGGAAGATCCTCTGGAGAAGGAAACGGCAACCCACTCCAGTACTCTTGCATGGAAAATCTCATGGATGGAGGAGTGTGGTGGGCTACAGTCCTTGGGGCTGCAAAGAGTCAGACACGACTGAGCGACTTCACTTAAGTAGCCATACTTTAAAACAGTCAAAGTATGATCAGTCATGGATTAGTATATTGATGACCACTTCAAGTAAGTGAGGAAAGTAAGGAACACTCCAATGAAAACCTACATTAGTACTTGTTTTCACTAACGGAATGAAATCCAAGGAGGATTTTCACTTTTACAAAAAAAGGCAAAAACACTGCTCGTTTGTTTTGCAAGCTGTTTCAGAGGGAGCCTGCACCCTGAGTGGCAAGAGTGGCACTACTAACAACCTCCTTTCCCAGGAAATATGTATGTTCACTATCAAACTGCTAGAACTTTGAATGGTGTCTGTGAGCCGCTATGCTTTATCTCAATTTATTCTGTGCATCTGTTAGCAAGATGCACATAAGGTAGCTGCTTCTTCATTTTATGCCATTTTGGCTTACAAAAGGTTTCATAGGACCCCTCTACTTTCAGATAGCAAGGGAAACCTGTATCCTTAATATGTTCTTATATCAACTTTTTAAAAAGTTTCATTGCAAATCAAGGAAGCACATTAAGACAATCTTTTTTTTTCTGTCAAACTGAAGAAAAAGAGGGCTGATGTATATCTGGTAAAAATGAAAGACTTATAAACATCTAATGTTAGCAATGGTATAAGGAAATGAACACTCTTATCCATCACAAAGAAGGTGAACTTGGCATATAATTTTTAAAAGCAATCTGGAGTCATCAAAAATTTTTTTAAAGCTATGTCTAGCAATTTCACCTCTAGCAATCTATCTTACACAATTCACTAGGAAACAAGGACTCGAACTGAAGGCCCTGAAATTGGAAGACTTATGCTCTTTAATTTACATTTTTAATACATAAAATGTGTACAGTAAAGCACAAATTTCTACTGCTCATGGAGTAGGAATACAATGGATTCTAGAGAGACAGGCCAAATATGGGCCCAAAATTCTGTAGAGCAACAATGATCTTGAAATGGGCAGTGCCTATTCCAGCATTATCCTTTATAAAGGGACCATGCTTGGTATTTGTAAATAAATACCTCTCTTGACCCCACAGATTCTGGAATTTGACCTTTCTCATAGGAATTAGACAAAAGATACCCAAGGCTGTTCGCTGGAACACTGTTCACAGTGCACTACGAACTGGAAACCACCTAAATATCCATTAATATGATATAGGACTGATGAATTATGGTGCATTCTTAAACTTAAATCTATGCTCTACAAAAACAATGAGGTAGTAGCATGGAAAGATGCTCACTATATTAGGTGTTGCAGAATGTAAGTATGATAATAGTATTTATTGAAACCTCAGGATATTCCAGTGTGGCAAGCACTTTACATTATTCCCACCTGTTCGAATGACTCTACTATTACCTGTCTCCATTTTACAGATGAAGAAACTAAAGAGTGGAAAGTGAAGTCGCTCAGTCGTGTCCATCTCTTTGCAACCCCATGGACTGTGGCCTACCAGGATTCTCCAGGCAAGAATACTGGAGTGGGTTACCATTTCCTTCTCCAGGGGATCTTCCCAACCCAGGGATCGAACCTGAGTCTCCCGCACTGGAGGCAGACGCTTTAACATCTGAGCCACCAGGGAAGCCCCAAGAGAGGAAAGGCTGACCTAAATTCACTGGGTCAGGGTATGACCTCAAGCATCTGACTGTAATAGTTAAGCCTCTAGCCATCTTTCATAACGTACAGTCTTGTATCTTCAAAAATTATTTGTGTATTACATCCATCTTGTTGTTCAGTCGCTCAGTTGTGTCTGACTCTGCAACCCCATGAACTGTGGCCTGCTAGGCAAGAATACTGAGTGGGTTGCCATGCCCTTCTCCAGGGATCTTCCCCACCCAGGGATCTAACCTGGGTCTCCTGCACTGCAGGCAGATTCTTTACCATCTGTACCACCTATGTCTATTACGTCTATACGTGCATAAAAATGTAACAAGCAGAATTGACTGGTGGAATAATTTTATAACATTTTGTTTTGATTAAAGTATTTTTTTAATTGATGAAATCATACACAAGTTGAAAATCTAATTCTTACTATTCACCACTAAGTTTGTGATAGTTCAGTTCAGTCGCGCAGTCGTGTCCGACTCTTTGCGACCCATGAATCGCAGCACGCCAGGCCTCCCTGTCCATCACCAACTCCGGGAGTTCACTCAGACTCACGTCCATTGAGTCTGTGATGCCATCCAGCCATCTCATCCTCGGTCGTCCCTTTCTCCTCCTGCCCCCAATCCCTCCCAGCATCAGGGTCTTTTCCAATGAGTCAACTCTTCGCATAAGGTGCCCAAAGTACTGGAGCTTCAGTTGGTAAAGATGGTAAAGAGGCTAAACTCCCCCACCCCTGAAATCATTCCCCAACAGCAAGAGACACCAAATAACTACTCAATTTAAACAAATAATCAGCATTTTGATTAGTGGCTCTGTAGTTTATCCTAATCAAACAGTTATTTTAAAGAACTGAAATAAAAACTTTAAGATGGCCTCTTTAGTGTAATGCTCTGTGATTAGAAAATTAAATACAAACCATGGTTCACAGCTTTAGAGCACTGGTAAAGCATCAAGGTTATCTATCAAACTTCATTAATCCAATTTTCCTAAAAGCACTGTTTCCTCATTTATTTTTTCCAAAAAACTATATTACTAGGCTGAAATTTACTGAATTAGTACCCCAAATATGTATGAGAGATAATACTAAAATCAGGAATAGAAAGATAGTCTCTATCCTCAGTGACAATCTCAAATTTGATCAGAGATTCAGATCTTTAAACAACAGATGGGTGCAAAGTAAAAACTTATAATAAATAGTACAGAAAGAAAGAATCAAGGCTATGCCAAAGGAAAAGGATAAGGAGGTGTGCACTCTAACCAACTGGAGAACAGGAAAAAAGCAGTCTCGGCAGATAACACACTAACCGAAAGGACAACAAATCACCAATGGTGTTTTTGGAAATGGTTAATATTTAACGGCTTTCATCTCAATTTAAACAGAGCTCAAGCTACTGATGAATCCCTGCCTCCTCATATGGGAACTGGAGACCCATCATATTAACAAGGCCAATTGCCTCAAAATATAGATATTAGTCAACAGAAAACACTCATTTCTTGTTAGTGTTAGTCAGAAAGTTAAAACTGAAAGCTTAACTTACCTTCCTTGAAAGTAACCAGATAAATCACAATAACATGATATATGTATCTTTATACATAATCTTTAGGTGTAAACTATATAATTTGCTGTTTAAAGGCCTTAACTGTAAACATACTGTGTCCACTCAGGCAGGATAAAAGGACACTGAACAAAATAAGAATATGCGATCTCTCTAAAATATCTGAATGTGCACTAAATATTAATTCTTAGCAGAAATAATACAATCTACTCTCTCAGAAGAAGTTTAAAATATATTTAAATTTTATTAGTAGCTTAACAGTCAAGCTTACAGTATTTGCTAAGACAGTATTCTAAATGGCTATATCACCTTCAGCCTATGTAAGAGGTACTAAATATAGTTAGAACCTAACTACAATCTTAAAATATGTAGTCCAGGTGGCTCATCCAGCCAGTATTTAGTAAGCACCAGAGCACCTACAGATGAAGCAACAGTTCACCCTCAGGGGGAAAACATTATGATGAATCCCAAAGTCAAACTTTGGAAATAAACAGTTGATTATACAGAGAAAAGCACTCATTACTCAATTGTAACAAAGGCCAGGTATCTTCCCCTCTTTCCTAAGAGCACTTCTAACTGTCACTTTGCCGTCTAAAAGGGGCTAGAATAAACAACAAAAATGGCCAAATGACAGCATTCCTGCATCAGTATCAAGCATAATTTGAAAATGAGGGAAATGTAACTAGACAATCTAAAAAAATTTTTTAAGCATATCAGAAAAAAATATTTAACAACATATTATATCGTAGTATTATACACATTGGGACTTCCCTGGTGGCTCAGAGGTTAAAGCGTCTGCCTGCAATGCGGGAGACCTGGGTTCGATCCCTGGGTCGGGCAGATCCCCTGGAGAAAGAAATGGCAACCCACTCCAGTATTCTTGCTTGGAGAATCTCATGGACAGAGGAGCCTGGTGGGCTGCAGTCCATGGGGTCACAAAGAGTCGGACACGACTGAGTGACTTTACTTACTTACTTTTATACACATTAACTCCAGGATATGCAATTTAGATGCTAATAACCAAAATGACAGGAATGGTATTCTTAAACCTTAAAAACTACAAAGACTGTAAAAATACAAGAATCTGGTTTCTGAAATATAGAGAGAATAGAAATCAGAGAGACAATTCTGTAACAGAAGAGGAATAAAGATTATCTATTTTAAATTTCTACACTTTCTTCTTCCTCAAATTCTTAAGTTTTCAAATCAGAATGCTATAACATTCTGCAGACCTACAATCCAAAAACAAATATTTTTCAAGAACCCCATCTTGAAACTTAAGTATACTTGCTGCTGCTGCTGCTGTTGCTGCTAAGTCGCTTCAGTCGTGTCCGACTCTGTGCGACCCCAGAGACGGCAGCCCATCAGGCTCCCCCGTCCCTGGGATTCTCCAGGCAAGAACACTGGAGTGGGTTGCCATTTCCTTCTCCAGTGCATGAAAGTGAAGAGTGAAAGTGAAGTCGCTCAGTCGTGTCCAACTCTTAGCGACCCCATGGACTGCAGCCTACCAAGCTCCTCCGTCCATGTGATTTTCCAGGCAAGAGTACTGGAGTGGGGTGCCATTGCCTTCTCCATAAGTATACTTAAGACATATCAACAGGCGCCAACTGAGTTGAGGAAACATCAGAAAGGTACACAGGAGATGCTATAGTACTAGGATGACAATGAAACATGGAACCCAGAGTCGAATTTGGTTCCAGTCTACAACTTAGCGGGCTTCCCTTGTGGCTCAGCTGGTTAAGAATCCCCCTGCAATGTGGGAGACCTAGGTTCGATCCCTGGATTGGGAAGATGCCCTGGAGAAGGGAAGAGCTACCCACTCCAATATTCTGGCCTGGAGAATTCAACAGACCATATAGTTCATAGGATCACAACCAGACATGACTGAGCAACCGTCACATTCATTCATTCAAGAACGAATATCTCCTGCAATGGGGCTGTTTCATGAGTCAGAAACTGAGACTGTACAATCATTTAAAAGCTGCTGAAGAATCAGGACATGAACATACCAAACAAAAGACAAGCCTCTTCCACCAACCAAAAGAGAAAAATAGCTGGGACTCCAACTGGCTTCATTTTACCTAAAGTGAGCTTTTATAAACTTGCCTACATGCAACTCAAAGTGAAATTTAATTGTAATGTTAACTTGAAGTAGTTCAGCTGCCAAGAAATGGAATATTCTGATGAATCAAAACATTTTAAAAGATGTTTTCAAGCTAGAAGGCTTAAGGGGGTGGTGGTGGGGGGCAGTCAGAGAGTAGGAAGTGAATAGGCTTATAAATTTACCCAGATCCAACTCTTTCCTCCCAATTTCTCCATCAAAATAGCATGACTGAAAACATGTTTACAGTAAAATATCACATGGGCTTTCCCATGGCTCAGCGGTAAAGAATCCGCCTGCAGTGCAGGAGACCCAAGCTTGATTCTGGTGCAAGAAGATCCTCTGGAGATGGGAACAGCTACCCACTCCATTATTCTTGCCTCAGAAATCCCATGGACAGAGGAGCATGACAGGCTGCAGCCCAGGGGGTCATACAGAGTCAACACAACCGAGTGACTGAACAACAACAATCACATTTCAAAACCATAACGAGCATTATTGAGCAGCAAGCAGCTCACTACAAAACCGCTAAACCTTAAAATCTGATAATGAAAAACTCTCAGAAGTTACCCTTCTTAAAGATTACCTAATACACTGTTTTTCATTGACAACAAAAAACGTCTTTGTATCAGGTGTGTCCATTCCTCCAGACAGTTCAAAACCCACCAGAGATGCTGCACTGACACTGCCATTGCAAACAGCAGCCTTGGACAGCTGTCAGCTGTTACTGTACATGAGCAGTTCTCAAACTTTTGGGTCTTAGGACTCTTTTACAACTCATAAAGACTCAAATAAGCTCACGTTATGTGGATTATATCTGTCACTGTTTAGTGCATTAGAGATTGCAACAGAAATTTTTCTAAATGCCAATTCATTTAAGTGACAAGAGATATCATATGCCAACATAAATGATTTTTTTTATAACTGTTTTCTAAAACAAAAGATTAGTGAGAATAGCACTATTCTACATTTTTGCAAATCTCTTTGATTCTGGATTCTCCAATCTGCTTCTGCATGCAATCCTTTTTGATAAACTGTTTTGGTAGATGCACAGGAAGAAAACCTGGACTTACACCCCTGTAAGTGGAAAGGAAGAGCATTTTAACAGTCTTTTCAAATGACTGTGGATATTCTTCTTTAATACTACACCAAAATGCCCCAAGTGGTAATTTCTTAAAGCCTAGTTACAATATGAAAGCTGCTGCTGCTGCTAAGTCACTTCAGTCGCGTCCGACTCTGTGCGACTCCAGAGACGGCAGCTCACCAGGCTCCCCTGTCCTTGGGATTCTCCAGGCAAGAACACTGGAGTGGGTTGCCATTTCCTTCTCCAAAGCGTGAAAGTGAAAAGTGGAAGTGAAGTCGCCCAGTTGTGTCCGACTCTTAGTGACCCCATGGACTGCAGCCTACCAGGCTCCTCTGTCCATGGGATTTTCCAGGCAAGAGTACTGGAGTGGGGTGCCATTGCAGAAACCACAGCAAAAAACCCTTAGTATTCTTGTATTAAAATCCATTGGTCCATCCTGCACTTACACCTGCCTTCCAAATGTTGACCCATTTTAAAAACCACAGTATTTTTAAAGTGTTCATTAATATCGCCATCAATCAAATCAGAAATATTTTTAATTATCGGGAGGCTTACAAGTTCACAATGGCAAAAACAAGCATTACAAAATTCTAAGTTTTGCTCGAAAGTTCAATTTTATCACTGACTACACTGTCAGTTGTTTTCCTTAAAGGCAGACTCCATTTTTCAAGCAAATGCTAAGTCATCAAGTACGAACATCATGGTTCATCACTTGTTCTTTCAGGTAAAAACAGAACTCCATAAGAAAAGCACTAGCTTAACTCACAAATCAACCAGGTGAGCTCTTCACAAAACAACCATCCTTCTTTTTAGCAGCTTAATGAGTACTTTCCATTTTATCACAACATATTTAAAAGAAAACTCAAGGGTCAAGAGTCTTAGTAAAATTAAATTTTTATTGCTTCATCAAGGACTTTTTTTTTTCAAACTGTGTGTCTGTGTGCATGTGTGTAGTGAAATAACATAATGACGATACAGCACCTCTGTCTCAATTCTTCCTAAAGCACAAGCATCATTACCCATTACTTTTAAGCCCTGGTGCAAATATCAACAGACTAAAAAAGACATAACATCTCAATACTGTGAATAGTTTGGAAATGGCAATCCACTCCAGTATTCTTGCCTGGAGAATTCCATGGACTGAGAAGCCTAGTAAGTTACAGTCCATGGGGTCGCAAAGAGTCGGACACGACTGAGCGACTTCACCTTCACCTCACCTTAAGGATCAAAGACCCCCGAGGTCCAGACTTCTACAGGTCACACTCTGAAAACCACCGCTACACAATATTACTATCCACCAGACGGTCCTGGCTCTAGCTCTTATCGCTACATGAAACTACTCCAATGCCCCCCTTTTTGATGACAACTCCAAGTATCTGGAAGAAAAGCTATTGTCTCCCGCCAACTTTTGCTAAATATCTCTTCCAATAATATCCCACAAATGTTAAATCATTGATAATGTTTATTCTCCTTGAAGTCTTTTCATTACCAGTGATAGCCAGAAGTGAGCTGAAAAATAAAGATCTGACCAGCACAGAATAAGGCAGAAATTGGAATATAGGTCCCATACAGTATTATACTTTATATTACTGCAGTGGCTCTCAACAAGATTTTGGTCCCCAGGGTACACCTGGCAACAGTTGGACACATTTTTGGTTGTCATTACCAGAATATGGGGAGAGGGAATCCTGAAATCTAGAGGTCAGGGATGTTGTTAGATACCCTACAATACACATTACTGAATTATTGGCCTAAAATATCAATAGTACCAAGATGAGAAATCCTGTATTAATGGGTCTGAGGACTATCAAAAATCTTGGAAACTACATCACCATGGCTCTTAAACCATGTCAGCTTTTCAAAATTATATGTGCAATTAGTATGCTTTGGGACAATATATGGGAGACTTGTTCACAATGTTTTCTAATGATTTTGTAACGACCTAACTTCAATAATCTGTTTTGATTTTATCCATTCTGACAACTTATCTATGGTCTATACCTTAACCCCACCCCCTATACAATTTTAACGGCCATACTGAACATGTAACTGGAAGTCAAACAAAATACAGTTTGAAAATCACAATTCAAAACATGAAATAAAATTAATGACACCAAAACATGAAAAACAAAGCAAATTAATGGGGGGGGAGGAAGCCTATTTAACTTGGCTGTCTTTGGCCTTTCCAGTTTATTTAAAAAGGGCTATAGTACACTTAGGGTTAAAAATAAAAGAGGGATGGCTAATGAATATCTGTCCACATTTCAAGAAACACACTAGAAAGGCAATATCCATGTGTGGGAATCTGCTGCCTTCACTGTGTCTCCCATTTTAAACATCTGAACTAACTTCCCAAAAATCTGAAGCACTTAGGTCTTTAAAAGAAATGTATACTTCCCTTCCCCAATGTTGGGAAAAGTAGGTATAAAAGAACTGTCAATTTCTAAAACACATTAATTATCTCTTCATTAAACCACTTTAAGAACACATTTTGTATTACTGATCAATGTTTAATACTGACATGATGGATTATCAGAAAGAGAAGTCCTTTTTCAAAAACAGCAGTAAAATGTCAGCTAACACAGAGTCATATGGCATTACTGCAAACATTAAGGTTGACTTTAACAGCTGCTGAATTGAAAAATGCCACAAAAATCCTGCTAAGACTCGGTTCTCCTAGTAACCCTTTTTATCGCTCTATAAAAGGAAGAAATCAATTAACAGGGACCTTGCAGATTACAAGACTTTAGGTCTACGTATTTAATTAAAACTAATAAATATTCTCATTACAGAAATAATACGCTGATAGGCCTCTTAACAAAATGACTGGAGTGGGTAAGGAGCGTGAAATTCTTTTCTAAAATATCGTGTAAAGTACGACAGGTGTGTTTAATGCCTGTTTAAAGTTACAGCCTCACCTGTAAAGAGAGACACGTATACGTACATAAATAAAACTAAAACTATAATCACATGTTATTTGCAGAAAAGTTGATTTTACTTAAAAAAAAAAAAAGAAAAAAAGGCGCTACAGTAGGTGTCAGAAACCCTAAAACTTCTCCTGCCTTGAAGCAAAACTTCAAGGGTCGATTAGATGCTTGGGGGCTACAACGAAGAGAACGCCTCAGCCCTTCGTTTCTTACCCTTGAAACTTCAAAAATGGAAGAAATGCAGTCTCACTATTTAGGCCTCTGCACTGCTGTGTATACACGCAGGGAAAAAAGGCTGTAATCTTTCTATCAACAATGAGTTCTCAAATTACATCCCAGTCTTTCAAAGAAAAAAAGAAAACTTAAAAAAAAAAGCACACACACACTACAAGGAAAAGAAAGTAAAAATGTAGGCCTAGTGGGATTCAAAGCCGAAGACGAACTACAGTAAGAAAAAGTCTACCATCAGAAAAACAAAAAAAGTTATCACTGCAGATGGAGAGAGACGGAAGCAGGAAGAACTCCGGCGACCCTATCAAAATAAAACCGGGAGAGCAACACGTAACACAAGGCCTTTCGATGGGGGCGCCCGGGAAAATGCCCCTTTTCCAGGGACTGGAAGACTGGAGGCGATTGGAGCGGGTGGAGGGGATAGACGTTTCAAACAGCGGGGCTCGACGCTCAAAACTGGGTTTTGTTTTTAACTCGCGTGTTCATGCAAGCTGGGACGCTTAGTGAGTTAACACTGGCGCACAACGTGGGCCAACTTGGAAACGGTGAGGAGACGTAGGCCGGGAACAGAGGCAGCGGAACGAGCCCGCCAGGCGCCGGGGTGGGGGCGGGGGCCCAGCCCGAAGCCCGAGTGCAGACCCCGCGAGGAGCAGCAGGGCCTCCCGCCCGGGCCGCTGGCCACCGGGGCTTCTTTTTCCTCGCCTCCTTTCCATTATCGGACCAAGCTCTAGCAGTCGAGTTGAAGAGGTTCCTCCGGCCCTTTCCGAAGGGGAAGGCCCCCGGCCCGACAGCCGCCAAAGCCAGGAAAGGGAGGTTGGGGGGCGGGGAAGCGGGAACTGAGCACAAGGGGGAAGTGAGGCGGCGAACGGGAGAGAGGAAACAGGAAGAGCCCAGCCCTGCCGGCCTCCCCTGCGGGGCGAGGGCCCGGCGCCCGCGACCCCCGCCCCCCGCCCGACGCCCCCCAAGGCCCCGTCGGCATGCGAGAGAAAACAGAACACAAATCACTTACAACGGCATCGTCTCCTGCGCCGGCACCGCCCAGTCACTTCCCCCCCGCAACCGCCGCCGCTGCCGCCCTGGGCATGATCCACTGAGGCGGGAGGGAGGGGGCGGGGGCCTGCCTTAGCCCTGGGTCCTACCCCACTCCCGCACCCGCTCCCGCCGCTTTAAGCGCTTCTCCTCCTTCCCCTTCGTCCTAACATGGCGCCCGAGCGCTACCACAGCAACGTTCTAGAACCGGTGACGTCGCCACGCACGCCGGGCGCGCGCCTGCGCGCAGCAGCCGCACGACGCCGCGAAGCCTCACGGGAAGGGTAGTTCAATAGTCCGCTTGCGCCCCAGCGACTTCCGGCTGGCGCCCCGGCCACTTCCGCCCGGGTCCCGGCCGCCTCCCGCGGCTGCAGTTCGGGTGCGGGACTGGGTGAGAAAGGTGAGGGGTTCCTTCTCTGAGCGGCGGAGGGGAGCGGGTGTTCCCTCTTGCCGGGCTGGTCTCGTCGCCGATGCGGCCCGGACTGCGCGCGGCACGGCCCGGAGAGGGGCGTCGATTCTGGGGCATTGTGAGGTCGCCCAGGTCTCGCCGCCCGAGGTCGCGCTGCTCCTCGGACGGGTCGGTGGAGGCGCTTGGAGGGGCCCGAGGCGCCCGCGCGGGCCCACCACCCTCCCCGGGTGCCAGTCGAGCGCGGAGCTCGGCACTGTGTCACTGAATTGTAACAGGTCACTCAGCCTCTCCTTGCTTTTCTGAAGAGTTGAGTGTCGGCCTGCTTCCCAGGGGACTGGCGCCTGTTGAATCGATAATGCAAGAAGGGTGCTTGGCACAGCCAGCGACAGAGAGGAGCGCAGGGTCGCCGCTAGAACTCCTGCCCTGCTAGACTCAGTTTAATTCAGCGAGGGGCCTTGGAGTTGTTCTGCCCACTACTGAGTACGCAGGCGCTCGGGAAATAACTTGAGTGGATAGAAATTTGAAGGCTAGGACTCTGATAACCGCGGCTTCGGGAACACGACCCCCCCTCTTTTTTTTGACAACTGGGGACCCTGGAACTCACTAATAAAGCCGTCACTCAGTAGAAACGTAGGTGGCCGTAACCCTTGGAATGTTAGCAAAGGTCTTTTCGCCTCCAGTTTCCCCAAGGCTATGTTTTTTTCAACCCATTCTGTCCTTAAGCGTTCACTCCGAACCTCCAGCCAAAGTTTCAGAAAGAATGCCCCAGACTGACTAGACTGATTCTCCTTCGAATTTAGAACGCATTCCAGAGGGTCACACAGAGCTTAATGGAGGGCAGGGGAGCAGTCATAGGGGAAATTAAAGTTCTAAAGAGCAGTCAAATAGGGAAAATTAAAGTTCTAAATTCTTTAAACATGTTAATATGCCCTTGTAAATTCTCAGAAAGTCTAACCAAAGATTTCCCTTTTTTTCACCAAACGTTTAGTGGGACTGGAAAAGCCCAAGGGTCTAAAACCCACATTGTCCAATAGGGTAGCCGTTTGACACAGGTGGCTTGCAAACATGTGAATGAGGCTGCTGCTGCTAAGTCGCTTCAGTCGTGTCCAACTCTGTGCGACCCCATAGACGGCAGCCCATCAGGCTCCCCTGTCCCTGGGATTCTCCAGGCAAGAACACTGGAGTGGGTTGCCATTTCCTTCTCCAATGCATGAAAGTGAAAAGTGGAAGTGAAGTCACCCAGTTGTGTCCAACTCTTAGTGACCCCATGGACTGCAGCCTACCAGGCTCCTCCGTCCATGGGATTTTCCAGGCAAGAGTACTGGAGTGGGGTGCCATTGCCTTCTCCGGTGAAATGAGGCTAGTCCGTTTATATATGATGTAAGTACAAATCACATGTGATGTCAGAGATACTAGTATGAACAGAAGAATGTGAAATACCTCACTGACAGTTTTTTATATCTTGATTTAAATATAATGCATTAAAAATATGAAAATTCCAACTGTTTTTACTTTTTAAAATGTGACTACTAGGAACTTTCCTGGTGGTCTGTTCACAATGCAAGAGGGCCTGGATTCCATCCCTGGTCAGGGAACTAGACCCCACATGCCTCAACCAAAGAGTTTGCATAAGACAAATGAAAACTAAAGATCCTGTGTGTGCAACTAAGCTCCAAAGCAGCCAAATAAACATCTTTTTTAAAACTTAACTGCTACAAAGACGTAAATTATATATGTGCCCCTCAGTTGTACTGAACAGCAGTGGCTTGGAGACAGACTTGTGTTTTATTCCAGTTCTACTTGTTAGCCCTTAGCTCTTGTGGCTTTATTTGGAGGCCCAGTAATAGACTTGTCTTTAAATTTTTTGAAAATCTAAGCTCCAGTGAAATTAATAACATGTTTATAAGTTGCTCATAAAAATGCACACTGATGATGGTCAAATACCTACTTACCTTACATTCTGGGTGAGTGAGAGCAGATAAACACGTGAACGTATAAGGGAATTATACTTCATAGTAAGAGCCAAGAATAAATTGGTTCAACTTTAGATACTGTGGTCTTTCAGAGGAGCCAACTGTTGACTTGAAAAAGAGGCACACCATGAGAGTTTTATTTGAGGCCAAGTGAGGACTACTGCCCAGGAGACAGCACCTCAGATAGCTTGGAGAAACTGCTCCAAAGGGGTAGTGCGGGAAGGTCAATATATGTGATTTTGGTGAAGGTGGAGTTTACACAATCAAGCAAGTAATCTTATGAAAGGTTTTCTGTTAGTCAGGAGGAGCTGATGTCACCAGAAAGGGATTTAGTACTTTTCTAGGTATGAGGAGATGCAAGGATTGGGATCATGAAATCATTTCCTGAAAATAACTCTCTACAGATCTGTTCCACCAGTTCCTGGAGCACAAAATGCCTCATTCTTCACCCTGAACTCCCTTCAGATCCTGTTGGAGGTCAAGAGCTGCAGCAGCAAAGGGTTCAATCCAGCAGAGGTAGATGGCAAGTGCTTTTGGCAAGGGCCAATTTATAGTTGACACAATCTGACCTGAGACCTGTAGCCTTTCTGAAAGATTTGGATCTTTTTGTGAATGGGGAAGCCTTTGGAAGTTATAAAATGGGAATGGGATTGTTGTTCAGTTGCCAAGTCCCTTTGTGACCCTACAGACTGCAACACAGCAGGCTCCCCTGTCCTTCACTATTTCCCAGTTTGCTCAAATTCATTTCCATTAAGCGAGAGATGCTGTCTAACGATCTCACCCTCTCCCACCTTTTGCTCCCAATCTTTCCCAGTATCGAGGGTCCTTTCCAATTAATCCAATTTGAGAGAGATTTAGGCATTGTGGTTAATCCTGGTTTAGAGGTAGGAGGGCAGGAAGAAAACAAAGATGATTATGAAGGTTCTAGGAAGGGGACAGAACAAATGAATTAGGAAACAAGAAGATAACTGAGCCAGGAGGTAAGATTGTGAGAATGGTTTGATATAGGTTGATTTTGATGTGCATTTGGGACCTTCAGAAAAGTCTGTGAGGCTATTGAAAACACTCCAGGAATTGAGATATAAAGGCTGGAAACAGATTATAAACTCTGAAAGCAACTGATGGTGTCTTGGAATCCTATTTCAGTTCTGGAAGGGCTTTGCCTCACCGGGCCACTACAGTCTAATCCAACTCATATTTCAAAAGTGAGTAATGAGCTAGGTGGTCACAAATCGTCAATTAAGGATGTAGTTTGAGCCATGGAAAGTGGAGAGTGAGATAAAGCCAATTATTAGTGTTTTGGTTAAGACAATGTCTGTATAGTGTTAGCCTTGCCTTGCATGTCCTTGGAGCTCCAGCCCACTGCCTCCAGCTGCTGCCTTATTGCAACAGCCTGCCCCACGGCCTGCTTTCCACCAGCTGCTAAGAAAGGGGGGAGATGTTTTCTACCTGAATCTTAAGTATCATTCAAATTGCATTTTCCACACAAACAGTGTCCTGGTGGGAAGATTCCCAGATTGATTCTCTTAGGTACATAGTGCATGCAAATAAAAAAATGCAGAGGAATTTTAAAAAATATTTATTTCTTTAATTGGTGGTCCTAGTGGTAAAGAACTAGCCTGCCGATGCAGGAGACTTAAGAGATGTGGGTTTGATCCCTGGGTCAGAAAAGTCCCCTGGAGAAGAAAATGGCAACCCACTCCAGTATTCTTGCCCAGAGACTCCTGTGGACAGTAGGGCCTTATGAGCTACAGTCCATAGGGTTGCAAAGAGTCGGAGTCTTAGCCATTGGACCACCAGGTAAGTCCCATGCACAGAAAATATTTTTTAATTTCTTCACCTATTGAGGACTACCTGGTTTGTGTTTCTGTGTTATTTAGGAGGTGATCATTGGAGACACTATGTGATACAGAGATTTTTTTAATCAAATAATAAACTACTCATTTGGCTACTACTGGTATATACTTTTTAAAATTACAATCAAAAAGCAGGTTTATGAGTCACTAAAGTCAAAATAATAGCAAACATTTGTATCTAGCAGTACTGTACTCTTGAGCTATCTTTTCATTAAATTCTCACTCCCCTTTTAGATGTTGATGTTTTGAAGAATGTGTCTTCTGTCATTTGCATGAAAGGAAGGACTTGCAGGAAAGAGAGAGGATGGTCACATCACAGGTCTTGTCTGAGTCCCTCGACCGCCAAGCGTGGGTACTTGGCTTCGAGCAGCAAAGAGTTCAAGAGTAAGCCACAGTAAAGTGAAAACAGGTCTATCCAGGGAGGATACACACTCCATAGATAGAGTGTGGGCCATGTCAGGAGGCAAGAGCTGCAGGGGAGTATGGGGGTTGTCAGTTTTTCGAGGGGTGGGTAACTTGATAGGCTAATGAGTAGGAGGAGTATTCTAGCTATTTGGGGGAAGGGGTGAGGATTTTCAGGAATTGGGCCACTGCCCATGTTTTGACCTTTGTGGTTGTCCTTGGCAAGTCATGGCACCAGGGGTATGTCATTTAGCGTGCTGATGTGCTACAGTGAACATATACTGAGGCTCAAACTCAGGTGGAAGTCTGCTCTTCTGCCTTCTCGGACCTGAAGTGAAATGAAGTCGCTCAGCTGTGTCTAACTCTTTGCGACCTTCCCAGGCTCCTCTGTCCATGGGATTTTTCCAAGCAAGAGTACTGGAGTGGGTTACCATCTCCTTCTCCAGGGGATCTGCCCTACCCAGGGATCAAACCCAGGTCTCCCGCATTGTAGGCAGTCACTTTAATCTGAGCCACTATGAAAGTCTTGGACCTAGTTGATTCTAATCAGGTTATGTTGTGGGCTATGTCATAGGTCATTCTTTTAAAAGTTTTGCCCTGGCCGCTTCCTGTCTCAGAACTGCAGTAGCACTTTAATTAGAACTGGCCCAAACCTGCGCTTCCTCTTGTCTCTGCCTCTCTCTCAATAGTTCAGTCATCCTTTAGGCTCAGAACAAGTCAGTATCCTTGATCCTTCCTTTTCCTCACTGCCCATACCCAATCCATCCTCAAGTCCTACTGGTTCCACCTCTCAAATCCACTTGACATCCAGGCTCTACTCTGCCATCACCCTAATCCCTGGTGGTATAGTGGATAAGAATTTGCCTGCCAATGCAGGGGACGTGGGTTCAGTCCCTGCTTCGGGAAGACTCCCTATGTCGCAGGGTGACTAAAGCTTGTGCACCACAGCTACAAGCCGTCACGCTGCAGCTGCTGAAATCCATGTGCCTAGAGCCTGTCCTCCACAGCAAAAGCCACGGCAACAAGAAGCCCTCACTCCACAACTGGAGAGCAGCCCCTCCCTGCTGAGAGAAAAGCCCTCGCAGCAACAGAGACCCAGCACTGTCAAAAGAGAAAGAAAGCAGGTGTGCTTAACCCCAAAACCAAACAGGCTTGCTTAGCAACAAAACCAGGCCGCAGAAGCAGGAGACGTGCCCCAGGACAGTGAAACAGTGGTGGCAGGAGCCCCAATGCTACCCACTGAGCTCAGTAAGTTAGTGATCCGAAGATACACTCCCTGCACACATGAAAACGGTACTTTGTAGACCTAGCTTGACCACGTAGCAACAACAACAACAAAAAACCTCCCCTGCCCAACCCGGAGGATGTTGACTAAAAAAGATGTACAACTTGAGAACTGAGAGTTAAGTTTTATTTGGGACAAAGTGAGGACCGCAGCCCAGGAGGCAGCACCCGAGACAACTCTGCTCCAAAGCGACAGTGGGAGAAGGCCAAAATATAAGGATGTGGTGAAGGGGAAGTTCAGCACCATGAAGCACTCGATTTACAAAAGGCTTTTTTGTTAGTCATGAGGATCTGATGTCCCCATGAAGGGATTTAGTGCTTCTCTAGATATGAGGGGATTGAGGATTGAGATCATAAAATCTGTTCCTAAAAACATCCATCTAAAGGCCTGTCCCACCAGAGTCCTGGGCACACCAAGTGCCTCACTCCACCCTGAACTCCCTCAGGGGTTGTTGAGGATCAACAGCTATCGCAGCATGGGGTTCAGTCTCCTTAGAGGCTGATGGGAAGTGCCTTTGTTGTTCAGTCTTGACAGCGCTCTTGGTAAGTGCCAATTTGTAGCTGACAAAGAGGAACTAATGATGGAAACATGACGTCTACCCAAGAATGATGAAAGTTCCATGATCATGTGGACAATGCTCTCTCTAATCTCTACAGATAATTTATAACCAGTGTCTCAAAGTTGCAAATCTTCAGCCCTTGTAGTTCTGATCTATAACTGGCTTTTTTTTTTTTTTGGCCAACTGTCGAAAAAAGAAAAATTTTTCTTCTCTTCCCACTTTTCCTTTGATTAGAAAAGTGTAGCCCTGTAGCCTCAATGTAGAGATTGCTGGAGTGCAGCAGTCTCTCGCCTGCCAGCTTGTAAGCCTCAGTTCAGTTCAGTCGTGTCCAACTCTTCGCGACCCCATGAATCGCAGCATGCCAGGCCTCCCTGTCTATCACCGACTCCCAGAGTTTACCCAAACATTCCATCGAGTTGGTGATGCCATCCAGCCATCTCATCCTCTGTTGTCCCCTTCTCCTGCCCCCAGTCCCTCCCAGCATTAGAGTCTTTTCCAATGAGTCACTGTTCGACTGAGGTGGCCAAAGTATTGAAGTTTCAGCTTCAGCATCAGTCCTGCCAATGAACATCCAGGACTGATCTTTAGGATGGACTGATTGGATCTCCTTGCAGTCCAAGGGACTCTCAAGAGTCTTCTCCAACACCACAGTTCAAAAGCATCAATTCTTTGGTGCTCAGCTTTCTTTACAGTCCAACTCTCATATCCATACATGACTACTGGAAAAACCATAGCCTTGACTAGACGGATTTTTGTTGGCAAAGTAATGCCTCTGCTTTTTACTATGCTGTCTGCTGCTGCTGCTTCTAAGTCGCTTCAGTCGTGTCCAACTCTGTGCGACCCCATAGACGGCAGCCCACCAGGCTCCGCCGTCCCTGGGATTCTCCAGGCAAGAATATTGGAGTGGGTTGCCATTTCCTTCTCCAATGCATGAAAGAGAAAAGTGAAAGTGAAGTTACTCAGTCGTGTCTGACTCTTAGCGACCCCATGGACTGCAGCCCGCCAGGCTCCTCTGTCCATGGATTTTCCCGGCAAGAGTACTGGAGTGCGGTGCCATTGCCTTCTTCGAATATGCTGTCTAGGTTGGTCATAACTTTTCTTCTAAGGAGTAAGTGTCTTTTAATTTCATGGCTGCAATCACCATCTGCAGTGATTTTGGAGCCCTCCAAAATAAAGTCTGACACTGTTTCCCCATCTATTTGCCATGAAGTGATGGGACTGGATGCCATGATCTTAGTTTTCTGAATGTTGAGCTTTAAGCCAACTTTTTCACTCTCCTGTCACTTTCATCAAGAGGCTCTTTAGTTCTTCTTCATTTCCTGCCATAAGGGTGGTGTCATCTGCATATCTGAGGTTATTGATATTTCCCCCAGGAATCTTGATTCCAGCTTGTGCTTCATCCAGCCCAGTGTTTCTCATGATATACTCTCATCTAAGTTAAATAGGCACAGTGACAATATACAGCCTTGACATACTCCTTTTCCTATTTGGAACCAGTCTGTTGTTCCATGTCCAGTTCTAACTGTTGCTTCCTGACCTGCATACAGATTTCTCAAGAGGCAGGTCAGGTTATCTGGTATTCCCATCTCTTTCAGAATTTTCCAGGTTGTGGTGAGCCACACAGTCAAAGCCTTTGGCATAGTCAATAAAGCAGAAATAGAAGTTTTTCTTGAACTCTTGCTTTTTTGATAATCCAGTGGATATTGGCAATTTGACCTCTGCTTTCTCTGTCTTTCCAGCTTGAACATCTGGAGTTTCACAGTTTATGTATTGTTGAAGACTAGCTTGGAGAATTTTGAGCATTACTTTATTAGCGTGTACTGCTGCTGCTGCTAAGTCACTTCAGTCAGGTCCGACTCTGTGTGACCCCATTGACTGCAGCCCACCAGACTTCTCTGTCCCTGGGATTCTCCAGACAAGAATACTGGAGTGGGTTGCCATTTCCTTCTCCATTACTAGTGTGTGAGATGAGTACAATTGTATGGTAGATTGAGCATTCTTTGGAAAACTGACCTTTTCCAGTCCTATGGCCACTGCTGAGTTTTCCAAATTTGCTGGCATATTGAGTGCAGCACTTTCACAGCACCATCTTTTAGGGTTTGAAATAGCTCAACTGGAATTCCATCACCTCCACTAGCTTTATTCATAGTGATGCTTCCTAAGGCCCACTTGACTTCACATTCCAGAATGTCTGACTCTAGGTGAGTGATTACACCATCGTGATTGCCATCGTGATTATCTGGGTCATGAAGATCTTTTTTGTACAGTTCTTCCGTGTATTCTTGCCATCTCTTAGTATCTTCTGCTTCTGTTAGGTCCAGACCATTTCTGTCCTTTATTGAGCCCATCTTGGCATGAAATGTTCCTTTGGTGTCTCTAATTTTCTTGAAGATATCTCTAGTCTTTCCCATTCTGTTGTTTTCCTCTATTTCTTTGCATTGAACGCTGAGGAGGCTTTCTTATCTCTCCTGGATATTCTTTGGAACTCTACATTCAGATGGGTGTATCTTTCCTTTTCTCCTTTGCTTTTGGCTTCTTTTCACAGCTATTTTTAAGGCCTCCCCAGACAGCCATTTTGCTTTTTGGCATTTCTTTTTCTTGGGGATGGTCTTGCTCCTTGTCTCATGTACAATATCACAAACCTCTGTCCGTAGTTCATCAGGCACTCTATCAGATCTAGTCCCTTAAATATTTCTCACTTTCACTGTATAATTGTAAGGGATTTGATTTAGGTCATACCTGAATGGTCTAGTGGTTTTCCCTACTTTCTTCAATTTAAGTCTGAATTTGGCAATAAAGACTTCATGATCTGAGCCACAGTCAGCTCTCGGTCTTGTTTTTGCTGACTGTATAGAGCTTCTCCATCTTTGGCTGCAAAGAATATAATCAATCTGATTTCGGTGTTGACCATCTGGTGATGTCCATGTGTAGAGTCTCTCTCGTGTTGTTGGAAGAGGGTGTTTGCTATGACCAGCGTGTTCTCTTGGCAGAACTCTATTAGCCTTTGCCTTGCTTCATTCTATATTCCAAGGCCAAATTTGCCTGTTACTCCAGGTATCTCTTGACTTCCTACTTTTCTTTCCAGTCCCCTATAATGAAAAGGACATCTTTTTTGGATGTTAGTTCTAGAAGGTCTTGTAGGTCTTCATAGAACCATTCAACTTCAGCTTCTTCAGCATTACTGGTCGGGGCATAAACTTGGATTACCATGATGTTGAATGGTTTGCCTTGAAAATGAACAGAGATCATTCTGTCGTTTTTGAGATTGCATCCAAGTACTGCATTTTGGACTCTCTTGTTGACTATGATGACTACTCCATTTCTTTTAAGGGATTCTTGCCCACAGTAGTAGATATAATGGTCATCTGAATAAAATTCAGCCATTCCAGTCCATTTTAGTTTGCTGATTCCTGAAATGTCAACATTCATTCTTGCCATCTCCTATTTGACCACTTCCAATTTGCCTTGATTCAGGACCTGACATCCCAGGTTCTCTTTAGTTACTTAGTATTTTCAGTTAAAATAAGGATCAAAAATAGTGCAGTACATTTGCAACAACACGGTTAGACCTAGAAATTGTCATTGTGAAGGAAGTCAGAGAAAGAGAAATATTGTATGACATCCCTTATATGTGGAATCTAAAAAGAAATGATACAAATGAACTTACAAAACAGAAAGAGATGCAAAGGCTTAGAAAATGAACTTGCGATTGCCAGGGGGAGGGAATAGTTAGGGAGTTTGGAAGATCATGTACAAACTGTTACATTCAGAATGGATAACCAACAAGGACCTACTGTATAGCACATGGAACTCTACCCAGTATTATGTGCCAGCTTGGGTGGAAGCAGGGTTTGGGGGAGAATGGATACCTGTATTTGTATGGCTAAGTCCTATTGCTGTTCACCCGAAATGTTGTTAATTGGCTATAGTCCAATACAAATAAAAAAGTTTAAAAAATACATAAAATATAAGAGTACGAAAAAAAAGCAAAGAATAATAAAAATGGGGACAAAACAGTGCAGTGAAGTAAAAGAAAAATTGGTAAATTGGATATCATCAAAATTAAAAGTTTTGTGCATTAAAGGGCATTATCAAGAGAGTGAAAAGACAAGCCACAGAATGGGAAGAAATATTTGCCAATAACATGGCTGATATGGGTGTTCTATCTAGAATACATAAAGAACTTTTAACAATTCAGTAACAAAAAGGTAAACAACCCAAATAAAAAGTGAGCAAAAGGTTCAAATATAGATTTCTCCCAAGGACATACACAGATGGTCATCAAGCACATGAAAATGTACTCAGTCACAATGTGATACTGCTGCACAACCACTGGTCTGGTAATTCCCCCAATAAGTCAAACATAGAATTACCGTAGGACTATGTTTCTATAGCTAGGTTTCTACCGAAAATTGACAATAGGGGTTCAAACAGGAACTTGTGTTCAAATGTTCATAGCAGCTCTATTCACAACAGCCAAAAGGTAGAAACAAACAACTGTCCATCAAGGCATGAATGATTAAACAAAATACAGTCTATGTGTAGAGTGATAGACACCACTATAGAAAGGAATGGAAATATTGATACATAGATCAAATTGCCAACATCCGCTGGATCACGGAAAAAGCAAGAGAGTTCCAGAAAAACATCTATTTCTGCTTCATTGACTATGCCAAAGCCTTTGACTGTGTGGATCACAATCAACTGTGGAAAATTCTGAGAGAGATGGGAATACCAGACCACCTGACCTGCCTCTTGAGAAATCTGTATGCAGGTCAGGAAGCAACAGTTAGAACTGGACATGGAAAAACAGCCTAGTTCCAAATAGGAAAAGGAGTACGTCAAGGCTGTATATTGTCACCCTGCTTATTTAACTTCTATGCAGAGTACATCATGAGAAACGCTGGGCTGGAAGAAGCACAAGTTGGAATCAAGATTGCCGGAAGAAATATCAGTAACCTCAGATATGCAGACGACACAACCTTTATGGCAGAAAGTGAAGAGGAACTAAAAAGCCTCTTGATGAAAGTGAAAGAGGAGAGTGAAAAAGTTGGCTTAAAGCTCAGCATTCAGAAAACGAAGATCATGGCATCCGGTCCCATCACTTCATGGGAAATAGACGGGGAAACAGTGGAAACAGTGTCAGACTTTATTGGAAAAGACCCTGATGCTGGGAGGGATTGGGGGCAGGAGGAGAAGGGGACGACCAAGGATGAGATGGCTGGATGGAATCACGTACTCAATGGATGTGTCTGAGGGAACTCCGGGAGTCGGTGATGGACAGGGAGGCCTGGCGTGCTGCGATTCATGGGGTCGCAAAGAGTCGGACACGACTGAGCTACTGAAGTGAAGTGAAAATCACTGCAGATGGTGACAGCAGCCATGAAATTAAAAGACGCTTACTCTTTGGAAGAAAAGTTATGACCAACCTAGAGAGCATATTCAAAAGCAGAGACATTACTTTGCCTACTAAGGTCCGTCTAGTCAAGGCTATGGTTTTTCCAGTAGTCATGTATGATGTGAGAGTTGGACTGTGAAGAAGGCTGAGCGCTGAAGAATTGATGCTTTTGAACTGTGGTGTTGGAGAAGACTCTTGAGAGTCCCTTGGACTACAAGGAGATCCAACCAGCCCATTCTGAAGGAAATCAGCTCTGGGATTTCTTTGGAAGGAATGATGCTAAAGCTGAAACTCCTGTACTTTGGCCACCTCATGTGAAGAGTTGACTCATTGGAAAAGATTCTGATGCTGGGAGGGATTGGGGACAGGAGGAGAAGGGGACAACAGAGGATGAGATGGCTGTATGGCATCACTGACTTGATGGATGTGAGTCTGAGTGAACTCCTGGGATTGGTGATGGACAGGGAGGCCTGGCGTGCTGTGATTCATGGGGTCACAAAGAGTCGCACACACCTGAGCGACTGAACTGAACTGAACAACATGGATGAAGCTTGGAAACATGCTAAGTGAAAGAAACCAGACACAAAAGGCCACACATTTTATGATTCTCCAAGGCAATGGCATCCCACTCCAGTACTCTTGCCTGGAAAATCCTATGGATGGAGGAGCCCGGTAGGCTGGAGTCCATGGGGTCACTAAGAGTCGGATACGACTGAAGTGACTTAGCAGCAGCAGCAGAGTAGACAAATCACTTTCCTGCATTGGAGAAGGAAATGGCAACCCACTCCAGTGTTCTTGCCTGGAGAATCCCAGGGACGGGGGAGCCTGGTGCGCTGCTGTCTATGGGGTCGCACAGAGTCGGACACGACTGAAGTGACTTAGCAGCAGCAGCAGAGTAGACAAATCCATAGAGACAGATTTGTGTTTGCTAGAAGCTCGTGGCAAGGGGATGATGCAGAGTGATAATTGGCACAGGGCTTCCATTTGGGGTGATGACAAAGCTCTGCGGCTAGATTGTGGTGATGAATGGACAATGTCACAGATTTACTTAGTACCACTGAATTATACCCTTTAACATGGTTGCAATGATAAATTTATGCTGTGTATATTTTGCCCCACAAAAACGTACTGTAAAAAGTATGTGCAGTTATATTCAGATATTATTTAAAGAAATGATACATGTCATTAAGATAAACGTAGGCGTGCTGCAGTCCATGGGGTCGCAAAGAGTCGAACACGACTGAGCAACTGAACTGAAATCGATTTCTCATCCAGTGTAATTGTGGGAATTATTGGATTTTTAGAACTGGAAAGGGCCATTGGGATTGATTATGCCTATATGGTAAAGTTAGTTTGTTAAGAATATTCAGCTACTTTCTAATTATCACAGATGTTAAAAATTATTCATCCTGTTACATGAATTTTTCTACCAAGAGGTTTATAATTGTCTCTGCCTCATAGGTTGGGTGCTAATCTTAAACTCAGAAACCACCTTGCAGAAACCAACCCTGTTTGACTTCCTGTGACTCAAAATGCATAAACTGTTCTGATGCAGTTTCATTTCTGACACCATTGGTGCAGGGGCCATACCAAGTCACATAAACTCAGTAGCTCACATGCTGGAATAATATGTAGTCTGAGTTTCTTCATGCTGTAAATTGAGTCACTGTGAACATTATCATGCAGAACACTCACTCTCCAGTGAAATAGTAAATCAGCATTTATCCCATGAGCTCTACACAGATACACCTTAACAATTTACCTCTCAAACATGGTTTTAATTAGGCTTCCCAGGCAGCGCTAGAGGTAAAGAATCTGCCTGCCAATGAAGGAGACGCAGGGGACACGGGTTTGATCTCTGGTTCAGGAAGAACCCCTGGAGGAGGAAATGGCAACCCATTCCAGTATTCTTGCCTGGAGAATCCCATGGACAGAGGAGCCTGGCGGGTCACACAGTCCATAGGGTCACAGAGACACGGCAAAAGCAACTTAGCATGCATGGTTTTAATGAAGTAGTGACTCATTACCATAGGGCTTTTTATGATTTTACTTAATAAAATATTTGATTGCTGGAAGAAAGAAAAGAATTTCCCCAAAACTAGAAAAGCATTTTTTTTAAAAGCAGTTTTTCAAACTACTATGTTAAACTCATCTTGAGCTCAGAAAGCACATGACATGATATCTTCAAAGTTTTACTGCGTTTCAGGATTATTCTTGAAAAGATATTCTGCCTATAATTGAAAAGAAAAAAAAAGTGTCAGCAATTTAAAATGTATTATTTTTTAGAATTAATAGTACATTAGTTTGTACTATAATAGTGAAAATTCACTGTACTTAAAAATGGAAGTTGGACAAGGAAATGACAACCCCACTCCAGTATTCTCTGCTGGGAAATCTCACAGAGGAGACTGGAGGACTGCAAGTCCATAGGGTTGCATAAGAGTTGGAAGTGCCTAAATAAGAAATAGTCCTCATTATTAACATAGTTTCTATTACTTTAAGTCTAGACATTTAATAATAAACCAATACTTAAAAAAATAAAAATGGAAGTATATAAACTTTTTACTTTCAAATGAGTAATAAAAGTCTTATAAACTATGATGAAACTTATTATAAACTATGATGGAGGTATTAGAGGCTATTTCCAAAATAACCAGACACACATTTTTTCTGTCTCAATTGGTTTTTCATTTAGATTTGGGCATATTTTATTTTCAAATCGATATTAAAAAAAAAAAACAAAAACACTTAAATCTCTTACCAGAAAATCAACAGGATCATCAGGTCTGACCTTACAACACTCATTCAGACCCTGCATAAGTGTTGGCATAACATAGGTCATTAAATAGTTTCTCAAGGGAATAGACTGGGCCTCCAATAATTCTCTTTCTTCTCTTTTCACTTCCTCTAGTCGTTTATTCTACAAATAGAACATTGTGGGTAGGGTAAACAGACAGAAAAGGAAGAACAGTTTCATACAACTCACCCCAGAGTCCACTAGAAGTAGCAATGTTCATTACATTATGATAAAGACGGTGTTTCCAATCAGCAGAGAAAAGATGTAAATGGCGTTTTAACAAGTGCATAGTCACTTAGAAAATAATAAACTGGATACCTATCTCACTTCTTACACTGAAATAATTTCTAGCTGCCCAGATCAAGCAAAGTGAGAGAAAGGAAGGAAGAAGGACCATAGAATTGTAGAAGTCTAACAGAAAGTCTAGAAGGTATTGGTCTGGTGGGCTTGTGTTTATGCCTTGCTCATCATCTGGTCCCTCTCTCAGGACTAATAATTCCAGATTTCCTTTAAGAAATCTTCCTTGTCAGCCTAGGGGATTGGGTGGGGCTTAAGCACATCAGTCCAGCCTACTCTTGGACATTAGTTAAACAAAAGACAGCAAAAGACATTAAACAAGACAAAGATATAAAATATACATTGCTTTAGGCTTCCCTGGTGGCTTAGTGGTAAAGAATCTGCCTGCCAGTGCAGGAGACACTGGTTTGATCCCTACTTCCAGAAGATCCTTTGGAGGAGGGCAAGGCAACCCACTCCAGTCTTCTTGCCTGGAGAATCCCATGGACAGAGGTAAAAGTGAATTCGCTCAGTCATGTCCGACTCTTTGTGAGCCCATGGACTGCAGCCTACCAGGCTCCTCTGTCCATGGGATTTTCCAGGCAATAGTACTGGAGTGGATTGCCATTTCCTTCAGGGGATCTTCCCGACCCAGGGATTGAACCCAGGTCTCCCACGTTGTAGACAGACGCTTTATCGTCTGAGCCAAGTGCAAAGAGTACAAACCATAAGTGCAAACTCATTTCTGAATGAATGTGGCCATGCTGTACAACATTTGGGATCTTAGTTCCCCTGCCAGGGATTGAACCCATGCCCCCTGCAATGGAGGCTGGAAGTTTCAACCTCTGGGCTGCCAGGGAAGTCCCCAAAGGGGAAACTGAAATGTATAGAAAGGGATATGACATGTTATGCTGAGGGGCAGGTGTTGAACTTTAAATATGGTGCCCAGGAAAGGCCTCATTGGAAAGATTTAATTTGACAAAGACTATACCCCTCGTCCAAGGTAAGGTGCAGTGGCTGTGCTTTGCTGGAACAGCCGTGAAGAGATACCCCATGCCCAGGGTAAGAGAAACCCAAGTAAGATGGTAGGTGTTGCAAGAGGGAATCAGAGGGCAGACACACTGAAACCATACTCACAGAAAACTAGTCAATCTAATCACACTAGGACCACACCCTTGTCTAACTCAATGAAACCAAGCCATGCCTGCGGGGCAACCCAAGATGGGAGGGTCATGGTGGAGAGGTCTGACGGAATGTGGTCCACTGAAGAAGGGAATGGCAAGCCACTTCAGTATTCTTGCCTTGAGAACTCCATGAACAGTATGAAAAGGCAAAATGATAGGATACCAAAAGAGAAACTCCCCAGGTCATTAGGTG